>LPNX010512206.1:1422-86225 GCA_001517045.1 Pseudotsuga menziesii | reverse complement strand
TTTTTTTTTGTAAATCATTGGTTTTTGTGCAATCTGGCGCATTAGCTCGCTGCCATTTTTCTCCTTCTCAGCCCTGAACTTCACTTGAAAAACAGCTGAAAAATCCTTCTAAAAACAGTTGAAATCGGCTCCCGAAACCATTGTTCCTTCCGCAGAATCGGTCCTCAATTCATCTATCCATCTGACGTATCGGCTCCTGGAACCATCATCATGGCCGCTGAATCGGCTCCCAAACCAATCTCCCAGCCGCAACGTCGGCTCCTTTCCCATTCTCTCCTCCGCCGAATCGGCTCCCTGACCATTCTGTCTTCTGTCGAATCGACTCCCCGAAAACTCTCAGCCTTCCGCAACATCAGCTCTCCAGGTGTTCCAACCCTTCCACAACTGCGGCTCCCCGGAAGCTCCAAACTTCCGCAACTACAGCTCCTTGGAAGATTCAATACTTCTGACATCCGCTCTTTTCCACATCGGGCGTCGGCTGACTCTTAGATCGAAAGTCGGATGTCTTTCGCTTCCGCAACGGCGGCTCACCCGGACCCTTCCTTCTTCTGTAGAATCGGCAATCGAAACCTTTCCGCAGCTGCAACGGCGGACGAAAAACTCTACCAACTCGTCTGCAACAGCGAACGCCTGCTTCGCTGGCTCGTCGGACGTCGGCGGACTCTCGGATCGGACGCGGGATTGCTTAGCCATCCGAAACGGTGGACCGGAGACTTTACCAATCCTTCCGCAATGGCGGAAGTTTACTTTCTTCAATGGCCCGACCGTTCCACACTTAGCCGGATTTTCGAAATTTTTCTGCGGCGTCGGCTATCGGATGGATCTCAAGTCGGATGCGATATTGCTCTGCCCTCCGCAACGGTCGGAGGTTAACTCTGTGAACTCGTCCACAACGGTCGGATGGGAAACTTCACCCACTCGTCCGCAACGGCTGACGTTGACTTTGTCAGTCCCTCCGCAACGGCGGAATTCCACTTCCTCTAGTGGTCCGACTGCTCACACTTATCCAAATTTTCTCAAAATTTTTGCTACTCTGCTGAACAGAGAAGGTAATTCTACCTTCTGTCACTGCACCTTCTTGGCCCATAGAGGCCCATTGTTGCAACCATGGCGCTCTGATACCACTTTGTCACGTCCCCGTCCCTCAACCAGCGAAGAGGACGCGACGAACACATCAACACAACCGGGAAAATGGCCCCATGAACATAATCAAATGAAATCAATGCTGGAATTAAGCATACATAGATGCATTTATCTTCAATCATACAGCGGAAGCACACATACTCATAAACCAGCATTCAACAAGATCATTATAGTTCATTTAACATCAATATAAATTGCAGAGATGAAGTATAGACATCAGACTTATCTTTTGATGAAGAATTCACCCGCAACCAGCTATGTCGCTGCAACGTTCCACCCAACCATAGGCCAGCTTGCTCATCAATCTCTCAGCAACGCTGCCACCCCCGAGCTGGGCATGATTCCTCCGGAATAAGGGTCAATTGCAGGCTTATACATAGCCAAGGGGCACAAACAGCAAACCAACACAGCTGGGTTTCACAGGCTTTCAACAGACAAGCCAAGCCAGCACAGCCCGAAGGCTAACCATTGCACTTAGGAAACCAATTAGCTATCACAACTCAAATAGGGAAAAAATGAATTACACAGCCCCAACAGCAGAACAGCAAACAAAATGCAATAGGGACGAATTTACAATTTTCCCAACCAATGTGTGAACAAAACCCACGAATTAGCCTGTGAGTGAAGGATACGGCCACCCTATTCACAATTCACCCAAGGAAATACTGTGTGGATAAATCCAGCAAAATACCATGCGTGAAGATGGAAAATGGGAGGGAATCCCTCTGCGTGAGGATGCACAGTAGTAGAATCCCTACCTGAGGAGAAAAAAACTCCGATTTTGCCCGTGGATGAACAAAACAACAGCAAGGATGCGAATTACAGTGCGTGGGTGCTTCAGCAACTCATGGAGCCCCAGAAAATGTCTGCGTGAGACTAAAATCACCCAGAGCCTGTGTGTGAGAATCCAACAGACCAAATCGCGTGGTGAGAGTGTAAACTGACCAAGGAAGAGTGCGTGAGGGAGAAGAATGGACAGCCGTGGGTGGACTGGGCAAGTGTGTAAAGGACTGACAGCCTGTCACAACCACCACCACTTCAGTAATAACTGCCCCAACCACCAGCTGAAGCATTAAAGAGGTTGGAAGAGGTTGGATGAGACAAGAAAAGGTGACAAATCAACAAGGTAATAAAACATGGGGTTTTCCCCCATAAACCAAGGTTTGACATCCCCCACCCCTTATCCTTTGGAACCATGCCCTTTTCATTCAACGTTGCACTGTCGTAGCTGGTTGTGGTTTTTTTTAATTGATGTGCGTGTTTACATGATGCCAAATTATTATGTGCCTCATAGCACAGCATACCATCGGCAATTATCCCTATTGCCGAAACATAGACAACAAAATCGATGGTGGGGCTTTTGCCTTGAGCTCCTCACCACGATTAATTACAATATATACATCATGCAAACAGGGTCGAAACCAGGGACATTACAATCATTATAGTATAAAACACAACGAATGATAAGATATTATCGGGGAGCTATTAGAATCCATATCTGTGGCAGTGTAGTTATAAAAATGATGAGTTTGGGATCAAATGGACTGGAAGAACCTCAAATGTATGGACAATATGCAACTTCCTTGTCATGAATTACCTCTAGTTGTATGAGATTCAGAATGGGATGATTAATTTGTCTATGGATGAGTTACCAAACAAGAATCAATCAAGAATCTTAGTGGGCTGAGCAAGGGCTCCAGCAAGTAGATGACGGCTTCACCAAAAAGAATGGTATACCAAACAAGAATCTTAGCAGACTAAGCAAGGGCTCTAGCAAGAACATGACGACTTCACCAAAAAGAATGGTATCCATGTGGACAAGAATCGATGATTACATGGTAATAATAGAATTCTTTCTTTTCTGATATGAAGAATTTATGTGAACAAAACCCCAACCCATCCAAGCCAAGTCAATTGACATGCATCATAGAGCTTGGAACCATCATGAGTATCGATATAGGGTTTAGATAGGTCTCCACTAGTATCTATACTTTGCACATCATGTCATTTTAGGTTACACAAATGAAGAGATCAATCATTCCCAATAGCAGTCGAGTTGTAGAAAGTACCCATAGACTTATAAGGATGAAATATGAATTGGGAATTTTATCACATAAAAGGATAAATATAGAGAATTTTCTATAGTATTGGCTTATAATGTATTATTTGGAAATCTGTGACCTGTAATCTTTGTATTGTTCTCTCTCTATATATCCTTCATATCCCTTTATGTGTAATTTATTTTGATGTAATAATAGATGGTTGCCAATGGGGAAAATATGGGCAAAAAATGACAAGAAACAATCCAAATCTGAGATCTTATTACAAATTTGTTATGGCACCCAATTTCCAAGTCAAAAGATTAGTTAGACCTTGTTGTTTTCTGGAATGAAGTTGATTACATACAAACCGACCTGCTACTATATATATGTTAAAATTATGGTGGATTTTGTCCAGGTTCAAAGATGCACCGGAGACTCAATGGCTGTATTGACAACCTACGAAGGAAAGCACACTCATTGTCTGAGTCGTTTGTCTATAGAAGTCATGCAATCCGGTTCGCCCAACTAGCTCATTGATGAGGGATTAGATAGAACAAATTGTGTTGTAGACAACCTATTAATACCATTTTCAAGCAACATTACCAAAATATCAACATTGAGTCTATTTCCAATGATGTTACTTGACCTCTCAGACAACCGGACTAATGGCGCAGGAATACAGGTGAACCCACCTAATATAGGATTACATATGCGAACACATTTAAATGCAGGAAGCTTCCAACACTTGAATCCATAACCTAAAAATATGAGAAATGTATTGGATTTGAATCAATTGGATCACTCATCAATAATGGATTCCATGGATTCTATGAAGATGGAAGATCCCAAATTCACTGCATCTCTCATTGTATCCATAAATGGCTCTATGTTGAAGTTGGTCGCTCCAATCGAGAAGACTGCCAAACATTTTCTTGCAATGCAATACATCGATGGATAAACTCTGGAAGGAAATGTTTTATTCCACAACTCCTACTACAAATTTTCCAATTTTTTTTGTGATTGGGGAAACAACAATGCAGAGTATCATAGCTTCCATTATTACAATGAATAGAAACTAAGAAAATCACAACCTTTATCTTCCTCTATCAATTGATGAACAAATAGAAAAAAATTGTTGAATTCCTTTGTAAACCATAAACGTTGGCCACAAATACTAGTACTAGCAGGGTTGAATCTTTCCACAAACTCATTGCATACAGTGTCACTTATCCCTGATGTCACTTATACTCATATCTAAAATTCAATGCAATTGGTCATTTTTCTTAGTTTATCAAAGGTCTGATATATGAGTTTACTGATCATATTAGCTAGCTCCTTCGGCCACTCAATATTCGACTCCATGCCTTCCTTGGATGCTTGATCTTCATATTTCCTTCTCCCCCCATCATTATGCTGCTGATCAAGCTGGTCATCAAAATCTACTGGTCCATCTTTTCTCAAGATGCCACATGTCATCTCATCATATGCCTTTTGCTGAGAGTTCATTCCATACTACTGTAGATGCATCACTGTCATATAATCATAAAAAATGTGTATGCATCATCCTTGTACATGATTCGAAGCCTGATTTTTTACCACTTTGAGTTCATCCTTGCCCTATGTATGTATACAATCACGATCCTAGGACCTGTAACATGCATTCTTCTTCATGTATTCTGCTACTTTTGATGCTTATCAACAATAACCAATAGATTCAAGGGGCTAGAACAAACCATAATTGGACTTAATCACATGTTACCCAAGAGATAGATTGCATCATACTGAGTGACAACTGATAGGTTTCCATAGCTTTCCTTGCATGTGGTGGTGGTAGTGGTGTAGGGCTTGAAGGATGAGAGAGTGATGAGTGGTCTGCTACTACAAAGTGCCAAGAGATGAATACTATCCTACCATTCTCCTTCTCTCAACTCTGCCTATATATTAACCCACTGCATGAACACTAATTCTCCCTAACTACCAGGGAAAGAGAAAAGGAAGCATAACAAGGTAAAATAGCTCAGGCATGCTCACCAAGTTTTCCTTGCTTTGTTGTTTCGGTAAGCTTTTATGGCCAAAGAAAGCTGCTTTTGGATAATTTCTTGTGGCATAAAAGCTGTTGTTCTATCATAATCTTCAATGGTAACTACTAAAACTATATTCTCTTCAGTGTTGGAAGTCACTTTATTTTGTCTCTGTCAGTTAGTTCTTTACACTAATTTTGTATGTTCATATTATGTTTAAATTTTGATGTCACACATTTATTTTTCTTAGAGCTTACAATGAGAGAGAACCATGTTTAATTATAAAATATTTTAGCATCTCCTTTCAGTTAGATTCTATCATAGTGATAAGGTTATAGATTCAGTTATAATTATAGACTAATGCAAGGGCCCTGCTGGAGATCTCTATTTATACCTCAACGTGAAGGAGATTCCAGGAATTGAAAGAGATGGCATCAATGTCTATTCAATTATTTAAGTTAGTTATGTTGATGCAATAGTAGGAATTGTTAGTAAGGTAAGTAAGGATCTCCACCTTTTATGCTTTAACTACGCTGTTATTAAGATTGGAATATGTTTGTTGTGAAAAAAAAATAACATGGTCATAGTGTAATAAACGCGTCATTTGTTTCATTGTAGTTTTCCTTCCAATTGGAAAATGTTTTCCCTTATCATGAGATTGAAAAAATTACATACAACCAAGTTCACTCAAGGTTAGGGTTGGCAAAGTTCACTTGTTGAGAGGTCTATCCCAGCTTGAACTAACATAGTATTTTGGACCTTGGGGGGTGGGTGGGGAATTCTTGAAAATAGGTTTATTGGTTCCAACTTCCAATGGCCTTATATATTTTATTGTGTGCTCCAAAGGTATTTGATACTGAGGTTTCCCAATTTGTAGATGCTTTTGATCTAATTCTTTATGATATCATGATATCATCTACCCGGGAAAACCAGTCAAATAAAAGTGGAAGCATGACAAATAATATCAATGTGATGTGTATGCTCTAAAGGGTGTTCTCAACTTGTAAAACTACAGATTATTCCCTATGTTAAAAAACCTGTTGCCTGGGTGGTTAATGGAAGTTTTAACTGAAAATATATAACATCACACACTAGTGGAATAAATCTACTACCTTAGCTCATTTTTTAGCAGAATCCCTCTACTAAGATTGGATGAATGGAAACAACTGATTTAACACAAAATGTGCCCACATAAAAACAAAACTTCACTCCCTAACCCATCCAAAACACCAAAAATAACAACTATAACACAACAATCTTCACTACTAATACTCATTGCAAGTTACGCTGGTGGATGACTTCTCTTCTCTATATAATTAATGCACCTTGTCTCCTTTATGTATTCATAAGTAATTCACCATCCTTGCATGAATATATCTATCACACAAGTGCAAACTTCCTCTAGCAGAAGCCAAGCAAACAACTCAAATTCTAGAAGAAAAAAAGAAACGGAGAACAAAATTGGAGGAACCAAGTAAACTAACAATTAGGTCTATCTTGTGGAGGAAATATGCATCTTAATTTGATCATGGTTTGATTTCTATAGAGCTATTGAGGGTATTGAAATATCTAAAAGAAATGATATCCCATAGAGAGAGGATCACTAGATATAGGTCAAGAAAAGGTTTACCATCATAGTGAATTTTGAATCATGAGGATTGGGTAGCATACAACATTGAAGACATTTCAAAGAGGGGAATTCGGGCCTTAGAATTCAAATCCACATAAATTTGGAATGCACATCGAAAGCCAAAATTGATACCCTAGATTGGAGTCTCGAATGAAGCAAATGACATCTCTTGACCCACAAGATTTGCTAGATATCTATGTGTCACATCCAAAAATTGAGACCTTGTGATACCTCTTGATAGGTTGGAGTGTTATCTTGAGATTATCATTCATCTTGGTGAGGAAGATGAGGTCCAGTGTGTAGAGCACATCCTAAAATGATGTTATAATTCATAGAACGATATCCATTGGTTTTGTGTGACCATATGCTCTTTCCATTCGAATATGGCGTAAAAGTCCTTCATGTGGTTTTAGATATTTCTAGATATTAATTAGATCTTTCTAGAAATTCTAGATTCCTTGAAGATGGGTTAAGTGTCCACTTGAAATGCCAGATCTAAAAATACAACAGAATAAAAATCCAAAATCCTTGATAACAATGGTTGCAACATGTTGTAAAGAAGTTGGTTTAGCCAACCTTGTGAAAATTGTGATTCTCTACATCATCATCTATATTTTTATGCTCTTACAATAACAATTCACTTCTACATTTGAATTATAAACATACATCATGCAACTTCACGATATCCCACTAGATGAGATGTAAATTCAAGCATGTTTGTAATCGAATTAGGTCTTAAAAATTATCTTGTGGCTTCTAGTACCTTTTGATTTTGATGCGAACCTCATATCTCATCCTTCATATTTTCAACATACTTATAATTTATGCTTTTACAATAACAATCTCTTTTTCTACCTTTTGAGCTATAAACAAACTTTATGCCACTATGTAAGAACCCAATTGGAGGAAATGTAAATTTGAGCATGTTTGTTGGAACCCACTTAAATCTAAAAAATGTTCATGTGGCTTCTAGTCCCTATTGTTTTCAATGACAAACTTGTCATATTACATCCTAATTACAATGTTACTATTAAAAGTGGAAGGTGTGGCTTCAATTTATGTTCTAGCTCTTGATGGGATGTTTTTTTGGAGGAAAACAAATATTTCTTGCAAGGCTCCTAATTACCCTATGGTCTTCTTCAAATTTTTCTCCTAGTTAGGTGCCTTTTATTCATTTCTAGTGTGAGTTTGGAGTTAGCTTAGATCCTTTGTCAATTTTGGACAGTTTATTTGAGTGTATTTTGCTAGCTTGGGAGCTTCAACATGGGTTTCTAGACAGTCAATGTGGCATGGAAGTTTGGAACAATTCTCTCTTCCTTTGTTTGCAAGATTTCTCTTCCTCTTTCCAAAACTTGTCACATACTCAATGTATTTAGATTGGTCGATAGATTTGAAATATAAACCTAGATCCAAAACCCCCCATTTGGTGTGAAATAAAATCCTTTTCCAAAGATCCATTTCAATTGAAATCTTAGGGAAATTCCAATACCCACCTTTTCAAATACAAGAATAATATTCATTGATGTAGCTATTGTAGCTCTCACATTTTAATATTTTTAACTCAATAAATGCACCATTTAACAAAAAAATTATTTTCATATAGGTAATAACACTATCAAGAAACACATTCAAGCAAAATGGTACAAAATTTCAAATGCATAAGAAATAGGGAATCAAGGTATAGGAAGTCAACTTGAATGCCACCCTTGTGTTAAGTATAGGATAATGGCCATGTTAATAGACATAGATGAGCTCATGCAGAAATATGGTCCAACTCCTGTCCTCTAACTTGGATCATTTAGACACTCTGAATTGGCTCACAAAACTATTTGGTGCAAGTTACCAATCGAGTTTGAGCCTCTGCATTTTCTACAAGTCTAGATCTCTTGACACTCTCTTACCTAAATTGAGCATCCTTCCATTTGTTATGAGTTTGAAATTGCCCTAAACATCCATTTGTGGACAAGTCCTTGCAAATACAATGGGTAACCAATATCAGTCCATCATATATATCCTTGCATTTGTTATAAATCTAATTCCTAAATTTGCCTCCAATGCCTGTTGTATCTTGTTCCTTGCAATTGAAAATCTCTATCCCTTCCTGGTTGTGCATTCACTATTATAGTTCTTCTCAAATCTCCTCGGCATTGGAATACTTGACAAAAAAATTCAACACACATTTGCTTGAATCATCAACCATAAGCTCTAGTAGATTACAAATCCTATAATTCGTTCAATGCCTATCTAATGTGAGTCCAAGAAATATCTATGTTTGATCCATTTTTTAGCAATTCATTCAATGTGTTGTTTGACTGCTTCCACTATTGTAATTCTTCTCAAATCTCCTGTAACCAAAATCTCAACAAGCAATTCCTCAAACTGCCAACAAGAAGCTCTAGTATATGAGACTTACAAATCCTGCAACAATATCCAACAATATTCATTAATCAAGAACCAAGAATAAACAGAATACAACATTACATCAAGCATCACAATCAGTGACATGAATAACACCTTGAACCTAGCAATTTGATCTGCTAAGAATTGATTTATTTACATGTATTTCGCCTATGATAAAATGCTATTGCGTGCAACTCATATGCTATATTTAACATCAGGACCCTAGTATGGAAGGAATCCATGTAATCAGGGCACCATTATTAGCAATTTGATCTACTGAAAATTGATTTATTTACATATATTTCACCGACACCTATTATAAAAGGCTACTGCGTGCAACTCGTATGCTATATTTAGCATTGGGGCCCTTGTAAGGAAGGTATTTGTGAATCCTATATTTCACCATAATTGCATTTTTTTTGGGATAAATAATGTTTTATCCTTTACAATTCTGATTTAATTATCATATATTCTACCTGAAATTGAGAAATATGAAGATCTGTGCAATCTATTTTTTGAAAGAATTAAACTTCAAATGTACTTATAATTTTGGTATTGGTGGAAGTTGCTCATGCTTTGCATGTTAAATTGGAATTTTAGAGATGGAGGTTCATACTCCTAGTGCACAAGTTATGCCTAAGGTGGTTCAAAAGACTTTCAATAAAGCTCCTCATCTCCTAAGAAAGCCTTTCGTAGCAAATTTTGCAGGCAACAAGTTGTCCAAACAAGCAAATTCAAGATGAAATTGCACAACAAAAGTTAAAAATACTAAACAGGCCATAGACAGGCAAGTTTTTTTAGGAAAATGTAGTAATCCCATTGTATGTGGTAAATACCAAGTAAGATATATATTATCCATTAACATCCATGTGTAATAATGTAATTTTCAGATATTGTGCTGAAAAGAGTGATGTACAAGAAAACCAAGCAGTGAAAAGGCAAAAGCTTGAAGCTGGATGATTACGGCAGGTGACATGATTGTTAACATCCATGTGTAATAATGTAATTTTCAGATATTGTGCTGAAAAGAGTGATGTACAAGAAAACCAAGCAGTGAAAAGGCAAAAGCTTGAAGCTGGATGATTACGGCAGGGGACATGATTGTTTAATTAAATGTTCATTTTGTTGATATTGTTTTTGTTGAATTCTTTTAACATGCACTCGGTGGATGGGTTACGTTTAGGATAGGGAGAGTGATGCATGTTTGGTATAGAGAGAGGGTTGTATGTCTGTTAGTTTTATACTTTTCTTTTAATTTTTCTTTCTGATTCTTAAGGTAAAAGAACACATTTTTCCACGCAAAACAAATCCAAACAAAGGTTCAACTGCTTCTATCAATAAAAACAATGAAAGAAAATGGAATTCAGCCTTGAAGGTAGAGTGTGCTTCTGTCAATCCTACATCTTGGATATTTTATGCATATTCCTTTCCTACCTAGTGTAAATTGTGATGATGACCATGCTTTTTCGTAGTTAGCAAAATTTGCTTTCTATTTGCTTTTGTTGTTGAAAAAGTGTTTTTTTTTCTTCAGTGTAGAACATTTGAGCAGCTCCACAAGAAATCCCTAGCTCATGTAAGAACAATATCATTCATCTTTCCTTAGTGTTTTAAGTGGTTCGTGTCCCCAGTGTCTCATTTCAGAAGAAATCTATTTCACAATGGTACTAGTGCACCTTTTAAAAAGTACAACACATTAAGACTCACAATACCAAAGGATCCTAGACTTGAAACAACTCAGAGAAGTCAACCTACAAGGTATATTGTGGAATCAATTGTTTGTAAACTCTCAAGTTTGTGTGAATGTTAACTTGCACTAGTCCATTTGATTATTTACAAGCAAACCATAAGGGCTTGAAAAGAAACATACATTTCTGACATATTCTTCTTTTATTTATTCAAGTTTAAGAGTGCGGATGAGCTTGAAGAAGAGATGCTTGCCAAAATTCCAAAGTTCAAAGGATGCCCGCTCAACAAAAAAGTAAGTATGCAACACAAACTATTACAAGCTAGTTTTCATTTCTTTTCATTCCACCATAATTTTCAGACATGTTCTCATCCTTTTTGTAATTTGCAGATATTGGAGGCTCTGTTGTTTCCACCATTACATAAGACTGTTCCTCAATTACCATAGTTTCATGTTTAGTTTGGGCACCAAACACATTCTATACATTTTATCTCTTTATATGAATCTTAACACATGGGCAAGCCTCTTAGAAATTCTTTTTGGATCAAGTTAAATATTGTTTTGGATGCAACTTGACAAATATTCCATTTGAAGACAATGGAGAGGTCTTTGCAACACTCTTCTGCTTCGTCATCTGCAGATTCAACTGTGGTAAGGAATTCATCTTTACCCCTCTCATGGTATTTGGGGTTTTTCATGCAAAACACGTTAACAACCAGATTCAACTCTAATTTTTACCATGTTAGTGATGGAGAGAAGGAGTTTCATGCCTTAATTGATAGATTCAAGGGTTTTTCCCATGTAATTTGTGATGTATAAGAGGAAATGTCAAAGAATAGAGAAATCTGAAAATAAATGTTTTGGTGTCTACAATTGGTTTCCCTAGATTCTGAATAAATCATCTTTCTAAATGCAGATTCTAGATAAGCGGCTGTGTGAATCAGTTGCTAAAGGTGTTCTGATTGAGCCCAGGCCACCACACTTGGAAACTGATTTGCGTGCACATCCACCAAAGTGAGTGGTGATTTTTTGAAAGCCACTAATCTTTTATGTAGAAGTTAGAGGAAGGAAAATAAAAAATATATCATGAGATGTTCTTCAAGAGAAATTTGAATTTCTGTGTGACACTGTCATATCTTTTTCATTCATGCCCTTTGAACAGAGGCTATAGAGACAACACCAACAACAGCTTTTCACTCACATCTCTTTTATTCAGGCCCTTTTTTTACCATCAACAGTTTTCTGAGTTCTAACTGAGCCCAGGCCAACACACTTGGAAACTCCTTTGCATGCATGTCCAAATAAGAAATGTTCATAATGCTTTGAGAAGACTAAACTATGTCTTTGAGAGCAATTTGAATCTTACTTATAGGGTCTTTTTTATTCAGGCACCATCATCAGTTTTTCACCTGCATGTATGGAAATTTGTGGTTTGATTGTTTCATGTCTCTTTTATTCACGCCACCCTTTGAATTGGGGATATAGGGAATACACCATCTACAATTTTTCTATGGAAGTTTTTAGCTAGATTTCTCTGTTGCAGATCATTTGTAAACTATTGCATGTTTATTTTTGTAATTACATTTCATTTATGTTTTTGTTCTCGGGTTCGTTGTTATGGAGAGAAATTCCTATGGCTTGGGGTACCACAACAGACAGCTTTGACTCCAGAAATCAATCTTTCCCAATATGCAATAGAAATAAAACATCTAACACTAAAGGATCAGACCTCGTACCTTATTTTGTATGGTTGAAGTAGATCCCCGTTGAGCTTCCCAATCTTCAACTTGAATTGATATAATACTTCCTCAACAACAAGTAAACAATACAAGCATACTATATATCATGGTGTTAGATCTATTCTAGCATATATAATCAATAATGTAAAAGCATTTGACATATTCCAATGGATACAATATTCAATCAAATACACATCATTGGACAGGAAAAGATAGTTCTTATTAATATAAATCAGAGATTACAAGATAGATACAACCTCTGACAGCACGTCTACGAATCGTAGAAACCGAATCCCCCACTTGGGCCTCCACCACCTCAATCCTCCATCTCATGATAGCAAGCTCACTAGCAAAGGGAAAGCTTGGGAAGAACACAACAGTGCTCCAAAGGGACAAAGGGATGCAGAATCAAGCATAAATTTCGGCAACAATGGACTATAGTTTCGTTGCTTTTAATCTCTCTATATGCCTTCAATGTACCAAGGGGTTCCTTATATAGCTTCACAAGGGATAATGAAGGGTCGAATCTGAGCAATCTCAAGGCATATGGAAGGCCACGAGTCAAATGAGTTGGATCCATGTCAAGGAAAACTCCAAAATGATTTGGACTATGCACACATCCCGATGTACGCGGATACAGGGGTCAAACTCGCGTATGTATGCGGTTATCAGGGAAAAATCCACGTATATCATTTTTTATATAGTTTTTAGGGATGATCAAGGAAACATCAAAGGATAAAATACGGTCCATGGGGTCTAACAAGTCTGCAGCAGGACAGGGGAAGGCCATACAAAGTGTGATTCACCTAGAGTGGTGAAATATGCTATAACAGATGCCCCCTAATGTGTGAGGTCAGAGGGGTCATACGATGGCCGAAATACATTATAAATCCATCCCAGAAGTGGAGTGATGAAGGATCCCAAATGGAAGACCAGCCACCCAATCAGCATACTACCATGATACAACTCTGCATATAACTGCAAGTACATATAGCAGTCACGGATACATAAGAGTACAATGGCCATGAATAGGCATAATACATGATATCACATATGTGGTCATCGCCATGTACAATATACATAGATCAGAATCTCCATGATGAAGATATACAAAGGACCATGATCTCCAAAATGGCTGAAGATATACAATAGATCAAGATCTCCATAATGGCTGGAAATGTCTGACATACACTGGAATCAAGTCACGACAGCTGAAATATCATGAACACTGGCACGATCAAGGTGGTAGCATATATGAGATGCCACCAGTCTAGAAGGTATTCTACACAAACCGCTACGAGTACATGTCCTACCATGCGAATAGAGGTGTCGAGCTTGAACATAGTAGTCCATCATCTGATTACCGGTCATTGATGTATACCTTTAACAGACGTGAGATTACCCACCGATAATGATAATGGGAATCAAGGTACTAGAGTGCAAACTAACAAGTGTGAATAGATGTGTTGAGGTCGAACACTTGAGAGAGTCCATCGATAAGGGGACATTGATGTATTCCCAAGAAACTGTTGATGGCGAGAGAACCTGCCACTGATGACTGCAAGTCTCAAGGCACTCAAAAGGACTCTAGATTCCAATCCCAATATAAATGATCTGAAGTCGATGGGATGAAATCCGCTGGAAGGAGGGAATTAAGGAATCCCCCATCATCCAACATGAGGTACTCAGCAAAGCTGTCTAATGTGGAAGGACTCGATCATAAAGTGAACGAACCAGTAACGGTACCGGGAATGGCCGACACAGGTTTCAACTTCCTTCAAACAAGAGCATAACGGCGTATGGTGACTGAATGAAAGCAGCATAGACTCGATATACAAACTGGGACATCTCTGTGACACAGGAGGCATCAACAAAGGATCCATAGGGACAAAGGGATGCAGACTCAAGAATAAATTCCGGCAACAATGGACTATAGTTTCATTGCTTTCAATCTCTCTATATGCCTTCAATGTACCAAGGGGTTCCTTATATAGCTTCACAAGGGATAATGAAGGGTCGAATCTGAGCGATCTCAAGGCATATGGAAGGCCAGGAGTCAAATGAGTCGAATCCATGTCAAGGAAAACTCCAAAATGATTTGGACTATGCACACATCCCGATGTACACGGATACAGGGGTCAAACTCGTGTATGTACGCGGTTATCGGGGAAAAATCCGCGTATATCATTTTTTATATAGTTTCTAGGGATGATCAAGGAAACATCAAAGGATAAAATATGGTCCATGGGGTCTAAAGAGTCTGCAGCGGGACAGGGGAAGGCCATATAAAGTGTGATTCACCTAGAGTGGTGAAATCCACTATAACATTCATGCTGTAATGTTTAGTTACTGTGTGGCATGTTGTTACTTGTTGAATCTCTCTTACTGAAGCCCTTTGGATAGGGGCTATAGAGACAACTTGATTTGTTGTTCATATGCTTTGTTACAGATCTGAAGGAAGAATTTTAGATGGATAAACTATTTCATGTTGAAGAATTTGTGATTGGATTTCATTAATTTTCTTCTCTTGGGAAGGTAGCCATCAGAATATAAGTCTTATGAATTTTATGTTAGTATAGCTATGAGAAATTAATCTAGTTTATTTTCTTTGTATTATGTAAAATATAATACTCTATTTTGATGGATTATTCATATAAATTTTCAGAGTGAAGAGCTCAGAAGAGTTAGATCAAGAGGAATTACAAAAGATCCCAAAATTCAAGGCTAGGCCACTTAATAAAAATGTACCAATTAACAAGCTTGTTTTCTGTCCACACTCTGCAATTTTCTCTATCGACTTTCTGAATGATATTATGTTTATAGATATTCTGCACTAAAGGGGATCTTGGTCTATTTTGCAATTGAAAATGTCATGTCACAACGCTTGTGGTAGGATGGATGTAATAAGGTTGATGCAATTAAAAGTATTTTCAGGCTCATTTCTTATAGGAAGATATTAAATTGTTTTTTATCTGAATCAGGAATTTCACTTTGCAACCAATGAGCTCCTTCCTTTTCCTCCACCAACTAAACTTTTTAAAAAGACTAGGAACTTAATCCAGATAGATGATTGATTAGGAAGAAAGTCTCAACAGTCAGGTGTCATCTTTTGGTTATTATTATCCAATTGATATTTTAATACTTGGACATGTTGTGTTGTTTTATCAGCTCTCTCAAACACATAAGTCTGAGAATGAGGACAAGCAAATAAAAATATGCAGCACCTCATTGAAAGAAATTTCAAAGCATCTAGCTCAAAACTTCATTTGTCTAACCCCACAGTGAAGTGCTCGGAATCTCTTTTATATAACAAGAGATGACAGGTCTACAATGAATGTAGACACCTTGAGTGGTCCACCTCTCTAGAAGAGATAAAACCCTAACCCTGATGCAAGAGCCTGCTAGCAAAGAGTGCAACCTCATGCATGAGTTCACCCTAACTAGAAGAGAACGTCGCTAAAGAAAACTAAAAGTGTACAAGAGAATCTCTCTCTCTCTCTCTCATGTAATACGCCTCCAAATTGAAGATGTTCCTCATGCACGCACCCTATCTATCTTAGGAACTACACCCTTTTGCAGATAGAGCATGCATGCTTCCTACTCACCCACTCAATGTCTACAAGATTGATGTACACTCATCAGACTCTCTAATGCACCTCCCTCATCAACTGCAAAAGCTCTCCACAAGGATCAAGGCTAGAATGTCTGCTAAAATTGTTGCTTTTGAAGAAAAAAACCTCAAAGCAACATGGTAAAAAAAACTAACAGGGTTTTCTTATATGGAAGGTCTATAATCGTGTTTCCCATATTTTTATGGACATGATTTGAACACTGTCATAGTGTTCAGAAGTTGTTTTTATTTAAACAAATAGATTTGTAGAGACTTAACTTCAGTTCTTGGTTTTGAACACAGACCCTTGCTAATATGGAGGCAATATCAATGTAGGCTGTGTTCATTTTGGTTTTATACGTATTCCATTCTTTGTGATGTTTCATGGTTTCCTTTAAGGTATATGTTGCAGGAAATGTAGGGTACAACGTTGTACCCCCTGCATTTCTGTACCAAAATGTGGAAACACATTTCCAGCCATATGGATGCATCCCACATGTGGGAAACACATTCCATACAACTGGAAATGCATTTCCAAGCCTTACCCTCCTCAATATGATGTGTTTCCTTGACTTGGTTCTTTACTAGGGTTGACCAAAAATGATGGTAATTAATGGTGATGTTAAATTCTTGCAGTAAATGTTGGCATTTCCTTTATTTTTCATTTTCTTAATATAGAGAAGGAATAATAAAGGGAATGATAACTTTTAATTTAAGAATTTAATATAGGAAAGGAAAAATAAAGGAAGTGTCAACTTTTACTTTAAGAATTTAACATTACCATTAATTGTTTTGGGATATTTGAGCACCGTGGATCCAACCTCATTGGAATTCATATAGAGAAGTAGAAAGTCATATTCCATTCAAGCTACAGTTGACTTAATAGTTTTCAAGACTTCAAGGTTGGTAGAATTGCAACATGTTGGAGCAGGGCCCCACAGCTATAGGAAAAGCTGCTATATCAGAACAAGAAAGTCAAAGGAAATAGTACTTGAAGTGGCTGAGAAGAGAGCTCAACCACTGCATTTAAGGCAGCGGTGACAACAGGAGGGCTCAGATACCCTCATTAATGGAGAAGGAGCAACAGGCCGAGGTATTAAAGACAAAGGATAGAAGGGGAGTGGCCGAGGAAGCGGCGCCCATACCCACGATCAATGCCGGACATCATGGAAGACTGCAGAAAGCTACAGTGTGACCAGTAAACAGCAGTTCAAAGTACAAAAAGGCCGACTGTCATAGTTAGGGTTTTGG
Source organism: Pseudotsuga menziesii (assembly GCA_001517045.1). Lineage (NCBI taxonomy): Eukaryota > Viridiplantae > Streptophyta > Pinopsida > Pinales > Pinaceae > Pseudotsuga > Pseudotsuga menziesii. Next base: position 68,705 of record LPNX010512206.1, on the reverse strand, counting down.
GTTACTGTTTGGATAGGCCCATAGTTTTGTATCACGGTGAGATCTTCGGGCCACCTATATAAGCATGTATTTTGTATTATGAAGGGTTAGACAGCTAGTCAGTTAGATAGTTAGACATTGAGGAAGAGTCGAGCTCTGGTTCTGAGTTTAGTTTGTAGTTATCTTACTGTAACCAGCAGCCGACTCCTTGAGCATGAATGTAACAATCCGCAGGGATTGAGAGAGAGAGAGAGAAAGAGTATATTGTAATAAGAAAGCAATATAGGAAGAGAAGAGATCTAAGAGAGAAGGGCTCCAACTGAGTGCGTGGAGTTTCCTAGAAGATCTCAAGTTGCATAAGAGGTTGCAGTGAAACTGTGTTACTCTCTCCATATATAATATACACACAGTTCCCGTGGATGTAGCTTCCTCCCTAGAAGTGAACCACATAAAATATGTGTTTTGTGCAACTGTGTCATGTGATTGTGCTTTACTTATTTGCTATCTGTTATCTATTACATGAACGTTGCTTATCAGTTAATGAATGTATGTATGCTATCCTTCAGTTGCAGTAACATAGAAGGTTAAATGCGAGTTGAATGTGTTAAGTATTCTGTATATGAGTTTATCAGTGCTTGATTCACGACAACTAATAGTTACAGTGTTAAGTGACTTCTGTATATTTAGTTTAGAAATTTGAGCATGATTAATGTTAAGCGTGTTAGACCGTAGAGGCTAAGTGAAGTTGTTTAACACCTTGATGAAGGTTAACTGAGCTATTATACCAAGAGAGGAAGCCTCTGGACCTTGATAGTTGATGAGCATATTAAGTCTCATCGTAGGAAATATCACGGCGTAGAAAGGCGATATCACACTGTTGGACGAGCTGCGGTGTGATATATCGCAGGTTAAGAGTTGAGCAGAATAGTAAGTTTGCACATCGTCCTAGAAGGTGCAATGCGATAAGAGCTAGTCCCGTAGCAGAGTTAGCTAGGAAGAGAGAGATAACCCATGCTGAGAGATTCAACTGGTTAAGTAGAGTCAGAGAACCCAAGATGCTACAGAACCTGGTTGAGGAAACTTGATTCTTCAACCAACCCATTTAAGATCGCTTCGGGTGAGACTTCAGGTCATTCTGTGGTCTATCGTTGAAAGGGCCAATGAGCTAGGGGTTTTGTTGGTACAATAAAGTAAACCCGGGTCTTCCCAGAGAGTAACCAACAAATGGTTCCATTGCTAGTTTTGAACAAATTGAAGAGATGATGCTCTGTTGGCATCCTACTAAAGAAGAACTTAACCAGTGGGTTGAGTCTAAGGAAAGAGAATTTACTGCAAAAGAAAACAAGAGTCCTTGGCTTAGTACAGATGACTGGTTATAGAAACATATCTTCACAGACCTGCATGAGATATTTTTTGCGACCTATGCAAATGAGTTGTACAATTGGTTATCAAAGTTGAATGATAAGCACGTATTCAAGAAGAAAAGGAACATTGTTTGGACACCGGAGCTGATCCACACTTTGAAGAGCGTAGATAATCCCATTTCACAGGCAGTAGACTTCTAGCTTGTGAGTTTACTGGAAGGTTTCATTACAGAGTTTGCAGTTGATCAAAGAAAGAGTTTCAGCGAAGCAGAAAGGTACTTCTTCAAAGGATATCGTGGTAAGTACTTGAACTCTTTGAATTTGTTCCTTAAGATGTTATCGTATGAAAAAGGAGTATTGGATATATTCTCAGATGAATAAGTTAAGTAAGTGTAATGTAACAAGAGTTTGAGAGTGATTCTGAAGAAATTGGATGTACATGTAGCGGTAAAAGATATAAAGTAGATTTTAGATCTTCCTTCTTTGAAGATAGTTCAGCCAGTACTAGAGAACAGAGTCAAAGTAATAGAGAAAGAACAGTAGGGGGTATCCCTCACCACCTTATACCCCACAGAAACAGACCGGGACTCAGAATAATCTCGCAGGAACTCCATATAGTAGTTCACACACAATACATACTACATGTACACCGCCAAGTGGTAGTAATACAGCAAACTAGAATCCACCTCATAGAAACAGAATGGGGGATGACATGAAATTACCTACCTTCAGGGGTACAGGGGCAAAATATCCAGAACAACATTGGTTCCTATGTGAAGCTGTATGGACCATTAAATAGATCGAAGATGACAATACTAAGCTTGTCCAGTTGGATACTACACTTAGAGAAAGAGCTTTAACATGGTATATGAAGTATACATCAGCGCAGATTAGAACACTCGTAGAGGTCAGGACCGCAATGATTAAGCAATTTAAGAAACCCAAGTCTGAGTCACAATGTATCACAGAACTTAAAGACATCAAACAGTTACCCATAGAGTTAGTATGGGATTTCGATCATAAATTTAAAGCTCTTATAGACCAAGTTAGTTTTGAGTTTGCGCTAGAGCAGCATAAGGAATGGTTCATCGCAGCACTGCTCCCTCATATCAGACTTCCACTAATGCAACAGAAAATCCATACGCTAGGGATGAAGCATTGGAGATGGAAATGAAACTAGATGCTTCACCTCTAGCTGAGACTAGTGCAGGTATGAAAAAATTACAAAACCAGTTAGCCAATCTCACTTTACAGCTACATGAGATTAAGAAAGGAAAAGAGGTTGAACAATAACTATGGTGTACAAAGTGTAAAGGACATGTCCATACTAAAGATAATTGTTTAGTATTTGTTGAGTATCTAGAAAGTGGGGCTCCTAACCCCTTAGTACAGACTCAAGGGCCATGGTGTGAAATCTGTAGAACAAGAGGACATAGACCACAAGAATGCCCTTTACTTCAGAAGTATGTACAAACCCCTAATAATTTATACGGTAACTTCTGTAAGTCAGTAGGACATGATGAAAATAATTGCAGAGCTTATGATCTCATGATAGAGAGAAAACATGACTTCTACAGAGTCTAGTCAGAGACATCAGGACTAGTAGCAGGACCACAGCATGAACCGGCTCATGATGGCCATGGTGGAGGATTTAGAGGAAGAGGCTGTGGTGGAGGCTTTGGTCATGGCTGTGGACCGATTGTTTGTTACAACTGTGGAGCCATAGGACATTATGGTAGGGATTGTCAGAACCCTACTACAACATGTAAGTATTGCAAGTCCTATGATCATACTATAGAAGAATGCCCTATCTTGATAGCCAAGATTAAGGATCCTAAGCCAGCAGTAGACCAGAATATTCAGCTTATTGCTACTGAGTAGAAAGAACCAGAACCAAGAGTCAATATTGTGACTCGCAGTGGTGCTTCTACTAGTAAGACATCGCAAGATGCCGAAAAGAACACAGGTCCAAAGTGGGTGCGTAAAGCAACTGATAAATCTACACCACTTGACCTGTAGAAGAACAAAGAAACATTTCAGCAAGATAAAACTTTCTTTACTGACCCTACACCAGCAGGATCGCAGATATTTCCTCGTAGGGGTGTATCACAGGAAAAACCTTGTGGCATTAGTCTTGTGTAGTTATCGCAAGCGACCACATCTAGAAGGTGCGAAGAGGATGAATTGACAGGAAGTGTACAATCCTTCCTGCAAAGCTGCTTGAAACTCATAAGAAATGAGAAAGCCATAGGAGAGCTTCAACACATCATAGATCAGTATCAGCAGACTTCTTCCATGAGTAGTATGTAGTGTACTGTTCATAATATTATGGGCTGTACAAGAACAGGAAGAGAAATGAGACTCACACCACAAATTGGAGAGTTTGAAATGGATGAGGTAATCCTAGATTTAGGATCATAGGTAAATGTTCTTACTAAACAGACATGGGAAAAGATGGGTAGCCCTAAGTTAGCCAGATCACCTATCCATCTGGGATTAGCCAATCAGCAGAGGGTATCGCCACTGGGTCGATTATCGCAAGTACTAGTTGATATTGATGGAGTTCGCAGCTTTGCATATTTTGAAGTCATAGAAATTATTGGCGATAGCAGACCGTATTCAGCTTTATTAGGTATTGATTGGGAAATTGATAACATCGTTGTTATCAATTTGAAGAGAAGACAAATGACCTTTGGGGATAAATAGATTCGAGTCATCGCACCGTTGGATCCTTTCCAGGGTCCTCGATACATTGAACCTATTAGAGTAGAGGAAGAGGTGAGTAATATGGAGAGCTTCTATCAGATGACTACTAACCAGAGTGATTATATCAACCCCACCGCGAAAGGAAATATTAGTTGGCGATGCGACAACTCATGCGCATCAGATTCAGATGTTGATTTAGAAAATTAGCAGAATAAACTTTACGAAGTCTCAGCTCGCAGATGTGCATTTATGACTAAGTCACTGCGATGGATTGGAACAGAGAGTAAGGATATTCTGTCATTTGATGGCTTAGCGGATGTCAAAGACCTTTTACAGCAGTTTGAGCAGGAAATCCCTCATGACTAGAGGATGGCAGCTATTGACCTTGCAGTAAGAGCCACACCTGCAAGATGGTGGCATGCACATAAAGAAAATATCGCATCATGGGATGATTTTAAGAGATTGATGGTGATCAGATTCTCTATTGATAAGGAGCGTTTCTAGCAGAAATATATAGGAGAAAGTGACCCCAGGTCACATATTAAGATTTGTGAACAAAATTGGTTGGACATTCCAGAGGATGAATGGGTTCACCTATTCATTCACACTTTAGACACAGTCCCGAGGAACAGGTACACTGAGGCAGAGTTGCATAGAGGAACGATTACATGGCTAGTTATGATAGACAGCTTTCTACTCACTTTCACTTTTGAATCTGAGTATCCAAGCATTGATCAGGCCCTAGAGAGTATAAATACTAAGATATTTGATGACTGTACCCTACCAGTGTATGCTCAGCCTTATTGGGCCATCCAGTTAGAACATGTGCTAGAGTGTTACAACTTCGCAGAAGAGCCAGGTGAAGAGGATGAGAATCCTCGCAGTATCATCATTCCAGAGTCAGAAGGGACTCACGAAGTTGAGGGACCAAAGCTAGAGATTCTAGCTATCACAGAGCCTATTAAGATTAAAAAGATCAATATTGGCACAGAAACAGAACCAAAGTTTGCCTCTATTGGAGACTATTGGGATGATGAAACGGTAGGACACATCGCATATTTGTTACATGACTATTAGGACTTATTTCCCACTAAGTTTATAGAGATGAAGGGCATAATAGGAGATTTGGGAGTCATGAGGATACCTTTGAAAGAGGATGCTAGGCCGGTTAAGTAGCGTCCATACAGATTAAATCCTCGTTATAAAGAAAAAGTTAAGGATGAGATTGATAAGATGCTAGTAGCAGGCATCATTGAACCAATAGAAGTGAGTGAATGGGTTAGTCCCATGGTTGTGCAGGAAAAGAAAACTAAAGGAGAAATTAGGATTTGTGTCAATTTGTGCAAACTCAACGATGCATCACTTCATGACCTGTTTTCGACACCTTTTACTGATGAAGTTTTAGACAATGTAGGAGGACATGTGATCTACTCATTCACTGATGGCTTTTTCACTGATGGCTTTTCAGGCTATCACCAGATAAGAATCCATCTAGAGGATCAATATAATACCATCTTTGCGATAGAATGGGGCTCATTCTAGTATACGGTAATGCCCTTTGGTCTTAAAAATGCACCAACTATTTTTTCTAGAGTAGTAGCTGTTGTCTTTAAGGAATACATCCATAAATTCTTAGTAGTCTATTTTGATGATTGGACTATATTTGGATTAATCAAAAAGCACATAGGAGATTTAAGGCTCATGTTAGAGAAATGTAGGCAATATCATATTTCTCTTAACTTGAAGAAATGTATATTTTGTGCACCATTTGATATTTTATTGGGTCATATTGTTTGCAGACAAGGCTTGATGGTAGATCCCACAAAGATTGCCATCATTGTAAACCTTCCAACACCCAACTCAGTCAAGCAATTGAGGAAAGTGCTTGGTCATACAGGGTATTATAGAAAATTCATCAAAGGCTATGCAAAGATCACAGCACCTATGGAAAATATGTTAAAGAAAGAAGCAAAATTCCTATGGAATGAGGAATGCCAACAAAGTTTAGACACTCTTAAAGAGAAGATGGTTACAGCACCCATCTTAGTATTTCCATATTGGAACAAGCCATTTCATGTACATGTGGATGCATCTGGCATCGCACTGGGGATTGTCTTAACACAGCTAGGAGAAGGGGGAATCGATCACCCTGTCGCGTACTCATGAAGAAATTTATCTACCACAGAAAAGAACTACACCACTACAGAAAGAGAAGGATTAGCTATGGTGTATGCTCTACAGAAGTTTAGGCACTACCTGTTGGGTGCCCCATTCAAGATGTTCATTGACCATTCCGCTTTAAAGTATTTGGTCAATAAGCCAGTGTTAGGAGGAAGGATCTGCAGATGGTTACTCCTATTTCAGGAGTATGATTTTGAAATTATTGTAAAACCAAGAAGATTGAATGCCGGACCTGATCATCTGTTGCGAATAGACTCAGGAGAAGAACCAAGTAATCTAGAGGATAATTTTCCAGATGTGCAATTGTTTTCTATCTAGATCGCAGATGAGTATTACGTGGATATTATTCACTTTCTCACTACAGGGTGGGCACCAGTTGACTTTACTAAGCAACAAAAGAAGCAGTTAGTTGTTAAAGCAGCAGATTTCACTTTGATTGCATGAAATTTATATAAGTTAGGTCTAGATGAAGTCTTGCGCAGATCCATTATGCCGCACGAGAAAGAGGCCATTATCAGAGAAGCACATTCAGGTACCGCAGGAGGACATTTTGTAGAAAAGATGACTGCTCAGAAAATTCTAGCTGCAAGATTATGGTGGCCTACTTTGCACGAAGACACTAAGGAGTTTTATATATTCTACGATATCTGCTAGAGGGTAGGAAAACCTTCGCGGAGACATGAAATGACGCTGCAACCACAGATTACACTGTGGGTTTGACAAGTGGGCTATAGATTTGGTGGGTCCTATCAACCCACCAGGGAAATGAACTGGTGCAAGATACATCATCACAGGAACATAATACCTCACCAGGTGGGCAGAGGCCAAAGCAGTAAGGAATTGTGATGCTGCTTCAGCTGCACAGTTCATTTTTGAAAACATCATAAGTAGATTTGCATGTCTAGCAGTTTTGATGAGTGATCAAGGAACACACTTTCTGAATCACACTATTCAATCCTTGATGGAGGAATTTCAGATACAGCATCATAAGAGCACTCCCTACCACCCACAAGCTAATGGTATGGTGGAGGCTTTTAACAAGATTCTAGAAAATGCTCTTACTAAAATCTGTAACAACAAAAGAGACGATTGGGACCTCAGGGTTAACGTTGTATTATGGGCTTATAGGACTACATGCAACAAACTTAGAGGACACACACCTTTCCACTTGGTGTATGGACAAGAGGCTGTTATGCCTATGGAATATATTATTCCCAATTTAAGAATTGCTCAAATTACCGAGATGGCTAATACAAATACGATTAATGAAAGACTAGTGCAGCTGCTTGACTTAGAAGAAGACAGATTCATCGCAGGATTTCATCAAAAAGTGCAGAAGGCATGAGAAAAATCTTGGCATGATAGGCACATCAAGAGCAAGATTTTTCAGATAGGAGACCTAGTGCTCCTTTATGACAGCAAGTTTGTTAAGTTCCCAGGGAAGTTCAAGACACATTGGTTGGGGCCATATCAGATTCAACAAGTCACAGAAGGAGGCGTTGTTCAGCTCAGTAAACTGAACGGGGAGCTTGTTCATACTTCGATTAATGGCAGTAGGCTTAAGCTTTATAGTGATAGCCACTCCACCTCCCAGCCCTAACGCAGAGAACTAGGCGGTGTAGATGTCTAGTGTAGTTGAAAGGAGGCATCGCACCCATAATTAGTCTACACCCAAAAAATAAATAAATAAAATAAAATAAAATAAATTCTAAGTAGGAGGAATCGCAGCAGGAAAGTTTATTTTGCACAATTCATAGGATGACTGTGGAGTTTTTGAATGTTGCAGAGTTCACACCAAATTTTTGGTCCAGGATGATGCGGTGTGACATCACAGTGAAGCGATGTTCCCCCGTGCCATGAAGATGAATTTTGAAAAGGGACAGAGGGCTAGTCACTTCACCCTCTCACAAGCAATTAATCTAGATATGACAGGTATACGTTGCCCTAGATTTGGAAACAATACAAAGATTGTCCTAGATTTGGTAAATCTTGGTCGAGATCGGCGCTTGTACACAATTTTCAAGGGAGATTTGATCGGATTTCTAGCAATTAATGAGGATCGGGGCACCGGGTGTTAGTCTTGTCTATGCAATAAATGTTGCCAATGGGTCCAGCTTAAGCGACCGTTACTTCAGAGATTACCACCTTCACTAAAAATACACAGATCATTCAGACATAATTGTTACTTTTGTGATTTCTGAGAGTTATAGAGCAATTTGTAGAAGTTTCCCTGTGCAGAGATACTCTAGTTACAGAGTGCTAGTTTCCCCATTTTCGCAGCCATTACCAGTCCAAAGTACTGCACCAGATTGTTTATGTCTGAGAAGGAACCTTTAGAAGACGTTGTGTGATGATTCCAGCATGGTGGCCTTGAGTCTACTATGACGACACCGCCCAGGGTTGTGAAATTAGGTGCACCACAGGTCAGACAGACGCCGAGGATGAAGAGTCAAGCTCAGATAGTAGAAGATTCCATCCTAGAGCACGGAGAAGAAGTTCATATGGCAGCAGTATACATTGTGCCGCGAGTTGAGGATGCACTAGAGGTAACCATTCCCAAGGTTGCTAAGTTTCCTATTCCACTACCGTTGATTGATCCTCGTGTAAAGGAAGATGGAGATGTTCTTCTTGGTGGAGAGGATGAATATCTTTACAAGTCATTGGCGAAGACCAAGCAAGCGGCACTGAGAAAGAAAATAGACAAAGGATTGTTCTCGGAATGGAATTCATGGTTTGTATAGTTTTCGTATGAAAGGATCCAGACCGAATGAAATGTTTGAGAAGGCTGGAAGATACAGATTTATATTTTCTTTGTGATACAAGTTATAACCCAGATAAAGAGGAAAATATATCTATGGAAGGCTTCTCAAAAGCTCAATATCCTTCAAGGAGATGCTGATCCATGAAGAGACCTATATGCCACTTTGGAGTATATCTTGTGTGAGGGATTTGATGGTGATCCAAGTGAAGCGGTCACTTGAAGGTTAAGGAGTTCACTACAAGAAAAAGTGAAATTGATAGCATAGAAGACACCATGATTACTCAAGTTATGCTTGAAGCGGCACAAGACTGTGTCGAAGCTATGGACAAAGCTATCGCAGGACTTCGCAGGAAGCCAAGGAGAAGCTACAGAAAGAGAAACCAGATGTTAGTGGTTCGAGGATGAGCCACAAGTAAGTGTTAGGGGACTATTGGAGTAGGGCCCCGCAGCTATAGGAAAAGCTGCTATATCGAAACAGGAAATTCAAAGGAAATAGTACCTGAAGCAGCCGAGAACAAAGCTCAACCACTGCATTTAAGGCATCGGTGATGACAGCAGGGCTTAGCTACCCTCATGAAAGGAGAAGGAGCAATGGGTCGAGGTATTAAAGACAAAGGATAGAAGGGGAGTGACCGAGGAAGCAATGCCCATACCCATGATCAGTGTCGGACATCGTGGAAGACTGCAGAAAGCTGCAGTGTGACCAGTAAGCGGCAGTTCAAAGTACATAAAGGCCGACTGTCACAGTTAGGGTTTTGGGTTACTGTTGGGATAGTCCTACAGTTTTGTATCATGGTGAGACCTTCAGGCCACCTATTTAAGCATGTATTTTGTATTATGAAGGGTTAGGCAGCTAGCCAGTTAGTTAGCCAATTATATAGTTAGACATTGAGGAAGAGTCGAGCTTTTGTTCTGAGTTCAGTCTGTAGTTATCTTACTGTAACCAGCAGCTGACTCCTTGAGCATGAATGTAGCAATCCGCAGGGATTGAGAGAGAGAGAGAGAGAGAAAGAGTATATTGTAAGAAGAAACCAATATAGGAAGAGAAGAGATCTAAGAGAGAAGGGCTCCAGCTGAGTGCGTGGAGTTTCCCAGAAGATCTCAAGATGCATAAGAGGTTGTAGTGAAAATGTGTTACTCTCTCCAGATATAATATAAACACAGTTCCCATGGATGTAGCTTCCTCCCTGGAAGTGAACCACGTAAAATCCGTGTGTTGTGCTTTACTTATTTGCTATCTATTATCTGTTACATGAACGTTGCTTATCAATTAATGAATGTATGTATGCTATCCTTCAATTGCAGTAACATAGAAGGTTAAATGCGAGTTGAATGCGTTAAGTATTTTGTATATGAGTTTATCGGTGCTTGATTCACGACAGCTAACAGTTACAGTGTTAAGTGACTTATGTATATTTAGTTCAGCAAGTTGAGCATGATTAATGTTAAGTATGTTAGACTATAGAGGCTAAGTGAAGTTGTTTAACACATTGATGAAGGTTAATTGAGTTGTTATACCCATAGAGGAAGCCTCTGGACCTGGAGAGTTGATGAGCATATTAAGTCTCACTGTAGGAAATATCGCGGCATAGAAAGGTGATATCGCATTGTCGGAGGAGTTGTGGTGTGATATATCGCAGGTTAGGAGTTGAGTAGAAGAGTAAGTTTGCGCAATGTCCTAGAGGCTGGGATGTGATAAGAGCCAGTCCCGTAGTAGAGTCAGCTAGGAAGAGAGAGATAGCCTGTGCTGAGAGATTCAACTGGTTAAGTATAGTCAGAGAACCTAGGATGCTACAAAACCTGGTTGAGGAAACTTGATTCTTCAGCCAACCCATTTAAGATCACTTCGGGTGAGACTTCATACCATTCCACGGTCTGTCGTCGAAAGGGTCAGTGAGCTAGGGGTTTTGTTGGTACAATAAAGTAAACCCGAGTCTTCCCAGAGAGTAACCAACACAACAATTTCATTGGATTCTTTTGTGTATGAAAGTATGGGATTGGCATGTAATTAAGAGTACCAAGCCTTTTTTCAAAACCCCAAAATTTCAAAAAAATTAATTTTTTTTAACATAGCATATAATGTCTGAATACGCAGTTTACTAACTACTAGCGGTTAGCAGAAAATGAAACAGTCTAACACTCAGTATTAATCATTTTCCTATTACGTTAACTAATACAGCTTTCATTTTTGTAAAGTATAAGAGATGGAACTGCACACAACTTTCTTTCAGTTTTACTAATAAGTTTACTTTTTGGCAAGTAGGTGAAATCTATCTTTGAAAAATTGGGCTTACTTAGCATTTATGCTAACGTAGATGGATTGTTGGTTCTTGTTGGAGACATTTACCATCATACACACTCTTTTTGGTCAAATTGGCCTAGTTAAACCACTATCCTAAGTATAATTGACATTAATTGACATCAGTGGAGCATTAATTGCCTTCATCCCGTCACACCCACTCCTACCTACAGTCAAGGAGGCTAACTTAGCCTTCTCCTACAGTCAAGGAGGCTAACTGGATCACTCTGGGGGTGATCTGAGTGATATTAATGCACCTAATTGCTAACTGGTGGTTACAATTAGTTCAACCAGTCAGTTAAGGTGCCTCCTCTCATTAAATATATTATTTAATGATTATTTATTATTATTTAATGATCTGGAGTCAATAGGGCACCTCCACCAACTTTTGATGGTGTGTTCAGCTTTAGTTAACCTCATCAGGGTTTATTGAAGTCATGGAGCACTAAAACTTAATGGTTGGCTTGATATGACATGTGTTTGATCTCCTTCAGTTGAGATTCAGTCATTTATTGCACTCTGACTTTAGTTATGGTTTGGTGAGTCAATTAGGGTTTTGGTCAAGTGGTTAACTGAGTGTGAACCAATGGTTGAGAGTCAGTTAAGCTAGACTCACTCACTGAATTTGAATTGTCTCCTTAGGTATTTGAATTTCTCATGGATTAAAGCTATTGTTTGACATTGTTATTGTAACTATTCATTGTTTATTGAATATACAGAGAGAAAACCATTCTGGTTCCGATTAACACCATTTCATGAGTATTTGTTGATTATTCTTTGATGAGATTGATTCTTTGTTCATAGATCAATGTGCAAGATTAATATGGTATCAGAGCATACAACGGGACAAATATATATCTCTCAAAAATAAGCTTTTTGACAGATTTCTCCATGAAATTTGAGCAATAGCTCAAAAATCCAGCACTGTACCAAAAGCCAAGTCTTACCACTTAATACCCCAAGTAAAGAACTTGTTGTTCAAGCTTGCTTTATTGACTATGCTGGGTGTGACGAAAGCCTAAAATGTGCAGGCTATCCAATCTTACAGTGCCCCTTTTGTTTTGATTTGCATGTTTTAACACGTACAACTTCAAATGGACTCATAAATCCCTCTTCTCACCCCATTCACAAGCTATTCAGAATGGAAGTTGAAGATGATTGAATCTCTGAAGAGACAAGGTCTCTGTGAGGTGTCTATTGGACTTGGAAAAGAGTCTTATGAGAATGAGAATGAATGGATAAATGACGGTGATAGAGATTTTGGAGCAATATGCCTAGCCCTTTCTCCTAGCTTGTACTACCTTATTGGTTCTACTTAATACCCAAAGGATTTCTGGACAATATTGGACAGAACCTTTGGCAAGCACAATGAGGATAATAATAGTACTTTGGAGATCACATCCAGCACCACAAGAGTTCTTTTCTCAAAAGTATCGGCCTCTACTCTCTCTGATGAAGTTGTTCAAGATGAAGATGAAGCAGAATCTTCTACACAGTCAATTCGAATTGAAGAAAGTCTCCATGCAGTGACTCCTTTTCCTGATGCTCCGGAAGTTTATGAGATCTATGATATCTCATCTCATCATATTTATGAAATAGAAGAAGACATTCAAATCTCTGATATTGAAGAAAAATACTGCTGCACTTCCATGCAAACATTCATCAGTGATTTTCCTTTGAATTTTGTGCAAAATTTACCAGTAATTGCTTTCGAAAGTGAAGAGAAATTTGATTTTTATCCCTCTAATGTTGCTTCTGGTGTGCAAATATGTAAAAACTTGGATATTTTGGAAGAAATATCATATTATAAGAGTGACATATTCTCTCCCCATGATCTATATCTTCTAGCAAAATCCTGCAGGATTGCATGCACCAAAATTCAGAATTTTGAAGAAAAAAACAATTGTGCGTCCACCGTCTTGGTTGACCATAATTTTGGATCTGATATGAAAATTATTGGATATGATATGATATTATTTGGATATTATTTGATATTTATTGGTTCAAAATTTCAGGTTCTTAAACCTTCAGTACTGCTTGTAGCTGTTCTCATCAACGGTGTGAAGAAACAAGTACCACAAGTCTCCTTCGAAACTGCTGCTGGGGATTTGATTTGATTTCATAGTTTTGGATCTATTGTGAAATTATTTAGATCTGATTTACATTCTTATCTGATATTATTTTGTTCATATTTTAAAATCCAAGATCTTTCAGTCATGCTTGTAGCTGCTCTCACCAATTCTGGTGTGAAAAATCAAGTACCGCAGTTCTTCTTCAATTTGCTGATGGGGATTTGGTGTTAGTTTCCTTTTATGAGGTTGATGATATTTTATTTTGTGAATAATTAGCTATTTATGAATCTATATCAGATTATGGAGCTCAAGCATTCTCTCTCCAAAGTCTTAGGGATTCTCTACCTTTGGTCACATGCTCATATCCTCACAGAACTAGTAAAGAGGAAGACATTTTGCATCCGCTTGGACACTTGCTCCTAAAAATTGGGGCTGATTTTACCACTCATGGTTTTCTATTAAAGGCTGCAACATATCAGTTTCTTGAGTGTTCCACACATGGTTCGAATCCTTAATAACCTTTTCTCTCTCTTCAGATGATTTCAGCTACTCTACATGGGTCCAGTTTTCACCGTGCTGTTGTTTATATTTTTGATTCAGTTGAGTGCATTGTTCTTATTCCAAAGTGGAAGATTCCTCTAGACATATTCATTTATTTTGGATTCATAGGTTCACATGCACAGTCTCAAGATACTGCTGTATAGAAGAACCAATTCTTAATTTACTGCTTAGTTTGAGGGGGGGTATTTTTCCCATGAGGTTTTCCCCTTTTCCTAGGTTATATTAAGTAGTTAATTTATTGTACAGGGTGACCTATGGCCTTTGTTGGAGGGGCCCTAACATTTTTATGCATCTATGTTTTCTAACTCTTCCTGAGTATAGCTTAAGGGGGGGTGTTGGATACATTTACCATCATACACACTCTTTTTGGTCAAATTGGCCTAGTTAAACCACTATCCTAAGTATAATTGACATTAATTGACATCAGTGGTGCATTAATTGCCATCATCCAGTCACACCCATGCCTACCTATAGTCAAGGAGGCTAACTTATCCTTTTCCTATAGTCAAGGAGGCTAACTGGAGCACTCTGGGGGTGATCTGAGTGATATTAATGCACCTAATTGCTAACTGGTGGTTACAATCAGTTCAACCAGTCAGTTAAGGTGCCTCCTCTCATTAAATATATTATTTAATGATTATTTATTATTATTTAATGATATGGAGTCAACAGGGTGCCTCAACCAACTTTTGATGGTCAGTTCATCTTCAGTTAACCTCATCGGGGTTCATTAAAGTCATGGAGCACTAGCACTTGATGGTTGGCTTGCTATGACATGTGTTTGATCTCCTTCAGTTGAGATTCAATCATTTATTGCACTTTGACTTCAGTTAGGGTTTCGTGAGTCAATTAGGGTTTTGGTCAAGTGGTTAACTGAGTGTGAACCAATGGTTGAGAGTCAGTTAAGCTAGACTCACTCACTGAATTCAAATTGTCTCCGTAGGTATTCGAATTCCTCATGGATTCAAGCTATTGCTTGACATTGTTATTGTAACTATTAATTGTTTATTGAATATACAGAGAGGAAACCATTCTGGTTCTGATTAACACCATTTCATGAGTATTTGTTGATTATTCTTTGATGAGATTGATTCTTTGTTCCTAGATCAATGTGCAAGATTAATAGTTCTTACAGGTTAACAGGTAACGATCAATCAAGTAGGGGTTTAATTCATAAAGTAGCAAGAAGTATATCTATTGCTTGTAGAATGCTAGTAATTAACTGACTATTTAAAAGCAAGCTCTGAGGAGGTAAAGTAACTGTCTTTTATTTCATGAAGGACTTCTATCAATCTAGATAGTAAAGATTTCCAATAGAGTACATGTTTCTCTTTTGTCGCTAGCTTACTAGTTATGGAAATTATCAACCCGTTGTATTTAAAATAAAAATACTCACTAACAAGTTATAAACTTTCATACTTATATTATCGTCTTGCTTCATGTACTATTGTAACCACATACATTACCATATTATTTACTAATGTACCAATCTGATTGTTACTTGCATTATGTAGGAATCTTACTGCCTGGAAATCTCCTTGACATTATAAACTTGATTATTGTAATTAAGAGCATCGTTTCATGATGGAATACTATTTACTCTTACTTCATAAGTCTAAGTCATAGGTAAATGTATTATTAGTGTCATTCCAATGATTATAGATTTGAGCATGGTTTATTCCATTATAAATTTACTATTATCATGTTGCCTAGCTCACAACAAGTTAATGTTTATAAGAAGTATTATGGTAGGTTTTTCTACCTAGAACTTCTAATCTGAAGTTGACCCTATGTGTCATTAATATGACCAAGATTCTTCACTATGCTAAGAACAGGTTAACATAAAAAATCACAAGCTATCCTTGCCAAATAATGATAGGTGTATTTTTATTGACAAGTCGAGTATGTAAACTATTAAATATAAGAGCTTATACTAAGGTCGAGCCTTGTAATAGTCATGATTTCTTAACTTTTACTATTTTAGTCAAACTCCAAATATTATAACCACCCAAGCTGTCGGTTTACAAGTGATAAGGTTTGGAATATAATATGTGCATATTTTATCGTTATTTTTGCAATATATAAATCAAAAGATAATAGGAAAGGTCCTAAAGTATGATCGATATTGGGATTATCCAAATGATAAAGTTTGTTACAATCTTTCACTAGGGTCAACATTATGAATTCGTCGTTAATAAAAAACGCAAATTACGAAGCTATCATACATTAATATATGGTTAAGTGTTATCATTGGTGATAATATATACAAGCGTACTCCATAGTTTTGTGCATGGTTTAATTAAATCATTGTTTTAATAATTTGATGATTAAAATCGTAGATGGACTATGGAATCGACCCTTGCATGGTTAAAAGAATTGGAGGGCATGTGGTCACCTCCTATCCATGAATTGGCGATATAAAAGTCTTGAAAACCCTTTATGCTTTGTCATTTGCCTCCAAAGTTCTCCCTGGCCTTCGGGCTGCTCTGCATAGTTTCCATGGCAGCTGTGAGGGTTGTTCCTCTGCTAGCTTGCTCCAAGGATTTTGTTTGACGTTCCTGTGGTTTCCTGAGTTCTTAGTAGCTGTGAAATTTACCATGCGAGTGTTTACTAGCTTTTGTATTTGGCTCTCGGCCTATCCTTAGCTCAATCTTTCTCTCTTTCGTGACCTGTCACTAGTTGTGAAGCTAAAGATTCTTTGCTACTGTTTGTGCCCCATAGTTGTCGTAGGGTTTGGAGATTTTTGTGTGTGCATTACGCAGCTGGTGACAGTCTCTTCGTCGCTCGATACTCTTTTATTTACAGGTAAATATATTTGGTTTTTCTTTTAATATGAATAACTCGCACTATTTTTACAGTTAGGTTTTCAATGGAGATTGAGCTTTGTATTAATGCAAAGTATTGTGCTCTTCTTGCAGAAACTCATAACAGCTCTAAAATTCAGTGACGAAGATAACGTTGGTTGGCTTCGGGGCCTCGTGGCTCCAATCCAGTAAGCCCTAGGTTTAAAGAATGGGTTTTTACCCTGCTTGTAAATAGGGTTGTTGATGGTGAAACCCCGAGCTTGGAAGCTTGTCCAGTTTCTTCATTAAATACATGGTTTTAATAAGTTGTTTGTTCAATTTTTTTCACAAACCCTCGCTATGATGTTGGGTAGTTCTGGCCTTGAGCTGGGTGTTGTAAATTGGTTAAGTTTTCATCCTTACGGCTTGACATTGTAATTCCTTGGGTTTTTAAGAAGGACTTATCTTCCAGCTTAGTCTCGGTTTTGCAATGGTTTTGTAATCTTGTAAATTATGATTCTATGTAATTTAGGGTTTTTCCTCTTCGACTGTTAATGAAGAAAACTACTCTCTAAGTTATTTTCTATAAATATATATTGTTAATATGAAGACTATAGCTCAGTCGTAATATGAAATTTATAATTTTAAAACTTACCTGTCCAGAATATACTAGCTAGGGTTTTACCAGAAATAAAACCCTTGTATAAAATATGTTATTAAATTTATTAATGCTTAGGTTCTGCTACTTGTTAATTCGGTTTGATTATTACAGGTGTGTGGTGGTATTTTAACTTGTTAATTTTAACTTATCTTGCTTCTTTTTAAAAGACATTGGTTTTCAGAAAATACTGTAAACATTCTAAAGTATGCTTTGGAAACTTCCTATAAGGAGTATTTATATAGTTATCCATGAAAAGGTTTAAATCTTTAAGTAAATTAAATTATATTTAAATAATTTATAAGTTAAGGTTTCGACCCTAGGGTTCTTTATTCACAGGTTATAAACCTGTCTAGTAATATAAAGTAGTTTCTAGATAAATAAAATCTTAGTTTTTGTATTATTTATTGTTTATATTTACAGTTTTTATTTACTAAACTGTCACATAGAATTTATTGAGAGTTCTCAAAAGGAGAGAGATTAAATTCTGTAACTCTATTTACTCTTTATAAATTAAGGACTTTTAATATAACCCTATCTAGTTTATATTAAATTTTAGTCTTAGGTTTAGTTGATATGGTTAGAAGATAAGCTATGTGGTTAGTAGCTGGTTTATATCCTTAACCGTATGTAATCACTATAATTCTAATGTAGTTTTTATGTTGCATTTCATTTAGTTATACTAAGTGAAAACAGAGAAATAGAAATAAATCATAACACCGTTTTTCCTCCATAATATTTTAACATTGAAATATAAATTATTCTACTATCTATAGTTACACAATCCTACCTACTATTTTCATTCTCTTATCTACTTAAAGCATTATATCTGTGCTAGAGTACGGCCTGATTTTCTAGGTGTGGAAAAACACAGCCTAGAAATTATTTTCATTCTATTACATTATTTCCTAAACCAATTTCAATTCTATAACATTCTAATAAGGATAGTAATTCTACCATTTCATAAACTGTACTTTAACATTCTTATACCAGTCAAAATAAGATTTATTTAACTAACACAGTAAAATAAAACAACATAGAACCTGCTTAGGAAAGACGACAACATCATTAGGAGGTTGTTCCTCCCTACCAATATCCTAGAGAGTGCTCAAGCAATGCTTCCTCAGGACCCCCGAGCCTATTCCTGGTCTTCTTGGCTGAGAACTGGTGGAGAATGCAAATAGTAGAACCCTCTGTCAACTGACTAGTTCAATATCTTAGTAAAATACTCTACTCTCAGTAGTATGATCTTCAACTTAAAAGCTGGAAGTAGATCCATCAGCATTTATCCCCTCAAACTCTTTCCATATTTCCCTTCCATTGAATTTCTCTGAAGTACATTCATTCAACCTGAATGATCACTTCTTTAGAATGAGCAGCCTCAGCTCTCTTCAATGGGATATTTTATAAAGATTGCCTAGGTATTTTGGGTCAGTTGTCATTAATTTAGCCACCTGCTTTGATTCCACTTACTTGGGGAATCATGACCCCAAATGTAGGGAGGTTGCCACCTGCAACAGTTGGAAGTGGTTTCAAGATGCTTCCACATGTCAATTTTCTCTCCACACAGTATCCTCCACCATTTTGACCAATAAACACTCTTTTAACAACTCTCCTAAGCTGTTGTCTCCTCCTTTATTTATTTATAAATATAATATTCATAATTTACATTAATTATTCTTGACCCTGCTGAGTCATCAATTACAACTCAACATAAAATTTAACATATTGTCCTCCAATAATATAAAATTATTTTTGCAAAATTGGGGCATGTGACACCTTTTATGTACCCTGATGTTGGTGGCATTGATTGTTGAAGTCCTCTGTCATTGCCTTAACAAAAATGTACCCTTCACTCAAGACAAAATCAATGATTAGGCATGTTAATATTTTTTACAATATTTTAAGTCTTGGGTTAGGTAGTTTCATCAAAATTGGATAGTGCTGACTGATGTCCCTGCCACTAGAGGATTGAAATAAAGGTATAGGCTAGATGAGAAAGGAGAGAGTGATACTAATGATGATGATCCCAATATAAATATCGGTTTATGTTTGTCATTTAAATGTTCTTGCTCATTTATAATTTTATTACATTGCCTTTCCTTTGAAGTCACAATATAATGTGCTATTTATAAAATACCACATGATATATATATATATATATATATATATTATATATATATTATTACACACACAAAAATGGTGCGTGACATTCAAGAGGGATTTCAGAATGTTGGTAATATAAGCATGTTGCTTATGAGGAGTGTGTCCAATTAAAAACTAGGACTACAGACTTTTGAGTAATTTTGGATTCATGAGATGATATATATGTGTGTGTGTGTGTGTGTGTGTGAAGTTTAGAGTGGGTTTTTTCAATTCCAATAGTTCCAAATTTTCTTCCAGCCAATCCAAGATAGCCTCTACTTCTAGTTTATTGTTAGAATTTTATTCCAAAAAACTTGTAACTGCTGATGGGATGGTCATTTTATAAATTCAATGATTTTCAATGTAAAGAGGGGAATCTTTCTTAGGGAAGAAAAGAGGGATTTGATCTCTATAAGTCAGGATTGGAGCATCTGTAATTACTTTGAATACAGTAACGTAGGCAATAATGTATCCATGCTTGAAGATCAGTTCATTTGAACTGTGATTCAAATGTGTATCTTATATATTTTGTTGTTGGCTATTTTATTTGGATACCTTATGTAAGTTATCTATGTTAATATAAATTTATATATTTGTAAATGAATATAGAATTCATTATATATATATATATATATATATATATATATAATGTAAATTAGATTGAATATATAATTTATCAGATATACTAAAACAACAAGTTATGTAGCTTAACAGTAAATTCATTTTAAGTTATATAATTAAAAGAAATCCATTTATGTTTGATTTTTGAACTTAATGGCAAATTTTATCCACTATATTTGGCATGGCAGTATTTTTTGGATTTTCATAGTTGCTAGGTTTGAAAATGAACACGAACTGGGTGACTATGTGTGTATCCTCTCCTCAACTTTTGCATTATCAATCTTTCTTTTAACTTGAAAATTTATGCATCAAATTCTACAAGGCTTGCCTGTAATTTATCAAACTGCCATGATCTACTTGAATAGAGTTGGTGAGTTGAACATTGAGCAATGAAACTTGTGAATCACGTGCCATGACCATTTATCCATGAATCTCTATTAGTTGACATTGGCTTGTAAAAATGGTTGGTAAGGTGTTCAGTATAGCTGCAAAATGTTTTTGGTTACTATTATTTTGAGGCCAGGTATCTCCTACAAATTTTTCTCGTGCTGATTTGAGGCTGCACTGAATTTAGTTAGTTTATCTAGGCGATCTCTAACTCGAAGGATTGTTTTAAATGCAGGTCAGATGTGTGAAGCCTTTATCACTTTCTGAAATGGAAAATTTGTTCAACAGCCTTCGGATAATTGTTTCTCCGGGACTTGTGAGTATATTCCTGTGTATGTATTTTTACAATATCTTGTCTCTGACTAATAGATTGACTACATGAAAAAAAAATCTCTTGCAGGATCCCAATCCTAACAATTTAGTGGCAAGTACCACATTTTATTTTGAGTCTACCAAAGCCACACTTTGCTTGGTACACAACTAACTACTCGGTACAATTATTTTCATTTTTCATTTCTTTAGTTTTCCCAAGGAATACTGTGCTTATGCCATGTACTTTGATGCATCAGATTAGAGTTGAAACAGACCCATCTGATAGAACACAATTGCAGATGACTATTGCATCATTTGATCCCCTGATGACATTTGAGTAAGCTATCTTTCTACTTACTCTTATTTTTATTTTTACTGTAGGAAAATGTACTTATTGTTATTTTATTTTTACATTCAATTGTAGGTTTAAGGAATTCATCAAGGAGTAGCTTGTCAACAACTACTCCTTTGAAACAGCTTCATGTTCGAATTCTTCTCCTTTCAAATGAATTAATATTAGATTGACTTTCCACGGGTGATATGGCATACCAATACCCTCTTTGTACTCCTGTATGCAGGACCCAGGTTGTATTGAAATTCAAAACCAAGCCTTCATTGGATAGAAGGTCTGCCACTGCATTTATTTCTTTATAAACATGGATAAATGACACATTTCAAAAGGAAGATTCCACTTGTTTTAAATGATCTAATATTGGGAGGAAAAATAGGTAAGTTGTTATCCATGTTGAACCTAGCAGTCATCCAATTAATATAACATTTTACATTGAATTTGATCTGTCCAAAAATGCCATATCTTGCAACTTTTCAGCTTCTTCCTAGCCTGCTAAAATGATAGTGCTATCTCTTAACTTCTTTTTTCTCATTTTCAGGTATTCTGGTTTTGTCGTTCCAAATGTCATAAGAATTTCAAAATGAAACGTAACCCTCGAAATGTGAAGTGGACTAAAGCATACAGAAAGCTGCATGGAAAAGAACTTACTAAGGTATATTTTGTGTGCTCATGAGACATGTTGACATGTTTTCCCATGTTGTGCCACAATTTTCATCCAAACTTGCAATATAGATGATTACTTATTTGGGTTTATGTCTTTGCACTTAGATAGTTTCCAGAACAAACTTCAAGATTAGTCAATTTTTGCAACAATAGTAATTTTTTTTAACAATTTTGAAGAATGTAAGGAAGACCATTTCACATTTTGTGCCATACCAAACTCTTAAGGCCATGTTTGGATGTGGATGGAGTTAATTTGATGAAATTATTAGACATGCAAAATTTTCAGTTAATACAATTGCTTTGAAACAAACAGGACACAATGCTTGAGTTTGAGAGAAGAAGAAACAGGCCTGAGAGATATGATAGAAATTTTCAAAATACTTTGAAGGCCATCAAGAAGATTGAGGAAGTTCATGTTAGCAAGGAGGCTAAATTATGGGAGAACAAGTTTGTCTCATTCTCTTCAATTTTCCTTATAAAAGAGTCCAGGGATAATAACTAAAAATTAGCTAATTGGTTATCTTCTAGATAACCATATTTTATGTTAACTTGTATTCTCCCATTGCTTGAAGGACTCAATTTCATGATGACGTTACAAGGATAGTGTATGTATTGCTATTGGTGAAGTTGGATCTAAAGAGAATTGGGGCCAAATGCCTAGAACAAGCCAAAGGATTATGGAAGAACGTATTTTTAAGTCCTCAGTTTCACTCTAAATCACGGCCATCGATTTTTTTTTCATTTTTTCCCATATGTGGTTGCGGACATTTTTTCCCATATGTGATTGCGAATTCGCAACTTTGAAGCAACGATGGTGGAGGACAATGCAAGGATTGTCCTATGTGAGGTCATGTAAAGGCATGTCAACGATATTTTAGTAGTGGACAACAATGGCTACAATGAAATCAAGTGATATATTGTTCTTAATTGTATCACTACTACAAAATGAGGAATTAGTTACTATGTGACTAAAAATTCTAGTCACCACAGGTTTTTAAAGTGATTTACTACTAAATATGAGCAATTTTGATTGACCCAACTATAAACAACTAAAATTAATGACTAATTTAGTCACCAGTTAACAAATATGACTAGATAATAAGTGACAGAGTTAAAAATGACTAACATAAATGACTAATTTAGTCACGACATAAAAAATGACTATCTACAAGAATATGAATTAGTCATTTATGTTAGTCATTTTTAATTGTGTCATGGAAAATTGTGATTGTGACAATGAAGTGTTACAATTTAGTAAATTTTGTAAATTGTCTACCTTCTATTAGTAATATTGGTGCCATGCACCTCGATATTTAGAGATCCAACAAAGCAATTGAAATTTTTTTCTATTGACCATGTTTATCCCCGCCACACCATTGAAGCAAACCGTTAAGCGCGTGGAAAAGGAAAATTAGGTTCCTACATTTACGAATTAGGTACTAGAACGAGTACCATATTGATACCTAGAAGCATCATAGCTAATTGTTGATCCTTCAATGTAAGAGTCCCAAGTCCCATACTGAGGTGCTTTTCTCACTTCAATATAACTATCATGATATGTGATCGTCGAACTAGTTGCACCAGTCGACGTAGCTTCACCAGGATCAGTTCCTTTAAACATCATAGCAGTTGATCCAATAATAATTGAACTGGTGGAAGCACCAAGAACGATATTTTAGCTAATCAAAGACTCAATTATAATTAGCTCACCTGTTGACCCAGAATCAATCTTAGATCCATATGCAGTAAAGGTAGAGGCTCGACCCCATCTCGGAGTTTTAGGTAAATATTTCGATTCCTCAACCTCTTACATGGTTGACCTCACAAAATATGATACACATAATGTGGTGATGAACTCTCATTATCACTATCAAGTTAAACCTCCTTTATGCATTAGTGGCCAGGTAATTTTTCCATCCAATGTCACCACCCACCTGATTCACGATGTGCACAACTCTTCTGTTGAAATATTGTAACTTCGAAGAATATTCTATATGTATTTATTTGTGGTCCCTGATGGTCCTACCGGGAGAAACTCTTGTATTACTTTGTACCCCGATGCTCCTAATCGGATGAAATAATAAGATTCATGAGGCAGTCCCCTCTAATTGTAAAGGTGGGTCATTAGCACCCCAGTGTGGTTACTTGAGCCTACATGTGTAACTCAAGCCTCCATGATTAACTCAAGCCTACATGACAGATGAGTTAACTTAAGTGAACAGATGAATATAAATATAGGTGTAGTGCTCCTCATTTGTAACACACACTCTCACTTGAGTAGTGCACTTGTGGAGGGGAGAAGTAGCTGGAGAAGGAGGAGGATCAAGTTTTTGATCTCCTTGTTGGTTTTACCTTTATACCTTTTTGGGGCATCTATATTGAGGAAGATTTTGTTGGGTTTTTCCCTTTATTTTTTTCCCAGGATAAATCTGTGTTGTTCTTGTGATACTATTTCTTTCAGTGATCATGTTTATATGCTTTAGTTATGAAAAATGAAATGATATATTGATGTCTTAGCTAAGCATATGAAAATTCAACATGGTATCAGAGCTAACCTGAATAGGATAGATTTCACAAGCTATAGAAGCTAGGGATTCTTACCTTTTGGTTCTTTCTCCATAATCAATCAGCAAAAGAAGGCTAGGGTGACTCTCCATTGAAGGGTGCATCTTTCTGTAGAAGTGGAATTCGATTCCGAGCATTTTCAGTTTTCGGTGCGGGAAATTAGGGCTTCTTACTGAAGAGGAATTTTTGAGTGAGCCTAGAATAGGATTTATCTCCTCATCAAAATCGAATTTTAGAGACCTGGATCAATATTTTTGGTTGGGTGAAACTCCGGGAAAGTCAAACCCTAGTTTGACCCCGAGCTAGAAAAACACTAAATACTAAAACTGCTACGTTTTGGTACATTCCCTATATACCAATATTGGTGAAGGCTCAAGAGCCAGAAATTATAGTGTCTGAATATAGAATCCATATGTACACTGTGTCCAAAATTTGGCCTCATATTTTCTATATTTTGGGAGATATGATCCGTCAAAGTTAGGGTTCCAGCCTCCTCCAGAATTCATCCCTAAACAAGACACCTGGGGAAAATTACTATAGCGTGGGATACAGAGGTCCAAATTAAATTATTGAAGATTTTCCAGAAATATCACAGAATTTAATTTCTGTGATCCTAATTTCAGAACCAGAAGATGAAACAGTGACACGTGGCAGGCTGTACAACTTCACTGTTATGAACAGTCCTGAAACAGGTCACCTTGGGAAAATGATGATAAATACCAATTGGTTAAACTAATTTTTATGAAACCTATGGTTTTGGATCATGGACATGCGATTTTACCTCATTAACAAATTTCAGACACATAGCAGCTGTAATTTTGGAGATATAATAGAAACAGTGACAGGAATTTATGCAAAAGAAATTGGAAAACTAGGGCTTCCTATTCTGAGAGCTTTCCTCCACTGTTTTTAGAAAAGGAGTACATTGGACAGCTCCATTTGAAGAGATATATATTTCTATTCAATCATATCTAAAATATTCCAAGTTTTAAAAATTAGGGTTTCTCTGACAAACCCTAGATCAGCCAGCTCCGAAAGCAGGACGAACACCTCAAATCGGTAAGAGCTAATCTTTTGCTATTTGAATTTGAGGTTCTCATTTCAAAGTGATATATCACATCAGCTTGTTGATAAGCTTGGTGAAGTTGACAACTTCCAAGAATGGAAGTATTTGATCTCTTTGAAGAAAATGAATTGGACACCTACATGAGTAGAGAGGCCCCAGTTCCATACAGAGATGAGGCTCAAAGCCTTACATAAGAAGAACTTGATCAAGGCCAAGAAGATCATTATTGATTCAATCACGGATCAACTTGTACCACAAGTGTCATCCCTAAATACATTGAAGATCTTTGATTCCTTGATCAAGCTATTTGAAGATAAGAACATAAACCAGAAGATGGATTTAAGAAAACAGTTGAAGAATGTGAAGATCCATAATGTAGAACATCTTGAAGTAGTAGAAGAAGAAGCGGAGAATGCAGAAGTGGTGATAGCGACCTTGAATGGTCTCCCATGATCATGGGATTCATTCATGCAAAGAATGTATGCCAAAATGAAGTGATTACTTTAAGTTGACTTTGGGAAGAAGAAGAAGCTCGACTCATAAGAAGAGAAGAGGAAGATGGGAGCAATTGAAGATCAAGCTCTCACCATTCAAAGAAGATACCTCAAGCGATGAGGAATGTGAAGAACTCAATTCTTGAAGAACCTCTTATCCATCTTATCATTTAAATAAGAAATGATGATGTCATGAATGAAGAAGATGATGAAGCAGAATGATCAAGATGAAGTTTACCCACAAAACAAATAAAAGATAAGTATTCAATTGTCACTTCATGATATTTTTTTGTTATACATTTGATTATATTCAGTTGATGTGTTATGCATGATAGATTGTTTGCATTAATGACTGTATACTACTAATATGCATGTGATGGGTAAGTAGCTCATGGTTCTCTCCATTTCTACTTATCTAGAATGAAGCTGCCTTGATGACATATTGGATTAGTGCACAATCTCAATAATGTCATGATAGAGATGGAAGGCATCTAGAAAGTTTATGTGAGATATGGATGAATGTTGTATTGGGTAAATAGTTGCATGGTGCATAAGTATTTGTCATTATGCATATGTTTTATGAAATAGTTCTAACCATGTAGCTTGTGCATTTGAATTGTAGGGAAGGTCCTGTACAACCTCCTACAAGAAGAATGAGACTTGTTCTGAAGAACAAGTGATGACAATTCAAGATTTACTGCAATAAAATCCGAAGCTCTCAAGGTCAGAGACACCATGACGGAAGAAAGAGCTTCAGAGAGTGATAGATCCACCTCGAAGGATGAAGACCACCATGGGTATGAGAAATAACTCAAAGATGAAGAAAATAATGCTATGAAAGAAGCTATGATCAAAGAATAATAGTTGATCATGGGGAATGATGTATACGATATGATTTCAAGACATAGAGGGAAGATGATACTTCAGGGGGAGTGACTACAGAAGATATCTAAGTTTGACATTGTACAACATGATGGATAGCCTGGTGATGGATCGATAATTTACCAAGAGTAAAGTGGGTTCCAACCTTCAAGGTTGAATGCAGAAGACTAGGATATGTTGATGACTTGACAAGATGAACTCATGGAAAATGTTATGATGAAAGCATACTAGAATGATGTTTGGGATATAGTACTCAAACCAGAAAGCAAGAATGTGGTATCTTCCAAATGGATTTGCAAGATAAAATATGTTGATGATAGAAGTAAGGAAAGACTTGTGGCTAGAGGTTTCTATCAGAAAGAGGGAATTAATTCTGAAGAGACACTTACTCCAGGAAGTAAGGTACACTTCCTTTAGAACTATCATGGTAGTTTCTTCCATGATGAAGTAAAGACAAGAATTCCTTAATGGAATGATTGAGGAAGAGTTTTACATTGAATAGTCACAAGGATTTGAAGTTGAAGACAGATGGACTCACATATGCAAGTTGAAGAAGGCCCTCTATGGCCTGAAGAAAGCTCCTAGAGCTTGGTATGGAAGAATAGATAGTTTCCTGATGAGCATGGGCCTTGCCAAGAGTAAACTCGATCCTAACCTTTACTACAAGGTTGTAGAAGATGAACTTGTCATCCTGTTATTATATGTGGATGACTTATTCTTGACACGGAATGAGAAATAGAACATGGAAAGAAAGAAGAAACTAGCAGAAGAATTTGAGATGAAATACCTTGGGTCAATGCATTATTTCATAGGTTTGGAAGTATGGCAAAGTTCAGAAGGAATATTTCTCAACCAGGGAAAGTATGCGGTAGAGATATTGAAGAGATTCAATATGTTGGAATGCAAAGCCATGGCCACACCCATGGACTCCAACCTGAAGCTATTAGCTGATGACTCATCAGAGTTAGTGGATGTGACTCACTACAGACAAATCATTGGGTCATTGATGTACTTGAAAAATACCAGACTAGACATTTGTTTTGCTGTGAACACCTTAAGTCAATATCTTGTTCAACCAAGACGGGTTCACCTAGTAGCTGCAAAACATGTGATGAGATATCTGAAAGGGACTATAGACTTTGGTCTATACTATGATGGTAGCCATGAGTATAGATTGTATGGCTACACAGATGCAGATTGGGATGGAAGTATCTCAGAAAGGAAAAGCACATTAGGAAGATGCTTTTGTTTGAGGTCTGCTATGAGTTCATGGTTTAGCAGGAAACAGTCCAGTGTTTCTCTTAGCACGGTTGAAGCAGAATACATAGCATATTGCTCTACTAAGTTGTGAAGCCATATGGATTCAGAAGCTGATATCAGGTCTCTTTGACCTGAAGATGGATACTGCAATGATTCTATGTGATAACCATAGTTGTGATGACAAAGAACCCTGTGTTTCGACATAACACATAGAAATTCGGTATTTCTACATACAAGATAAGATGCAGATGATGATACTGTAGATGCATATGATGGTGATTCAGTATTTCTATACTGAATATAGAGATGATGATGTTTCAGTATTCCCATACTGAAGATATAGATGATGATGATTTCAGTATTCCCATACTGAAGATATAAATGATGATGATTTCAGTATTCCCATACTGAATATATAGATGATATTTCAGTATTTACATACTGTAGATGCAAATGATGGTGATTTTGTATTTCTATACTGAATATAGAGATGATGATGCTTTCAGTATTTCTATACTAAAGATATAGATGATGATGATTTTAGTATTCACATACTGAAGATGTAGATGATGATGGTTTGGTTGATGATGTACTGACGAAGCCTCTGCCTTGAGTAGAGTTCAAACACTTTCAATACAAGCTTGGTGTTGTTCGGAAAGACCTTCCTCGAAAGGGGGAGTAGTGATGTTGCAGTGGGATTGTATCATCCCCGGGCATTTTCCCTAAAGTGATCTGGAGACCTCGGTCCTCGAGAATGAAGAGGGATTGTATCATCCCGGGACATCTGTCCACAATAGATCCGGTGACCTCGGTCCTTGAGAAGGTGGTGGGATTGTATCATCCCTGGGTACTTTCCCTAAAGTGATCCGGAGACCTCGGTCTTCGAGAATGAAGAGGGATTGTATCATCCCGAGACATCTTTCCATAATAGATCTGGTGACCTCGGTCCTCGAGAATGTGGTAGGATTGCATCATCCTTGGACATCGTCCTAAAGTGATAGGGACTGATTCTCCCGTAATCAATCCGGTGGCTTCGGTCCTCGAGAATGTGGTAGGATTGCATCATCCTTGGACATAGTCCTAAAGTGATAGGGACTGATTCTCCCGTAATCAATTGGGTGGATTCAGTCCTCAAGAATGTGGTAGGATTGCATCATCCTTGGACATAGTCCTAAAGTTATAGGGACTGATTCTCCCGTAATCAATCCGGTGGCTTTGGTCCTCGAGAATGTAGTAGGATTGTATCCTCCTTGGATATAGTCCTAAAGTGATAGGGACTGATTCTCCTATAATCAATCTGGTGGCTTTGGTCACGGCTTCGGTCCTCGAGAATGTGGTAGGATTGCATCCTCCTTGGACTTAGTCTTGAAGTGATAGGGACTGATTCTCCCATAATCAATCTGGTAACTTCGGTTGTCGAGAATGTGGTGGGATTGTATCATCCCTGGAATTTAAGTCCAAAAGTGATCCAAAGACTTTTTGTTTTTGAGTTGTGGATTGTAGGTTGTAGCTAATGATGATGATGACATACTGATCGAAAGATCAGATGTTGTTGATGATGATGATGTTCTCTGATCGAAAGATCAAATGTCACTGTTGATGATGATGTTCTCTGATTAAAAGATTAGAATATAATGATGATGTTGTTGCTGATGATGATGATGTTCTCTGATCGAAAGATCAGAATATGATGATGATGATGTTTTCTGATCGAAAGATCAGAAGTTGCTTATGATTATGATGTTGCTAATGATGATGATGTTTTATGATCAAAAGATCAGAATGCGATGATGATGATGATGTTTCTGATCGAAAGATCAGAATGTGATGATGATGAGATCCTGATGATGATGATATCGTATTATCAAATTATGATGATGATGACAAATCAAAATATGATGATGAGTTGATGTTATAGTATGATGATGTTCGGTCGATGATGTTTCTGATCGAAATATCAGAGGCTGATGATAATGATGATTCTGATTGAAATATCAGAGTATGATGATGATGATATTTTGATGATGATGATGTTGATGTTTTGATGATGTTTTCATGATGATGTTTCTGATCAAAATATCAGAGTATGATGATGATGTTGTTGCTAATCGAAAGGCCAAAGTGCTGAAGAAGATGTTGCTGATCGAAAGGTCAAAGTGTTGAAGATGATGTTGCTAAGGTCAAAGTGTTGAAGATGATGTTGCTGATCAAAAGGTCAAAGTGCTGAAGATGTTGCTGATCAAAAGGTCAAAGTGCTGAAGATGTTGCTGCTGATTGAAGAGTCAAGATGCTGAAGATGTTGCTGATCGAAGCAGTCAAAGTACTGATGATGCTTAAGACTAAAGATTGAACATGAAGACTACATGATGTTGAAAAGATTCCAATGATTTATAGATGTATCACCCTGATGATGTTGATGATGTCCTCTATCTCTCTCCTATTATTGTTATTGTTGATGTTGTTATAGAATACCCTTCTCGTTAAGGGGGAGTGTTGAAATATTGTAACTTCGAAGAATATTCTATATGTATTTCTTTGTGGTCCCCGATGGTCCTACCGAGAGAACCACTTGTATTACTTTGTACCCCGATGCTCCTAATCGGAAGAACTAATAAGATTCATGAGGCAGTCCTCTCTAATTGTAAAGGTGGGTCATTAGCACCCCAATGTGGTTACTTGAGCCTACATGTGTAGCTCGAGCCTACATGATTAACTCGAGCCTACATGACAGATGAGTTAACTTAAGTGAACGGATGAATATAAATAGAGGTGTAGTGCTCTTCATTTGTAACACACACTCTCACTTGAGTAGTGCACTTGTGGAGGAGAGAAGTAGTTGGAGAAGGAGGAGGATCAGGTTTTTGATCTCCTTGTTGGTTTTACCTTTTTACCTTTTTGGGGCATCTATATTGAGGAAGCTTTTGCTGGGTTTTTCCCTTTATTGTTTTCCCAGGATAAATCTGTGTTGTTCTTGTGATACTGTTTCTTTCAGTGATCCTGTTTATATGCTTTTGTTATGAAAAATGAAATGATATACTGATGTCTTAGCTAAGCATATGAAAATTCAACATCTTCTCGGCCAACGTCGTCGATCCAAGTTTATTAAATATACTATTCTAACAAAATATACCATTAAAACAAATATTATATAGTAATAAAACAAATATTATATTTATATATAACACAAATTATTGTATTTGTATAAAACAAAAATTAATTAAATTTGATATTAATCCTAATTTATAAAACCAAAGACATTGATTTTCTATATGTTTGGCTGAAGGAGGAGCAAAATGAAACCTTTCATCATTTTTGAGTGATGTCGAAGATCCATAAATAACATGGAGTTCTTGTTCTCAACTCAAAAGATAATCCTATCAATATTCATAAGTGCTTGGAGGACATGCAATGTTGAGTTTGACACACTAAATAAATTTTTAATGCAGATGTAAATGTTCTTCTTCTATTGAGACTAATAGTTATAATGTAATCTTAAAGTAATACCTTAAAAAATGAAAGTAATAAAAAATTGAAATTAATATTATTTAATATTTCTATATATTATTTATATTATTAAAAATACTTAAAATCATAATATGCCTTAAAAACATTTTACCACTCTAACCAATGATCAAATTTGAATGGTGGGTATTAATTTCAATTGGAAGGGAATTTATTCGCTCAACCCTTCAGAGATGAAGGGAAATATAAATAATTGTCCTTTAATTGACAAGTATAAATTAACCAAACCTTTTCACCAAAAAAAATGCAAAAAACAAATATTGTTTTTCAACGTTTGTTGTGAAATCATACATGTATATGATGGAGGGGCCTAAGTCAATTGAATCCTTGCAACTCACTATATGTCTGAGTCTGAACACTCCTTTTAAATTGACCCACAATACCAAAAGAATTTTATTAATGGCTAGATTTGAGAAAGTTATAGGTGTGTGTAATTAAGTGTTTGGGGCTCTAAAATTTGTTGTGTTTTGTACCAGTCCACGGTTCACTGAATCGATAGTCATAGGTAGGAATTTAAATTATTTAATGAAAACAATTAATGTGTATAACCTCTATGCCTAAAACATTTTCCACACTGATGAAGACCATTATCCTCTTTATTGTCTTACCAAAATGCATGATAATGAGGAAGAAGACCTAAAATTATGGACTTCACCTTCAAAGAATGCCTTGCAATCACATTGGTAAGGAGTGATAAGAAGATCAGAACCATCCAACGTGTCAAATATTAGTTGATACTCTTAATTAAAGACTTATAAGGTGAATTTAATATAAGACTTATTGTTGTATCTTACTCTTTTCGTGTTCACACATTTAATATTTTATGGTTGTCTTTGGGCCTTGACCCAATTCCTATTATAAGGTGAGGATGTGCAGGCATAATAATCCTTAGTTAGGACTATGAGATGAGGATTTAGAGAGAAGCATATGTAAAGACAAGTAATTTTTATATGTATTTTGGTAGTGCTAAGGACAAATGATGTGAGAAACCACAAATTTTTGGAAGGACTGAGCAAGATTACATCACGATCATGGCACTGATCAAATTGAAGACTATTCTTGAGCCAACAATTGTTTTTTTTTAATTTTATTAATAACCATTGTACATTCCATTATTTGTATTTGCATGACATCAAGTGTTCTTTATAGTTGTTGTGAGTCCATGATATTCATGAAAGAAATGAAGCCTTGTAAAGGAGGACTTATCAAACTCACCTTTTGAATTTCACTTTGACAAAAAAAGAGGGGACATTGGTAGCGAGGTTCACATAGGTAGTAGGCACAAATTTTTGAGCTCATTTCAGGCCTAGCAGTAGACTAGTAGTTGTTATTTTTTGTTATAGTCGTAGTTGTTGAAACATTGTCACACTTTAGATTGCAACCCCAAGTGACTTGGGAGTTAGAGTCACATCTCGATGGCTAGTTCCTCATAGTCATCAATGATTACTGACCATGTTGCACAACTAAGCAGTGAGTGCATGGCATGAGTGAGTAAGTGATTATAATTTATCATATTTCCAATATTTTGAATGATGAGTTGAACTTTATAGCATAGGAATTTCAACATCTTGAGAAATTTATATGAATGGATAATTTTAAAAGTTGCACTTCTTTTGAAATGTTGATATAAACTATGCCCTTCTTTATTGGAAGAGTAAAATTCAAATTTTAAACTTTTTTTGAAATAAATTTTAACTTTACCCTTGGGCTAAAACCCCTTTGGAAGGGTTGTGAAGGGTTCAATTTTGAATAGCTTTAACACCAATATGTCTATACCAATGGTAATTTTCATGACCATTTTGCTTAATGTATTACATTTGGATTTCAACATAACCTATATAACGTGAAAGCTTCCACACAACAAAAGGATATACCAATATAATGGGGATGCGCTATTACAGATCATGGTGGAGGTTTTTTATGCCACAAAAAATATCACGGTCGAGATTTTTTATGCGATGAAGTGTAGAGGGATATGACATCAGTGTAGACAAGAGGAGCTAAGAATGGATGACATAATTTACAGGGAAGGGAAAGAACAAACCGGGGCCGTAGCCACCGAGAAGGAACCCTTGCCCCATTATACGAATCGCAACCCTACCCTACGATGTTGAAGACTTAGGCTGGAAACCTAAACCCAAGGCCAGCTTCAGTCGCATGATAAGTGGGGGTACTTAGAGAAATATATCCAGTTTAAAATCCAGCAGGTGTAGCAGCACCAACTGTAGGAGAAGCATAGAAAGATCCAGGACCAGCATAACCTATTGATTCAGGTGGTTCAATAGCAGATTCTGTCGAGGTAGATGATTCAGTCGTTTCAGACAATGATGTTGATCCAGTCGAGTCTATTGGTTTAGCACCCCTAGCAGATTAAGTAGTATATTAAGAAGTTGGATCAGTTGAAGACTTAGGCTAAGAGGACTCGATTTAGAAGTTGATTTTTGTCTATATGCGGTTATTAATTTTTGGTTGGGAAAAAGGGAATCATCATATATATTCTAACCATCTGAGTAGTAATGAAGCTATGAATAGTTAAAATTATACAACCTATCAGACCTTGGATATACCCTTGTTTCTTATTCCCCAAAAATACATCTGTAGAGTTCTAGGGTTTTATAAACATAGCTAAAACTGTAATTCCAAAGCCTCAATGATTGAATCAAGAAGCAAGTTCTTTACTAGTAAATACAAACAATGCATTTTGAAACTTTTCTGTTTAGAGGCAGGAGCAACATTTTTGATAATACAAGCTACTTTTTGTATGGAAAAAACTGTTTATAGAACATGTTAACTAAGTATGCATATGAGCATATATGCATAGAAAAAACAGAGCCTTTATTGATCTAACTAGATGTGCGAATGAGTAGGACAAATCACGTACATTAATACAAGAATGGTTAGGGTTAAGGGTAGTAGGGTATGCCATCGACAGTTTCATTGCACATCCTAATGCTATCGTATTTGAAATGTTCATTTGTTTTTCTTATCACTTTTGATACGTATGCAGTGGTGAATTTGTGATGATTGATTATGTTTCAAGGTAAAGGAACAAGAAGTTTTGGAAAGAGGAGAAATAATACCCACACTCTTTGTATTCGGTGTAGCCGCTGAAGCTCTCATATCCAGAAGAGTAGATGTTTTGCATGTGCCTACCCATCAAAGCACATCTATAAATGTAAGAAAGTTGTTCTGAGTCTTTTGGGATCATGTTATAAGTAATGCAATTGTGAATGAAATTTTCTTGTTGGCATAAGAGAGTCTATGAGTTTGTTATCCTAAAGTGTAGTAGTGGTTCTTATAAATCTTCCATCATGGTATGTAGTCTTATGCAGTGTAGTGTGTGCCATGTTGAAATAATGCCCCCATGGGCTTTTCCCTAAAGTTCTGCACCACGTAGAGAAAGCTTCATTTGGCTTAGGTGTTAGGTCTGATGTGTAGCTAATTCTACCCCTGTGTATAATGCGACAAAGGGGGCAGAATTAAATTTCTCAGAAATTACCACGACAAATATTTTAATCTCTATAATTTTAAGGCTAATCTAGCATGTTAAAATTCTGATTTTTGCACCTAAAATATTGTGCAGTCACTTTTGTAAGTAAATATGGGTTTTATTTGAGTTTTCTTGCCATTTTATGATTGCATAATCAATTGGTACAACAAATAATAATTTCTGAAAATTTTGCTTGATTAAGTATTGATTTTACTTGCTAAATCTTCTTTGGATTCTGAATAAATGGCTTTTTTTAAATTCTGGAAATTTCTGCAATCTACTGTCACATTAAATGATACATAATAACAAGATGACTTGATGCTTATTTGGTTAATGGTGGTTGAGAATGCTATCTTACATTGGCTAAGTCATTCCTTTTTATTTTATGGAAAATATTCATTTGGTTGGATGATTAAATACAACTCAGGTCTCAAAAATCATTAACTAAGTGATAACAATTTCTGGAATTTCATTTTATGTAAACATTGCCAATTTCCATTTTTATTTGCATAGGCCTCATGTGTTTACTTTTCTTTAATTCATTAATGAATGTGAGGCAATGTTTACTAACAATTTTAAGTTTTGACATTTAACACAAAAAACTAAAACCAAACCTTGAAAAGTGATTTTAGTCACTTCAACAAGCTTGCTTATCCTAATAAATTTGGTGACACATTGTTTTAGAGATTCTTCTCTCAAGCAAGGCCTCATTCAAAGCCTCAACTTAAAAAAGATCTCTAAGAATTAATCATACTTGTATCTTGAGTTGTTTCATTTGTGGATGTATGTTACACATGGCAATGAACTTCTTTATTTGAGGTTCTTGTTCTTAATATTTTATGATTTATTGCTTGTATCCATCTCTCAAACTTGTTATTGGATAATGTTCATGGTTCATATTATCTTATATTATTGATCAAGTAATTTCTAAGTGTTTGATCGATTGGATATTGCACATCATGAATGATTGAATACTTAATTGGGGAATCATTTAAGAATACACAACACACATCTTAATTAAGTTAATTTCATTTATTTTAGCTATCTTTAAACCAAATCCAGGTCAACCTATAAGAAAGTCTGCCCTGGCTTTGAGAGTTGGCCTAATAGTGGGAAATTAGCACTGTGGTTAAAGTGGTGCTTCTTTCCAATGTTTTTCTTGATAGAACTAGTGGGTTAGGACATTCCCACCTATGTGCTAAATCAAGCTGTAATAGAACCTAATGAGGAAAAACACCAAGAGCAGGGAACTTGTTAGACCTACCATCATGAGGTTTTCGACTCACTTCCTAGCATTGCAATCTATCCTTTCCCAAGTGCACAACTTGAAAACATTGTTGTCAAATGATGAATGGAATGGATCTTAGTGGTACCCCAGACAAGGTGGAAAAGACACCAAAATAAATTTTTTGAAAGCACTTTTTATAAAAAAATGCAATAGAGTTTGTGAAATTTGTCGATCCCCTTATGTTGTAGTTATTATATGGGGAAAAATGACCATGGGTTACATTTACGAGACTATGGACCATGCAAAGGAGTAGATAAATAAATATACAAGGATATTACTAACTAAGTATTGGCCCATTTGGGAGATCATTGCTAAAATCTTGAACAATCAACTCCATTCCCCTATAGATGCAGTTAGGTGTTTCTTGAACACAATGTATCACTATGAGCTGAGTTAGGAGAAGATCAAATTGGAGAGGTCAAATATGGATTGTACGAGTGCCTAGAGCGCATAGTCTCTAATGAGAGTGAGCAGCTGAAAATGCACTAACAAATCAATGCTTTTACTAGAGCCACAAGTAATTACGGAAAAATCCTGGAAAAGGTTGCAAGAGATCTGGACCAACCACGTAAAATTCTGAATTTTTGTTAAGTCTAGTTGTTTCAAGCTTTAAAATTTATATATGCGAGTTTTTAGCCAAAGTCACAATCTAATTTGTTGAACTAACTTTGTCTTTGCAACACATTGATGGGATCCATTTGATATCCATTGTCTTCAATTACAAAAGTTTGCAATTTGAGTCCCAAGTCAAACTTGTAGTGCTTCTTCATGTGGGTGCAATTAGTTTGTCTTTGAGAAGTTCACACGAAGAAGAAGAGTTTTTTGGAATAATTAGCACAACCTCTGACTAAGCTGCAATCAGCTAGTGAATAAAAATTTGATTTGGATCCAATATTGTTAAATGAGATTGATCCAATCTCAGAATGGGAAAAGGAGACCCAACTGACAAAGTTTGATCCTAATTATGATATTGATGCAAATGATGAGTTTGGGTGGATTCATTTGGATTTGGATCCAAATGTAGGAGTATGTGTAGCACTATTCATCGCCATGCAGCCCATGCTTCTACTAGTTCTGCAGTTTTAGATGTTAGTGAGGAGTCTGATGACTCTAATGACTCTGAGCTAGAGGATGGTTTTATAGCTGATGTTGAGGATCCCATTTCCAGAAATGGTGATGAATTTGATCATGGTTTGATCATGTTGATCAGTGGTTACTGATATGTAGTAGGCTAATATCTTGTAGCATTTTTTGATTCCAGAGGCCATTCAGAGCCTCGTTGATTATGTAATTTGTTTCAGATATGTACTGTACTCTTTCCATTTTTATATATTCATCTTTACATGGTATATACATGAGCATAGTTTGCATATTTTGTCTTAAATGGTTTCGAATCATGGTTGTGAATTCTTAAAAAAAAATTCTTTAAAAGAATTAAAAATTAAATATTTAAATATTTTTTAGTAAACCGAGTCACAAAATTCAAACCAGTCTGAGTCTGAGCCAAGTATGAATTGACCCTTAGCTAATTCTAAGTTTTAAAACATTGGTTTAAACAGAACCTTGGTTATTACTCTTCTCATCTACCTCAAGTAGAACAAATGGTGAGATCTGTCCCTACATAATTTGAAAGAGCTACTCATATCTCTACAGGGTACTCTTATTTATAAGGTCTGTTTTGGATTTCAACTTTTTTCTCCTTATGAGATTCTAGTCTCTACAGGGTACTCTTATTTATACATGAGTAGAGTTTGCATATTTTGTCTTTAATGGTTTGGAATCATGGTTGTGAAATCTTTAAAAAAATAAATTTTTAAAAGAACTAAAACTTAAACATTCAATTTTTTTTTTAGTAAACCGAGTCACAAAATTCAAACCAGTCTGAGTCTAAGCCGAGTATGAGTTGACCCTTGGTTGATTCTAAGTTTTAAAACATTGGTTTAAACAGAACCTTGGTTATTACTCTTCTCATCTACCTCCAGCAGAACAAATGGTGAGATCAGTCCCTACATATTTTGCAGCACAGCTACAACATAGCTACTCATCTCTCTACAGGGTACTCTTATTTATAAGGTCTGTTTTGGATTTCAAATTTTTTTTTGCTTATGAGATTGCAGTTTCTCTCTCAGCTTCCTTAACATCCCACCTTTTGGAGTAGAAAGACAAAGATTCTTGGCGACGATCTACAATAGGGTTCATGACATTCTTCACTAAACACAGACAAAGTATAAGGCACTTCATTTGGATAAGAAACTTTTCAAAATTTTGTTACATCACAAGATCATGGCCATTTGGTATGGTCCATAAACCATCATACAACAAATGGATCCTAATACCTTCAACTTGGAGTTCCTACCTCTACTTGGAATCCATGATGTGGTGAATGTCAGCTACTTGAATTTGTCTAAGCCACCTCACATAAAGGAATTTATTCTAGACACACATCTAGAAACCACAATTACAGATTTTCAGTCTCTACTTCTCGAATATGTTCTTCTTGATGTCCACACCATACCCAATAGGCATAATCGAATCAACACTAACTTGTTGGGATGCAAAGGTACTTTTCCCACTCAACCCAAGTGGTTGCCCATGTCAACATTTGAGCAACAGTTTCCCCATCTTCAACAGAAATCAGGGTTATTTCCTATCAACAGGGAGGAATTGATGAGACTTGGTCCTATGAAGACATGTGAACAAGGGATCCGTATTACATTTTTATTTTGTACTTTATCCTCATATATTTTGGGTAACTTATTCTAAATTAATCACCATCCCCAGAATTTTGTACTCTCTATATATACAAACAACATGTGTACAGTTTGAACAATCCTATTCTCATACCTACATATTTTCTCCTTAATAATTCTTGTGTGTAAGTATCTTTTTGCTTTGTTGGTATTGTGTTCATAACTTCATATCAATATGTCATGTAATTTTTTAAGCCATTCACTGCGATCAATAAGTTATCTTTGGCATATAAATTGGGAAAATAGTGATAATGTATTATAATGTAATCTAATGATTTCAAACATTTAGTCTTATCAAAATTACGCACAGTATTCAAGCTCTGAAAAGATACATTCTAGTAGAAAGATATAGAGAAAAGGTCTGTATTGCCCCACATGAGATATCGATAATCTATTTTCTGTGTATTCATTCAAATTTATATTTCATTTCAACAAAATCTCTCTGGTTCTTAGATTAAAATACAAACATATGAACAGAGTCTGCCTGAGTTTTTTTTTTACTTCTCATTTCCTAGACTCATGCTATACGGTGACAAAGGCAACAAACTAATAGATTCTATATATTAATTCTCCTGCCTGCATTCGTTCCGACCTTGTATTTGTTTATAATATATGATGTGTGATTATGCAGTTCAATCCACAAATTGGTAGCTTCTTTGTATTTGTTCTGCTTTTTTTTATTTGACAATTTATTGGTTTATGCTCTGAAGCGTCGGAAACTATTGTATTTGAATAGGGATTGACATTTGATCCCGAGACATGAGAAACTCTTCACATTTATCTTGCAAGAGAAAATTCTCGAATAAAAAGATCATGAGCAGGTAAACAATGTTTCCACTATATTGTTTTAAATATTGCTTTAAAAGGATGCTATTGTCTACTTGTGTAAACAAGTTAGCATGCTAGTGCTTGAACTAGGGTTATGTTGAATATATCTATAGATCTCTGTGTTGATATTAGTTGGAAAAGTTTGGATTCCTTTTAGCAGAAAAGGAAGTAGGTTAGTTAAACATTTTAAGGTTTTCTATGTAGATGATGGAGGCTATGGACTCTACGATAAAAGAATTAGAGGGCCAATTGGTGTGCTGGGAATGTTTGATG
Organism: Pseudotsuga menziesii; assembly: GCA_001517045.1. Lineage (NCBI taxonomy): Eukaryota > Viridiplantae > Streptophyta > Pinopsida > Pinales > Pinaceae > Pseudotsuga > Pseudotsuga menziesii. The sequence goes on along the minus strand of LPNX010512206.1, from coordinate 28,443 downwards.
ATGATGGTATTTCCATTTGCACATATTGATCTTTGCTAATAAGATCATGAATTTATATCGATCAGTGTTACAAAATTCAGATTGGTGAAAAAATCAATGAGTTGGGAGATTAAAAGTTTGAGTTAGACTTTGCAAAAGATTGAAAAAATATGTTAATACAAACAGGGCCCACTAAGTCATATAAAAAGGGTCCACTACGCTTTTCCTATCTTAAATGTAATGAAATCCTGATTGCAGGTGATTAGAGACATGACTAAAGGAGGAGTGGATTAAGCTACGAATGCGTTGGAAGAGTTGAACTTATGCTCGCCACATTTCAATGCCCTCATTTGGTTTGATTTTTTTATCTTTGTTTTCTGACTATTTAGATTAGGTATAACTCTCTATTTATCAAGTCTGGGATTTTCAAATTATTTTTCAAGTTTTACATTTCACTTTCATTAATCCAGAGTTAATATTAAAGAGCACAGCAACAAGTAAAGTGGCTAGTGAATGCTGAAAGTCACAACCAACCATTTAGTTTTGTAAAGATATCTAGTTATTAAACAAATGCTAAAATAAATAATTTAATATCCATTATTCATACCCAATTAATGTTAGGGTTAATTATGCCCATAGTCATTTAGATATTGTCTCAGATCTAGAGGTGCAGGAGTAGGTATTTTAACCCTGCAACTTTCACTTTCATATCCTTTCACTTCTGTGTGCCTCTGTGACCTCATGAAATAAGATTGCCGATATTACTCTGATAACTGAAAGCAACATTCTGATCACAATTAAGCTTGCATACTGAAGATGCAGAATTGTTGGAATGTACTAAGTAACATAGTCATGGTGCCAATGTGAACATTCAATATATATTTCTGAAGTTTATGGTCAATATGAAACTACAACCATGCTTAAGACTTTGTGCAATCTGGATAGTGATTTTGAAGAAGATCTTAGTAAGTTCTCAAGTAAATAAAAGAAATAGGAAGGAAGGGTTATTTAATTAGCTTCAAGGATATTTTCGCATAAGGTCATTTTGTTCAAAACTTGTCTAGAATATGGTACATGTAAAATTGTGGGGTTGGAAAAATTAGTATCATGTTTTTGTTTGTATCTTGTAATAGTTGTGCTTACTTGTTATGTACTAGGCCCATTGATTGTTCTTGAGGGATTACTAATTATTGTTTCTCCTGCATTATGACACATGGGGTAACAGAAGAATATAATCCTTGAGAACACTAATGCTTGTTTTGAGAAAATGGATTAGTTCCATGTGATTTGAGTTTGTAGATTCAGTAATATAATTATTTGTTAAAAATTATAATGAATTTACAGGTATACGAGGAATTAAAAAGGTTCATATACTAGACATATTAGACCTTTTGGTGCAAGCTCATTAATAAAGTATAAAATATAACAGTTGTTCAAGGTCTACCCATTGACCATGATTTCAGTCATATACATGTTTGTCATCAAAGTAAAATTTACGGTCATACCATAGTGAGAATAACCTAAATAGTGACCTCGACATAAATGAGAATATTAGGGTGTGCTTATGTTATGTCAACTGTGAATTATGGTTCTCTAACACCTATCATGTGGCATTGCAATTTAATTATGGGTCCAACCCTGAATTGCATTGTGCATTTTTGTTAGTTTCATCTCATACCAATTGAGTAAATCAAATAACCTGAGATATTTCTAATATTTGTTGTGGGGCTCTAACTTTTATGTTTAGCTAAACATAGTGTTTTTGAAAAAAATTCTGTTGGTAAGTTTTATTTATCATTCCTATCAGATATTTTTGACATGTACATTCCATGGTCATATACACATCTCTTTAGATAGTTTGACGTTGTTGCTATCTTAATTACTTTGAAGTCAACCCAAGTTTATTTGTGTATTGGAAGACAAAAGTCCTTTGTAGCTATATGTTGATTATATATTTTGCATTTGCATTATATTCATTTAACTTGAACCTATACTTTGTAATGTATCTACATAATTTCTTAAAAAGTATATTTTGATCTGGTTTACTTTTCCTTCATCTAGGGTCTAGTTTGGTTGAGGGAGAAGATGAAGAAAATTCTAGGATTCCTTGTGGAACAATGTTTGATCATGATGTTCTATATCAACAGCATCAGGAAACAATTGATTATTTCCAGAGCAGTAAAATAGATTGACAAAATGATGCAAACTTCAAGAGATAAAGAGGGTTGTAACCCTTACATACCATTGAGTAATATGGTATTCATAACAATAGCTTATGTTATAGCAAATGCAAGCAAGTCAACAAGACAAGTGCATTCAAAGAAGGTATACAATGTACATGGAGAGAGCACATGATCTATCTGGGAGACTTGCAAGTTCAGCAGGACATTTCCTTTTAAAGAATCCAAATTAAGTTGTGAGTCCATCTTCTTTGCACCCAGGGTAAGAGCTACCTGATGTTTCTTATAAAATCGTGAAACATGAAATGGAGAGCTCTGTACCCCTTACACAATAAAATAGTCCATCTCAATTAAATTGTCCCATGGAGGAAGAGGAGACAAAACAAGGTCATTCTGATGAAAGTCTTGAAGGTACAACATATAACTTTATTATGCATGTCAGACCAAAGCGCACAACTAAATATGGAACATCTATGGAGTCAAAAAAAGCTGGAAAAAGGAAGAGAAAATGTTCAGAACCAAGAATTTCACAAGTTTGATGGAACAATTGAGCATAATGAATTGGATAGGTTTGCAATTAAGTCCTGCAATAGGTCCTACCCTAACTATAATGATATTGTGAATAATATTTTAATAAGTTTTCTGCCTTTTTAATTGCTTGTGACAATAATCCAATGAATTCTGACTTTTGTGCTTTTTTAACAAATAGTAACATGATACACTTCATTTTGGTTTTTGGTACTTGCTGTTATATTCTGGTTTTTGATGTTATATTTATATGTGTGTGCTTTTCAAATTTGGTTCAACTTTATATTTTTTGTTTGTAATTATATTTTCTTTGACTGGTTATAATTTTCTATCATATGAGAATTGTGTGCAAAGATGAAGGATGTAGAGGATCAAACTTACAGAGAAAGGATTAAAAGATGGGTCTAGAGAACTTCCTTGATTGGAGGTGATTAAGTATCATGAACATGTGTAATTTCATACTTTTTGACCAACCTAACATGACATGTCTAATTTCAATCACCAACTCTAACATCCTGTGAATATTTACAAATGCAATATATTCATGTGCAGTTACTCCAACATACTCACTTCTTTCATCTAGTAGGTTATCTAAACCTCCTCTCATTTTTGCCTTTTGAACACTCTCAAAGGACTCCTCTTTGACATGCTTCACAGCAAAACCTGACACCCAATGGCTTTCTGTATGTCCCAAAACATCTATCACTTCATGAAAAGATCCATTCACAGTGTTATTCTCTCTTTCCCCCTCAACTGACCTATACCTGTTTCTTGAAAACTCACACATTTTATTTTCTATGTTATCACTTGCATCTAGATTATTAAGGTAGCCTACAAAGGTGCACTATTTCTCCCCATCTACTAATCGTTATAGCACTCCTTGCATTTTGGCTGCTAAATAATCCTGCTGAGAAGGAACTTTGGCATGCATTGTTGTCTGATATTCCTTGCTTACATCAAATATCAAATATGGCATTTCCTCGATGTTTTCCAGAACAGTATTCTTAGGTGAAACAACTGAATGTGTCTGATTACTCTCATCTAACAAAGATTCTGGGGTTCCTCTCATTGCCTCTCCTACAATAGCCTCCTTGGCACCTTTTCCTGAGACTCCACTTAATTCCTCCACAGAAACACAATCCTCATAAGGTTCAATGAATTGTTCCTCCACATTTTCTTTCTGATTTTCATGTAATAAAAAATCTGGCATCCCTTGGATCTGAGTGTGTTTAAAATATTTTCTCTCTTAATGAGAAGATACATCCAAGGTGGCATTGTCCAACCTCTTTTCAATCCTCGTGAATGGACACAAATCTCCTCCTCGTTTATTCCCTGCCTCCATCCAGTTCTTGCTGCTAATAGAAATTTTTTCTTCCTTCTCATTTGATGTACAATATTCTGTTATTTTTATATTCAACGTCATAAAACCATAATGGGAAGCCTCTTGCATATTGTTCTCATCTCTTTTAAACAAGCATAAATATGACAGTCCTTGCATTTTCAAAGAAAGAATATCTTCCTGTGAAACCCTGTTGTGTTGCTTCTCCTGGCTACTACCATCACCTTCGTCCCATACAGAATCTGACATTTGAGTGTCCACTTGACCAAAAGCAATGCTTGCTTCATGCTGATATTGAACAAAAGGATCAAAATCTCTTGTTTCAGGGGGCATTATCACCATTCTTTGATTCTTTCCTCTTTTCCCTTCTCTTCTATCTCCGGACTCCAAAAATTTTCCAGTGCTCATCCTTTCTGTCTCCTCTACCGACAGAGAGTTCAACAGCATTTCATACTCAGACTTTTCTGCTCCTTTAGTTTGAAAACCCAAACCTTCATTTCCGCTATTCTTGTTTCCATCATTTAATTGTGGTATTGAATCTGTATTTGGTGCTAGGTTATAAGGATAGGAACATGCCCCAATCATGGGAACATACTCAACATACTTGTTTTCTATAGGCCTGCAATCCATGACTGAGGAGGAATTGACAGCAAATAATGAACCATGTTGCTCAGAGAAATTTGACAAAATTGGCAACTCTTTAGCATTTTCTCTCAAATCCATTACCGATTGTTTAGAAACTTGTTGATTCTTCTTGCCTGTATTCTCAAACTCAGGTTTTTTCTCACTTGTATTCTCAAACTCATCTCCAAAAATGTCTGACAATTTTGAATGTAAAGACTCTCTCTTTGAGCCACTTGACACACTCCACATATTAACCTCTGCTCGATCATCTAAGATGCTTGTCAACTCACCAATTTATGGTCCAAACAATTTTCCTTCAGTGGTCAGATTGGCTTCATCTTGTTTGGTCCAAACAAGTTTCCAAAATTGTTTTTAAAAATATTTCACATTTAGCTTTTATGATTTTTTATTTTCTATGTCCTATTTTTCTAACAGCAAAACTCAGAATTTCTATGATGTTACAAATCCTTCACAGCAACACTGGGGACTTTGTTTACCTCCACCAATGGTAGAGGTTTCCTTGCTTGGATCAGCTTCTTCAAGTAAATTGAGAAAATCACTGGCTACTGTAAGTGACTTTAGGATTTTAGTATATTGTACTTCTGTCCAATTATCTTTAGCATTTGTTATTGATATTTGTGCAGACATATTTTTCTATGCTTCCATATTAGATTATTTAATAGCTTCTGATTCAATCCTAAATAATCATTAGTATAGAAGCTAATGTGTATTTTATTTAGACGGCTTATGTTTTACTTCAGTGATTGTCTTCTAGATTCTTTATACATGGCTTCATTTTCATTTCCTAATAATATATACCTGTTCATATTTCCATGTGAAACTAGAACACATGAGGTAATGCTGAGACTTCCCTTGCCAGTGGAGCTGCTGGAAGATCAGTTGTATTACCAGCTAGTGCATCTTGGTATGAAATCTATTTCTTGACATGGAATATTTGTTTAATTTTCCAGCACCCCCCTGGATTGTTGCAGAGTAACATTACACATTAAGTTTAGTGAACATAAGCTTCCATATGATTTAGGAGTTTGTGGTGGAATATTACATATCTTACTGAATATTTAGACATTAATGGTTGTTGCAGGGGATCCCATGTTGTACAGGAAAAATCATTTAGTATGAGGATCCCAGCTGTTCAGGGATCCTCTAATCCTAAAACAAGTTCATCTCATTCACTTTCAGTGTCTCCAACATTAAATATCCCTGCCTTGGTGGTGGAAGTTGCGGCATCAAGGTTGAGTTTTGATCATGGCAAGCTGTTGGTCAATAAGGGTGGGAAGTCATCAACATTTACATCTAAAAAACAGATTGATGCCAAACCTAATGCAATGAGTGGAACAAATATAAAATTAAATTCACGTGTAAATACCGTTGGGAAAGCTTTCCATGGAAAGAATGCCAGTTTAGTTGATCCTACTATGAAATGTAGGAGTCATGAAGGTTTTAAAAGTCTATTGAAGAATTTTTCCTCTGACACAAACAAGGGTTCATATGAGCTGGGAAGTGGGCACATTGAAACAGAAAGAAGTGAAAGAATAGATGCAGCTTTAGTGTCATCGGGTATTGTTTGTGTTGGACTTTCTAAAGATATCTTTCCAATCTCTGTCCCTCAAAGCAACTCTGTTGTTCAAAGCAACAGTGAAGTGAATGTTGTTGCTCTAAATAAAAGCAGTAGAATGCTTTCAGGAAACCATGTTGAGAATCTGGTGTGTAATATCCTTCCAGAAGTTTATATGAATGGCTCAGATGTTGGAGAAAATAGTATAATTTCAAACATATTGTCTTTGAATTTTGATTTAGATGATAGTGTATTAAATAGTCCTCACAATTTAGCGAATTTTCTCCTTTTTGAGACTAATAAATGCAATGGGCTGTCAAAGGAAATATCAAGTTCATGGAAGTCTCAAAATAGCAAGTAGTCAAGATTTTTATTTGCAAGGTCAGAAGGTTTGATAGAAAGATCAAGCCATTATTCCGCTCCCAATGTGGCATCGTCTAGGCAATTATAGAGGGAGTGGGAAAATGGACAAGATGTTTTGGAAATCACAAATGGACATGAACTATTGAATATTAATGGACTATCTAATAATTCTTCTGGCCCAAAGGTGCAAGGATTTCAAAGTACTTCAGAGGGAAGCACATTTTTGGTTCCTTCAGAGGCCAAGGGTGAGTTTTGTCTTCTTTTGTTGTTGGATATTAGTAATTTCTTTTTAATAATTTTGTTTTACCTCTTGCTAATATGGCATTTACAGCTTTTGTTTCCTTTTATCCAGCCATTTTAAGCCTTTGTATTTTTCCAAGTTTGTTATCTATGGATATAGACTTATTTTTATGGATCTAAATACAAGAGACAACCATTTTCAGATGAGGTTATCTTTTAACATCTAACACTGCACAGGGGATGTCCCTAAGTTGTACCAGGACATTACCAATGTCATGTAGGATTGTCAGATATCCCTTGGCCATATTGGGGACTTCTTAGCATCACTTTCCAAAATTGGTGCCTAAGAGATAAGAAAAATAAGGCCTTAGTGCTACACTTACTCACCAACACATTACCCCTTACTAAGAGACTATTCAATCTCTAATTCAGCCAAGATTTAGTTTTTTTTTTTTTTAAATTAGCTAGGTCAGACCCTCTCTTACTCTTATCGTCTGCTCTGGCCTGCCTCTATCCTCCCACAGAAACATACTCTATGTTATAATGCTATACTAATGGTAGGTTTTGAACAATTCTTCATGAACCTTGAACTTTGTACTTGCAAATATAACTCCACACCAAAATACGAGACCCAGGTCTTAGTGAGGCTCTTATCTTCCATTGAAGAAGCAACGCATCCCACGTGGGGAGTCAGAGTGGAAGGCGTAAACATGCCATAGGGACTAAGGGGAATTGGAACTTAAAACTAATTCATAATCAGATAATCAAGGAAGGGCACTTTCACATTCCACTCAAGCAAGATGGAGACATGCTTTATTACCCTTACGAAGAAATAGTTTCTTGTAGGCAGTTCAAATGGGGAATATGAACCTCATCATGATTTTATCTATCCTTTGCTTCATCATAAATGTGCATTTCATGGTCAAGTAAATTCCTTCATTTTGAAAATCATAAATCTTGATAAGAATATGCCTTTATGCAACTATGCATTATAAGAACACTATAGAACACCAGTATCTCCAACCTTTTCGATAGGTTTAGTCAATCTCGAAAGCTTACTAGAATCTAAATTTTAGTGTAGTCTTATTTTAGGTGACCATACATTCTAAGGAAAGTTCAGTTCTTATCAATGGTCATTTCTCTCCGTGAACTGTTGTCCAATCATCATGGAAGCTGTTTCAGATCCTGTACATCTCAACACAGAGTTGATATATATTTTCTTATACCTAATAGTTTGCAAGTTTTTCAAGTTTAATTCATGCTTAACTAGTTTTCCTACCTTTCAAATAACTGGTATCATCACCTACAAGCAAAATATATAACCCTTTAAAGCTTTTTCTAAAGATGCAATGTGTTTTTTTTTTACTAGGGGAATCGGCAACTGGGGATGGGCTGGTACTCACATGACACGAGGTCCAGGGATCCAATCCCGCTACCACTATAACCCTAGGTGCAACCATAGGGCCTGAACCATGGCACACGGGTAAATTTGGGGGGGATTTGAACATAATACCTTCCATTTACAAACAATTCCACTTTACCACTTGCTCTACCCCCCCACGGGCCTCTAAAGATGTAATGTTGTAGGAGCAGGGTATTTCTCTTTATATTTGCAACATGAATCTTTAATTATTGAATCAACTATTAGGTGCCCTTATAGCCAAGGAATAATGATTCACAAAGCATAACTCCTCCATAGAAAATGGTACCTTTGAAACAGTAAATGATTCAATGCTAAATACTTGCAATACTTGCAATTCCCTAAGTCAAAATATTTGCAATTCTTTGAATTCTAGGTCTAGAGATCATTTTTGCAAGACATTACGGTGGATAGGCAGTCAAGTCTCTAATTTTGCAAATGATAATCATCGAGTCTCCATTAGCAATAAGTTTCTGAATCTTCCTGGCTCTTAGAATGTTTATCACTTGATTTAAAGCTAAAATAGGCTTCACAATAAGAGAAGAAACCTTTTGCAGTTTGATCACAACCATAGACCTACTTATTATGGAACCTTCTCAAATAAAAGGTGAATATACTTTGCATAATTTTAAGTTTATTAATTATCAAAGCAATAGGTTGTGTTTTAATTTTGATATCCCATGATGAGGAACATCTGAAACACCTTGAAGCTCATGGATTCTTAATATTGCAGTAGACAAGAGGGAAATTTTTGTTTCTGACTCTTTGTTTTTGATGCAGTGATGGCATTGGGCTTAGAAATCCTTTCAGAAAGGACTCTTCTTTGGACTATGAGAATGATAGTTATGAAGAATGGGAAGAGGTACTCATCACTAAATCTCTTTGGTAAGAGTATTTGTAGTATTTTTATTAGCTTTAGTTACAGGAAAAATTGTACATAGCTCTCAGGAATTAGTTTATCATAAATACTAGTTACTAGTAAGTTGTAATAGTAATAATTATGTAGTTTGTAGATTGATATCTATCATAAATTTGTTTGAATATCATCATTTTCAAGCAATAACAACTTCTTAAAGGGTGCTAGCTCAATGGTAGAGCGCCTGCCTAATTATAGGTAGGAGTTTGGTGGTTCGATTCCTCCGTGCCCTATCATAAATTTGTGACTACAAAAATGACTAAATTCGCATATATACGACTATTAGTAGCTAATTTCTCGCCTCTTAGTCGTATTTATCCTAGTCATTAATATGTTAACATCTAGTAGTTTATTTAGTCATATATTTGGTCATTAATGGTTGCAATCAGTGACTAAATCAGTGACTAAATTAGCGACTAAATCAATGACTAACTCAATGACTAAATCCATGACTAAATCAACAACTAAATCATTAATTATCAATGACTAAAGCATTGTCTATCAATGACTAAATCATTGTCTATCAATGACTAAATCAATGACTACTAAGTCAAGTTATTAATGACTAGTGAAATATGACTAGCTATAAGATAGTGGAAATTTGCTACTATTAGTCACCGACTCAAAAATAGTCATTTATAGCATGATTTTAGTTATTTTTTTAGTCATTAAAGACCAAATATGTGTATATACTACACAATGATCGTTATGATATTATTTTTCTATTGTTGTGACAATGCATAAAAGTTATTTTCTATTGACAACGATTCTCTCTAATCTCAAGCTTCACAACCCAAAATTGAAATCATTTGGTGAATTAATTGACAATTGATTTTTGAATTAAGAGTTTATGTTGCCATAAGTATTTATTATGTAACATTTGTAATAGTGCATTGTTTTAGGGTTTTCTATTTGCCATGATTATTTCTTTTAAAATTGTGTTTGTTGAAAATCTCACATATTTTCCAATGGTTTTCACTATATTGAGTGGAAATGTGTCCTAAGATTGTAATCAAAAGGAATTTGGTGAGTATAGGAATTGCATTGCCCCTTCAAGAGGGGATGTTTCAATGGTGCGTTATTTGAGTTAATTGGTTATCTTGGATTGGTTATCATTGAAAAGATTTGTTTATGTAGAATGTGATTAATTAACATATAAAAATAATGATTATCAAGTTACTATAGATACATAATGGATTACCTTGTAATTGTCCTTCAAGTATTTCAAATGCATTTATTTAGCGCAAAAATGACTTGAAGGACTAGTACAGGGTAAGCCATTATGGATCTATAGTAACTTGATAATCATTACTTTGTGTGCTTGAATAATGCAAAATTTGTTTGAATATCATCACTATCAAGCAATAACAACTTCTTAAAGGGTTCTAGCTCAATGGTAGAGTACCTGCCTAATTATAGGCAGGAGGTTGGTGGTTCGATTCCTCTGTACTCTATCATAAATTTGTGACTACAAAATGACTAAATTCACATATGTAATGAATATTAGTAGCTAATTTCCTGTAACTAGTCGTATTTAGCTTAGTCATTAATATGTTACCATCTAGTAGTTTATTTAGTCATATATTTGGTCATTAATTGTTGCAATCAGTGACTAAATCAATGACTAAATCCGTGTCTAAATTTGTGACTAAATCATTGACTATCAATGACTAAATCATTGACTATCAATGACTAAATCAATGACTAATAATTCAAACTATTAATGACTAAGTGAAATACGACTAGCTATAAGAGTGGAAATTAGCTACTATTAGTCGTCGACTCAAAAATAGTCGTTTATAGCCTGATTATAGTCCTTTTTTTAGTCATTAATTTCTCATTTTGTACTAGTGTCTCCTTCTATGTACCCACCATTTCCCCCAATGTTGTATTTATCCAATCAAGAGAAGAATTGTATCCACCATTACCCCTAATGTTGCATTTACCCAATGAAGAGAAGAGATGGAAAGGAAGAGAAATTCTATTATTAAAAAGAGAAATAAAAATAGAAGTACAAATATGATATCAAGATAAGTAAAAATACAATATCAACCCATTAACGACTATGATTAAATCTCGTAGCATCTTGAGACATATATATACCTTCAAAGATTTTTGAATATACAGTAGATATAAAGGCGGGAGCTTCCTGTCAACGACCCTGAGTGAGTTGCATGGATTGTCATATCATATCTAGACCGTTGGAATTCTTGAGGTACAAAGTAGAGGAAACAGATAATATTTTTGGCTGACGGTTCAAATACAATGATTCATCTCTCAGGGATTAATCACAATAATTGAAATTACTAAAACAAGCAACAAAGTTTAGAAAGGCTCCTCCCCACCAATGGAGAGAATGAAGCCTCGCGTCTTGTCAAAATATATCTGAACTATTGAAAGGTAGAGTACCATTCATTAAATGTAAAAATGAGGTATCCCTGTCCATATGATAGGATTAAATCTCACATCTCACCAAAGAAAACCAAAACCATGGGATTTTCAAACACAGGAATCAAATACCGGAGGAGAGTCTTTCCATCAACTCTTTAGATCAAATTTCATATTTTTTCAAAAGATGTATATCATCCGAGGAATAATGGTGTACAATGATATCAGACGGGAGGATTCATCATCAAAGGTTAGGACCAGATCACGTGGTCATCCTAGAATAAAACAGTGAGGATTGATGATGTAAGGACACAAGTTAAAACATGAGGATAAATACACCTAGTAGGCAGGAAAGTCTAGATTGTTCCACTTTTCAAAGTGGATACAAACCATTCCTTCTGGTTTACCGATCCTGACATCGAAAATCAGAAGTTAGAATCTGACATACAACAGATACAAGACTCTTACGAGTTATTGATCTTGAAATAAGAAAGGTCAGAAAAGTACTATAGAGTCGAGATAACAGAAAAAACCATCGAGATTGATTTTTAATCATTTGTATTGATTGTTTAGGCCCATTTTTTGTTGTTGTTTAATATTGATTGTGTTCTATATAATCAATATTCCACTATGGAGAGAATTGTTATTGTTTATATAAGCAATTAAACATGTGACTCATCTTTCATTATGCATTTTTCACATTTTAGGGATGAGTATTCATTTGTGATATTTGACGAATGCATTGAGGACCATGCGACTTCTATTGAGTCTGCTTCATATGGTGCCATTTCAATGTAGTATCTATCCCTTCTTACAACCATTTGTGATAATAAACATCAACTCTGTGTTTGATTTTCCATATTTACCTATACAGAAGGAAGAGAGGCATATCCCCTCTTACATTGGTAGATTTTAGTTATGTGATGATAAGTGTTAGCACTATTAAAACCCTCCCTTGCATGTCAACTACCATGTATGGCATCTGACCTCTTTTTTCACTATGCCCTTCACTTTGGCTGAATATCTTCTTCGGATATTAGTGCAAGGTATTGCTTAAGAAATTTCACAACCCTTATAATTCCCTAATGCAACCCATCACTTCTTCCTATGCATCAATCGAGAAGGAGAGGGTGCATCTCTTGCTAATTTTCGACCTCTAGCTTTTAATTTAATAGGTGTGTAAGTGTGAAGGAGTGCCCCCCTTATACAGTATTGGGTAAGTAAGGAAACTGGGATTGTTTCTCTCAATGGAGAGAAAGTTGTGTTTAATTCCTTAATGACTTATCCAAAAGTATAATTACTACCTTTTTTTGAAGACTGTGATTTTTGAAAGAAGAAACAAACTTCCTAAGAGCAGCATGCACTGTTGATTTTCAAACCTTTTAAACTCTTAAGCAGTTACATAAATATGTTAAAACTCGATGATAAAAGCCAAGAACTAGATCAAACCTTGTATTTATTTTATATTCTTTGATATTTCTATCAAGAATTATAGGTTTGTTATTGTTTCTATCTATATGTGTTGATTTCTTGTTTAACTGACTCTGTAGACTAGTTTAATATCTAACAATAAAGAGAATCCCCATATTTAGGAGTAAAACTTTCATGATTAACATGTTTTTTTTTTTAAATTATATCCTATTACAAATGGTAACATTGAGTCAAAATGTGAGTTATATATGCTTAATGTATAAATAAAGACTTAGCCTTATTTTGTTGTAAAGAGACTTTGAAGAAAAAAAAATTAATTGCAGTGGTTGCACTACATATTTGTAACTTTTTGTTGGGTAAAATAATAAAAATATTAACAATTATTGGTGGACGTAACCCTTGGTTGGGATGAACCAAGTCTATTGGTGTCTCTCTCTTACTGTAGTATACTATTACTTCGTAAAATCTTAAAAATCTTAAAAATATTAAAAATATTGCCTCTATAATAGAATTACTCTTTCCTTTATCTCTACACATTGAATGAAATTTAGACTATGTTATATAAATATATATTAAGACTAAATTTATCATTAATGAACGGAAAATATAAAACAATTAAGAAGATTGTCATTAGTGAATGGTGGTTAATAGATGATAAATACTATATACATGTGATGTTTATTATCACAAATCAATAAATTTTTAATGAGTAAAAGATGAGATTATTTCCATGGTGGCAACAATACAATGTATAGTTACCAAGTATAGATGATTGATTTATGTTATACATGGATTTACTAGGTAATTTTAATGATCGTTAAAATGAGGAGGAGGTTGTATATGTTAACATGGAAATATGTTATATTTTGTTACTTCCATACAATTAGATATACCTAAATATATGCTTTATGCTAAAAGATTGTGTCTTTAATGTAAATTTTTGTTGTAGTAGGGAAAAGGCATACCTCTACTTGTTTGAAAGGATAATTATGCATATAGAAGGTAAGTGAGTAAGGATTATAATATTTAGAAGTAAGTTAAATGAAAATATATCCAACGATCTCATCGAAATTATGATACAAGTATTAATCATTCATAGTAAAATTTAGTAGAAAGAAATATAATTGTCCTTTTATGTATGGAATTGTGGAAATGTACCTTATCAATATTCCATTTTGTCATCTGATTAGAAGGAATAACATTTTGAGTTTGTTTAATTGTATTTTTGTTAGACACAATGGCACATTGAGAGGGGGGTGAATCAGTGGGCCAAGATTTTTTAGCAATTACACTTCTTTAAATATTTAAACAAAGATCATCATATGCATACAATCAAGTTCATCAAAATTCATCAATCACACAGATCACAAGAGACACTTCATAAGATAAACTCATAAACTTTATTATATCAAATTTGATATTGGTTACATTGAAGGCCACCAACTTGGGGTTGACATCAGCTTCAACTGACTGAGAAGCACAAAATTCTATTACAAGACTTAGCTTGGTATTTTTCTTAAATCCAACTAAGAAAAATAGTACAAGCCCAGCTTGTATTACATATAGATACTTGTCACCTCATATATCAATATCATATCATCAATCAACTATTGCTACTCCCATATGTCATCAATCAATTATTACTGTTGCCACATGTTATCTCAGTCAACTATTACTGTTGCCATGTGTCATCTCAGTCAACTATTACTACTGCCACATGTCACTTGTATTTATGTCATTATGTCACAACTTTTCTTTAGAGGTCTGTACAAGTAATTAACATTTTCGTATTCATGCCATCAATGTATGCCCATACAAATATCACATTACCTCAGCTCATTATCAAAGTATACTTATGTACACAATTGCATCATTCTCTTGTCATCATTCTTCTTGTAGGTTAAACATAATTCCATCCACAACACAACATGTCATTTTCATTTCCCTATCTCCATACTTTCCATACGCTTTACACTATCCACATGCACATCAAATCAACCAGTCTGTCCAAGCTTCATGACGCCCAACATTTTCTCACTCTTTCCATCAAATTACTCACACTACTAGTCAAAAATCATAGATAAAAAGTATTCAGCATGCTACTGCTATGTCATCAACCAAGCATCGAGTATTCATCAATCATCCAAGGCAAAAATAAAATATAAATAGAGATTTTTGTTGTTTCTCCTATTGTTTGCTACCGAACTGTCCTCATACTAACTGAACCCCTGAAATCAGAGATTACTCAACAACCTAAATTCATGAATAGAAAATTAAAAAAAAAAAATTTGACTATTGATTTTCTGCTATCTCTGTTACACCAACAAATTTCCTTAGTAAGGTGGCAAAATTCCTTAGTTAAAATCATAGTTGTGAGCTCATTTCTATTTTACTGATCCGTAAGTTTTTTTTTAGAGATTCATTGGGTATTTATACTCATTCACCATAAATATTATGGAGCCGACATACTTATAAATAGTTTAAATTCATATTGCGGCCGACTTCACTAAATGTATATGTGTTGATTTGTCCTTACTTGCTAAGTCTTTCTTGATCTTTGACCTTATCAGTTGTGCTTTCCTTCTCCAAGTCCTCATGCACAATGTATGTGGGTACCACATATTTACCAATCCCTAGGGACATCTTCAATATTCCATGACCCCAACAAGTAACAAATGACCACATAATGGGTCATTTGGCCATGTCCCAGGTTTATCATGTTCTCCATGTCATCAGCAATCCAGGTCCTTGTCCTTGTCAATCAAGCTTTGTCATTAATGTGTTGTCATGAATGACAACCATATTCATCAATATCCCCCTTTTTCATTGATGGAAACTACAGTTTTTCTCTCCCCCTTTGGCATTAATGACAAAGGGTCGACCATTTAGCCATTAAAGACTTCACAATGCCCAAAAAAATGTTGTATCTTTGAATACTTCATCATACCATGTCAACTTTTTATGACCTCCTCCTTTGACTGATCTTAGTGTTTTTTTCTGTGCCTTTCCACTTGCCAAATTGCTCCCCCTGAGCTTATGTTGCTTCAAAATTAATCAAATTTTTGTCTAGTTAATTCATAAAAAGGTAAGCATGCATCAAATCTTCAAGACATCTTCAGACAATATTCAAATCTTGAATGCCAAATTGTCCTTAAGTTGATGGTTATCTCCTTGTATAAATTTAATACTAATTCCACTTCCAATTCTTCTTCGGATATTCCTTGACTTACTGGAGGCTACTAGAACTATGCAAGATTCAGATTCTTCATTACTAGAGTTGTGTACTCTTCAACTGGGTCACTTGGTTCTACTTCCCTTATTTTTCTTTCTGAAGTGTAATTAACTGCATCAATAATAATTTAATAAAAAGGTAAGTATGTATCACTTTTCCACACATCATACTCCCCCTTTCAATCATATCATCACTCATATTTTTATTATCAAACTTATTTTAAAAAACAGGCTGAATAATATCTCGTTAAAAAATGCTTCTACAGTTGTTTCAAGCTCTTCAAGCTTTACTTCATTAAGTATGCCACTGATATCAATTTCAATTAAATTGATCCCAATTGAACTTCAAGTATTTTTGCATACTCCCCTTTTAGCTTCCAAGATTCCCAAGGAAATTTTGTATCACATTCATACTTTATATTTTACTAGACCACATAAACAAGGCTTGTTCCAATTGATTCTATCTTCCAATCTGTCCAGCCAAAGAAAAAAAATCACTTGTATTTGCACTTCCTTGTAAACCCATGTAGATGTCTTCTGTATTTTTGTGCATTCTTCAATTTGAACATATCTCCCTTGTATCCATAATCTCTGAAGATCTTCTAGCAAGCCCGAACATGTCCATTATCTCCTTTAGTATTTTTCATTCTTTGAACAACTTCATAGGTGCATATATTGTGCTTAAATGCTTAGATAAGATCCAAAGCTATATCAACATGCTTATGATTTATATTACAACTGTAGTTACTTCAATATAAGTCAACAATTCAAATACCAATAATTGTTGCTTGAAAATTCCTTACTCCCCCTTACACTTGCATATCTTGTTTTATATTACAATCACTATCCTTAGACCTGATTTTTTATTGGATTAGTCATCAATTATCCTTGAATTCATCCTCCATAATGAACTCATGGTATACCATCATATTTGAAATACCTCAAACATGGATTGTCATATGGAAACCACCTTCGCTTGTGCACTTGTCATCCACTTCATTTAGATCTAGTAGAATGTTTTTCCTTATCCATACCTTAGGATGTACTTGGTTGTGATCATTGATCCTTTGGTCTTCAAATCTGTTGATGTCATTCTTCTTCCAATATTCATTGACCTTCCTTGTTGATGGGTATGAGAAGCTTCTCATGAATTTCCTTCTTGAGCTTGTGCATACTTGGGATTTATGGCCAATACAAACGCATGTAAAGCATCTCAATGTGTGACAATTGGCAGCTATATGTCCAATTCGATTACATGTACAACATCTCACTGTATTATTTATACTTCCAGCACTTTTTCTCCCATGGCAAGCACAGTCCATAGCCTTGTGACCAAAACCGTTACATGCATAACAATAACCATTGAAATGACATTCTTACCTTGATGTTTGGTTCCATATTGAATATGAGTCTTTTCTGAACTTGTTCTAAGGAGTAGGACTAACTCCTTGATATCCTCCAAGTATTTTAATGTCTTTTGTAGGTATGTGAGAGAAGATAGGCTTTAATCTTTGCAAAATGAGGGACTTGCTTCATACTTTCTAGGTGTCCATGTGTTTTGTACGAATTTTTCTTTTCCCGAGTTGTAACCATGTCCAAATTTATCAAAATGTGATCTTTGGTAGTTCAAGATCTTGTCCAAGATGATCAAGTTGTTCTTGAACTTCACACATGCATTGGACCTTTCACTTATATTTCTGAGACCAACTACTTTAATTTCAAGCTTTTGACATTGCTCCTCCTTCTCATCCAATTTGTCATTCAATATTTCCTCTATCCATTTGGATTATTCTAGTTGAGCTTTCAACTCAACATCTTCCTTCCTTGTTTTTTCAAGTTATTCAACAGACTCTTCTTGTTCTCCTGTTTCACTGATCAATTCAGTCTGTAGTCTTTCAACTTCATCTTCTTTGTCTTCTAGCTAATCCTGTAAAATTGTCTTCTTATGATTGAGTTTATTAAACATATCCATAAACTTCTCATGGTACTTTTTGAAGGACCCTGAAATCTTTCTTTTAAGTGTCAAATTGTATCTGAGATCAATGTCTGCTAGAAGAAGTGGTAGTACATATTTCTTAGCATCTTCAAGATCAATTTCAATATTATCACAATCATTGCTACTGTAATCAGAAATAATCTTACATTCACTGGTATCTGATTCTTTCTCTTGTTTTTCATATTCAGTAGATTTGACTTCTACTTTAATCTTTCTATCTTGGTTTCTTCCTAGATACTCACTTTCTAGCTTGAACCAAAGGTCTTTGGCTGAAGTGTGATCTCCGACACTCTCTCTGATAGAGCTTGAGAGCCCATCCATAAAAAACTCCAAAGCAATGGTGTTGTCCTTCTTGGCATCCTTCTATGTAGCTGACTTTGTCTTCTTTTTGGACTGAGCAAGTGGACTTTCCACAATCTCCCATACACCAAATTTCTTCAAGTAATCTTTCATATTACTTCTCCATCCAAAGTAATCGGTCACATCAGGTACTGGAACTTCATCATTATTGGGGGACTTTGAATTTGCATCCATTGTGTGTCAACTGATCTCCTTCAAGTTGGTTAGACTTTTCTTGAAGGCCCACTTTGATACCAATTGTTAGACACATTGACACACTAAGAGGGGGGGGTGAATCAGCGAGGAAACACTTTTTAGCAATTACACTTCTTTAAATATTTAAACAAAGATCATCATTTGCATACAATGGAATTCATCAAAATTCATCAATCACATAGATCACAAACGACCCTTCAAAACATAAACTTATAAAATTTATTATATCAAATTTGATATTGGTTACATTAAAGGCCACCACCTTGGGGTCGATATCATCTTCAATTGACTAAGAAGCACCAACTTCTATTACAAGACTCGGCTTCATATCTTTCTCAAATCCAACTAAGAAAAATAGTACAAGGCCCGACTTGTATTACATATAAATACTTGTCAACTCACATATCAATATAATATCATCAATAGACTATTGCTTCTCCCATATGTCAGCAATCAACTATTACTGCTTCCACATGTCATCTTATTCAACTATTAGTGTTGCCACATGTCACTTGTATTTATGTCATTATGTCACAACTTGTCTTTAGAGGTATGTACAAGTCATTAAACTTTTCGCATTCATGACATCAATGTATGTCCATACAAATATCACATTACCTCAGCTCATTATCAAAGTATTCTTATGTCCCCAATTGCATCATCCTCTTTTCATCATTATTCCTGTAGGTTCATATTAGTTATGTCCACAACACAACATGCCATTTCCACTGCCTTATCTCCATTTTTTCCATACACTTTACACTGTCCACATGCACATAAAATCAACCAGTCTGTCCAAGATTCATCATGCCCAACATTTTCTCATTATTTCCATCAAATTACTCATACTATTGCTCAGAAATCAGAGATAAAAATTATTCAACATGTTGATTATGTATCATCAATAAAGCTTCGAGTCTTCATCAATCATCCAAACAAAAAAAAAGATGAACATAGAATTTTGTTGTTTCTCCTGTTGTTGGGTACCGAATTGTCCTCATACTAACTGAACCCTCAAAATCAGAGCTTACTCAACAACCTAAATTCATGAAGAGAAAATAAAAATAAAAAACTTAACTGTCAATTTTATGTTATCTCTGTTACACCAATGAATTTCCTTAGTAAGGTGTCGAAATTCCTTAGTTAAAATCCCAATTGCAAGCTTATTTCTATTTTGTTGATCCGTAAGTTTTTTTTAGAGATTCATTGGGTATTTATACTCGTTCGCCATAAATATTATGGAGCCAACATACTTAGAAATAGTTTAAATTCATATTGGGGCCAACTTCACTAAATGTAGATTTGTTGATTTGTCCTTGCTTGCTAAGTCTTTCTTGATCTTTGAACTTATCATTTTTTCTTTCCTTATCCAAGTCCTCATACACAATGTATGTGGGTACCACATATTTACCAATCCCTAGGGCCATATTGAAGAGTTCATGACCCCAACAAGTCACAAATTACCACATAATGCGTCATTTGGTCGTGCCCCATGCTTATCATGTTCTCCATGTCATCATCAATCCAGGTCCTTGTCCTTGTTAATCAAGCTTTGTCATTAATGACAACCATATTCATCAAATTTTATGCATGGAATTGGGGAAAGGTGCCTTATCGGTATTCCATCTTGTCATGTGATTAGAAGGACTAACATTTCGAGTTTCTTTAATTGGATTTAAAGACAAAAACAAATTACTCCATCTCCTGGAGTAGTAAAGAGGAGTTTGGGTTTTTTACAAATAGTATCAGAGTAGGGTTACAATACTCAGACCTAATGGAATCGCCTACATACAAGTATGATGTTAAGTTTGTGAAGAATTGATTATTTAGATACAATATTTTGTATTACTTGTTTGGCATGCATTCCAGGGAAAGAATATTGCTTTAATGTTATGATCGTCAAAGTACATGAATTAGCTCGCTTCATAACATGTGATTGAACGCATGAAGCTAGTTGCATAATTTGAAATGCAAAAATATATGCATGAAGAGTTAAGTATTGTTTGAAGATCGCAAGGCGATGTTGATTTCATTAGATTGTAAAGATTTGTGAATTATAAAATGTATGCATTAACTTGAAATTGACATACTTACTCAAATATATGCTTTTGTTTATTCATTGCATCATGTTGACTCAAATGCCAGTCTTATGATCAAAGAAAATGTTGATTTCATTAAATTAGAAAGATTTGTGAATTAGAAAATGTATACATTAACTTGAAATTTACATACTTATGCAAAGATATGCTTGTGTTTATTCATTGCATCATGTTGACTCAAATGACAGTCTTATGCTTGAAGAGTTCATCGCATAGTGAGTTTATCTATAATAAATGAATAATGGATACATGATGCAATTAGGCTAATAATTTCTCAAACAATTTCATAGGTATTCAAGATTACAACATGTAAGGTAAAAGTTATGATTATTATGTTTAAAGAGTATGTTAATGAGTAATATATGCAAGTAGAAGTAACTTATGAAAAATTGTAGAAACGTTAAGTTAGACTATAAATACATGACTTTGATTTCATGCAATATTATGTGTTAAATGCACAAGGATTGTGCATAAATATAGATATTGTTTCATACTAATTGTGCATTCTATAAAATATCGATGTTTAAGCACAATAGGGAAAAAACTTGTTGATATGTAATTTTATTTATTGCTTATAATTATGTTGACAAAAGAGAATATGATGTAAATAACCTTTGCAACAAGTTGCTAGTGTAATGTACATATGTGACTTGGTAAGAAGAAACTTCGCAAAACCGAGACAAATATAATGGGAAATGATAATGTAAATGCAAGTTTATAGAAAGTAAAATATGATTTTTTTATAAGATGCATGTCACTAAAAGGTACATGCAAGTATTGAGAATATGCAAAAGAATATTTTATTGTATCAATAATTGATGGCCGTTCAAATAGGGATTTTCTATTATATTTTATAATTTCCTTATGATATTATAAAACAAATATTTTCTGGCAAAAACTTGTGAATAAGGAATGTAGGTACATATGGCTGCAAGAACAACAGTTGAATGGGAATCAATAATTTAGTGGAAAGCAAAAGATAAAATTCTCAATGGAAAAGGGTGACATATATAATCAATATGATTCTTTTATTATTATGAAAGGTTAGAAATATGCTACCATTTGATTAAAAAAATGCATTATGGAAAAAAAACATAGTTTAGATAACTTGACATGCTGAGAATATATTTTGTTAGAGGTTTTAAAAATTTATACTAAAATACTTGAGTGTGGTAACCGTAGCATTTTAAGAATGATTAGTTGCGTATATGGCATATCTCTGATAAGGTAATTGTTTCATAGAATTTTTGAATTGTTTGTACATGCGTAAATACTATAAGTACCAAGTTACGTAAAGTGATAAAGTGTTGTTTAAACATGTTGGATGTGTAATGTTGTTACTTAATTCTTAGGGAAGACTTAGATAATCATGCATTGGTATTTAGAGGGTAATATCTAGAGCATCAAGATTATTGAATTACCATGTTGGTATGGTGTTGATCTGGTGAGCTCGGAAACATCAATCATGTTTATAATTATTAAAAGTTTGGTTTGATATCAAGCTCGTACACAACAAGATTTGAACCCAAAATATGATGATATCCGATGAAATCTAATGTTTTGTCATATTTAACTTTAAAATTACAATTTTTTGTAGGATTTAATCTAAGATTTCATAGGATTTTTGACCTCCCATCTTCGTTGGATTTTTGACCTTCCACATTGTCAAATTTAATGTAAATTAGACCACAAATTTCACTTCATAGAAGTCAAAAATTTGATGGCACTAGAAACTCCCCTAAACTCTTCCAACTTTTCCTATTTCGCAGTTGTAACTCTGCTAAAATTCTTCTAATTTTTCCTATTTCGCAGCTGCAACTCCGCTAAAATTTTGCCAACTTTTCCTATTTTGCAGCTACAACTCTGCTAAATTTCTTCCAACTTTTCCTATTTCGCAACTGCAACTCCGCTAAATTTCTTTCAACTTTTCCTATTTCGAAGCTGCAACTCTGCTAAAATTATGCCAACTTTTCCTATTTCGTAGTTGCAACTCCGCTAAAATTTTGTCAACTTTTCCTATTTCACAGCAGCAACTCCGCTAAAATTCTGCCAACTTTTCCTATTTCGCAGCTGCAACTCCGCTAAAATTATGCCAACTTTTCCTATTTTGTAGTTGCAACTTTGCTAAAATTCTGCCAACTTTTCCTATTTTGCAGCTGCAACTCAGCTAAAATTCTACCAACTTTTCCTATTTCCCAGCTGGAACTACGCTAAAATTCTGCCAAGTTTTCCTATTTCGCAGTTGCTACTCCACTAAAATTCCACCAACTTTTCATATTTCGCAGTTGCAACTCCGCTAAAATTATGCCAACTTTTCCTATTTCGTAGCTGCAACTTTGCTAAAATTCTACCAATTTTTCCTATTTCGCAGCTGCAACTCCACTAAATTCTACTAACTTTTCTTATTTTCGCAGCTGCAACTCCTATAAAATTCTATCAACATGACTCAAACATGTGGGAAGGTTTCTAGACTCAAATATGACTGACTCTAACAATTCAAGATTGTTCTGAAATTTGGCATGGTCATTATCATGCCATAACATCATCATAATCATGATTGACATGGTTGGAGGGTGGTTTCAAGGTGTTACACCCAAAAAACAACTTTACCAACCATTCAATTTAGAGAATTTTTGTGTTTATTATATATTTTGTGCATTTTCTAAGGCACATGCTCCTTTCCTTCCTTAAGGAAATGTGTGTATGTCGTCAAAAGCATGTTTTTTCAATGGATTTTGGGATAGATTGAGTTTGTAACTTGTATTGAGGGACCATCAATTATGAAGGACTCTTATATATTATTTAAGGCCTATAGGAGCTATTAAGGAATCTTCATATGACATTAAGGAATCTTCATACAGAATTAGTGACATTTGGAGGTCAATTAGGGAAATATGGATGCCATTAGGGGTTCTCTGATTCCATTAGCTTCACCTAGATGCCATTAGGATTATTAGGGTTCCATTATGGTCACTAAAGTGACAATTAGTGTTATAACAACTAGTTGTTCTGTAACTATTCATATATTCTTCATGTTCCTTGAAATTATCTATTTATAGCTCTCATTTAGTATCTCCACACCATTTCTTCAACTTAGAACAACATTTTCATCTTCTCTGATCCTTTTTCTCACTTAGTTTTCTACTCAAGTTTCAATCATATTGTGATACCAGGTGGTATAGCGAGGGGAACAATGATCTTGATTCTACAACAAATATAGAAATTTAATATAGTAGCTTGCTACACATAAAGATTAGAACAAAGATACAACCTACATCTTGAATTCTTAATAACTTACCTTACCCATAAAAGACAAAATAGATCACACAATCAAAAGAGAATTTATTTACTCATTCTTATTAATTAAATTATGAATACACTATAGAATCACAATCATAAATCGACACTTTATTATGTTTCCGAATATAAGACTATCTACAATGTTAAACTTTAGTCTCTATATATTTGAATAGTGTATGGACAAATAAATAATTAAATAAACATAAATATAAAATAAACAAATAAAACAATACATAAAAAAATTAATAAATAAATAACAACATATAAATAAATAAATAAATAAACCATCTAAGTCCCCTCCCGTGCGTTGCATTTTTCACTTCATGAGTTCCCTCGTAGACCCGGTTCCTTCACGGGTTGAGTTCCTTCACAAAGTCAATTCCTTCACTTATTTTCTATGCCAGTTTCTTCAACGTTATTCCTTCAAAGAGTTTACTGCAATATTCTCTATATGGGTTTGTGATTGACCCACCGTGACTGGTTTCATGACTTCATTGTGACTGGTGCTAAATTGACTACGAATATGTCTTCAGTAAGTACAAAATTTTATTGATTTTTTCCACTCCATTTCATAAATTATAGCTATGGCTGCGGGAGTGATGTACCTAATAGTTTGGGGAAAATGGAATTAGCTAACAGTATTTGAGTCAAGAAGATTGTTCCCGAGTTTCCTCAACAAAATAGTGGCACAACTTTCTTTGAACTCCCATTTTGTCATCCATCCTGAAATGACCACCCTTTGTAACCCCCTGTTCAATTTTATTTCCTCCATAATGACCTCCACTCTAGCTATAATGGTCCTTCCATAGTATGGCCTATTCAGTCTTGTTTGAGATCCATGGAAAACCCATGAGTTGGAAAACCTATCTATTAGCACTAACAGGTTACTATCCCAACCTGAGTTTCCCACGAGCCTCATCTCCTTCCAATGAAATCTTCAATCCAAAATACAGACACACTTAGCTGAGCACATTTGCAAACCCCACTCAAACCTGTCAACACTCCTTCAAACATTCGATCGCCATCCAATCTATTGACTTCACCATTACAGTCTCATTCTCGTTGACTTTGTCTATAAATATGAGTCTTTCCACAATCCTTCAAGAAATCCCATGATTATAATTAAACTAAAACTTTTAATAAAGAATAATCCTTACCAGAGTCCGAACTGGATAGCCTGCAGGTGGTTACGATGTTCCTTATGTCAAATGGATAAGTGTATAATTCCTCCTATTGCTTTACACACATACTTGGATAATGGTCACACAGAGTTAGTATCCAATAATTAATTAGAGCAAGTGTTATTTCCAAATACACAATATTGACATGAACAACAAAAATTCACATTTCAAGAAATTTCAAGTCAAAATGGGCCTTTTAACACTAATTCAAATTCCATGTCATCATGTGTTAACCAATGAAATTGCTTTAAATTTGAAATACCATATAGGTCTTAAACAATTTTTTAATATAAATTTGGGGATAGGTATCATAAGGAAAACTATTTTTTTTGTTCATATTTTCGACATATCCTCCCTATGTTTTTACTCAAATTTCAATCGAGAGAGATCATTGGATGCGGACTTAAATTCTGCATCCAACGAGTACCCACTCAACATACTTTTGACAGACCCCACTACCCCAAAACTAAGAAATATCTGAAAAAAAACGTGCTGATAACATTATCATCATGTTTTTTTTTAGGTATTTCTTGTTTTTGGGGTAGCAGGGTCTGTCAAAAGTATGTCGAGTGGGTGCTCGTTGGATGCATAATTTAATTCCGCATCTAATGAGCTCTCCCGATTGAAATTTGAGTAAAAACACAGGGAGATATGTCGAAAGTACAAAAAAAATAGTTTTTTTCTTTTCTTCCTCCAAAATTAATAAATATTATTTTATTATTTTATTAATTTTCCTTAGGAGGCCCAGTTTGAGTTCAAATTTCCTCTAATTCCAATCTCCCTTTATCAAAGCTTCACAGATCTCCCAAATCACAAATCGAGTTCACCGACTGAATTACAAAGTTCAGAATTTCTCTATCTTTCATTCAAATTAGATATACATGTACTCATGGTCTTTCACCTAAATAGACCATCTTCTCATCATGGTTTATGCACAACTAAATTATTCTACAAAAACTAACATTCATCAAAGGTCAAATATGTTCACAAACTATATAAGAACACATAGCAATTGACAAATCTTTCTTTTCATTCATTAATTAAAACTATACAAAACTTCAAAGACACTGGCTTAACTTCTGAAATTCCTACTCATCTACTATGGCCTCATACCCTCTATTTGGTCATCTTCCTTCCTCCTATCCTCTCATTCCCACACTCGTACATTGTATCTTATAACAAATCGAGCCTCTAGCTCATACACTAACTAGCTTCCTGAAATTACTGATTATTTCCTACTAACCAACAAACTGCTCCTAAAAATAGACATTTCGAACTTATCCCATTGTATCTGAATTCAAAGTGATACGACTATGTTTTGCAATCCTGGTTTTCTCTGTCCCATATAAATTCATGGATCTCTCAAGTATATCCATTAGAGGATTAGTTCTACATGAGCATGATCAGATGAATGCATGTTCTTAGAAATCCATATTGTGTTGTGTTGTATGAGTTTCATGTTAGTTGAAATAACCATATATTCCTTGATCTTCAAATTATTGTGTATTTTTATATTTTCAAATGAGATCGATAAATAGTTATATTCAAAAGGGTGAGTGTGTGCAAGCTGATGAGGGTGTCTTTTGATGCATTAGATGTAATAAAAAACTGAAAAATAGGCATCCATCAACTTACATGGATATTTTGAGACACTTACACGATGAATCTTGCAATG
>LPNX010512197.1:355024-453998 GCA_001517045.1 Pseudotsuga menziesii | reverse complement strand
CTTTTTAATGGGATTTTCAGGGAAATATGGTAGGCAAATGGACAAATGAGCCATGTGGTGAGGTAGATGAGGTAGTTAACCATTTTTGGGTGTTAACAACAACACAATCATCAAAATGTTCATACGGATCTAGTTCATTCGACCCCATAGTATCCATGGGGAAATGGATTGGTTGAATCATCAAACAAAATCCTACTTAGGATCATAAAGAAGATGTTGTTAGTAAACAAAAAAAACTTGGGATGTAAATTTGAGGTATGCTCTCTGGGATGATAGAATAAGTGTCAAAATATCCATTAGAACCTATCCTTTTCAATTGGTTTATGGAAAAGAAGCATATCTTCCCATCCAATTGGAACTACTTGTTCTCAAATTGATCCAAAATGAAATGGAGTCAAATGATTTGGTCAGGAGGATGTATGAATTGGTAGAAGTGCAACAAGAAAAGGAACAAGTCAGTTTAAAATTTCGAGTGCATCCGAAGAAAAGGAAAAATAATCTTGATAAGAAGGCCATAGTAAGGGATTTCTAGCGAGGAGACTTGGTTCTCAAGCGGGATGCTAATTTTAATTGTAGAATTTGAGTTGTTGAATTCTGCTTTTATTTTCATTTGAAGTCATTAAAAAATTTTAATTTTAATTTTTATGTTTCCATGTCTATAAATAATGTTGCAGACTGAAAATAACCGAAGCTGAAATTGTCTAATGAGATATGACTCCATATCCCAATAGAGGACACTAATCTATAGTTCTCAAAAGTTTGCAGAGCAAACAACTATCCCTGCTAGAGCTAATGTAAGTACTAATAGTTTTGAAGAGTTTTTGGCATTCCAAAAGAACTTAACGATGAATGTTTCACTCCAAAAAGGATTTTTACTCAAATCCGTTGAGGACACATCGTGGGATTTATTGATAACTCCTCAAAAAATACTTTTGTGATACCGTTGAGTTAGCGGGGAGTTATCGCTCATGGAAACCACCCTAGTTTCCGCTCGAAACTACTAATCCAAAAGATAGCCACACCAAAAAATGGTTGACAACATGGATTGTACGTTAGTCCCTCCACAATGGACACATGTTAGATGGGGCCCATACCATATTCAATGTCATTTAAAGAGCACCAACCCAAACATTTCCAAGTGTCCTAAATTTTTAAATCTAAATCCGTTAAAAGGGAAAATTACATTTATAATGCTATCTTGACTATCTAAAAAGAAGAGAGATGCCTGAACTTGTTTACTTGTCCAGCAAATACTAGTGACCAAAATTCTCTGAACACCACCAATTTTCACCTTAGTACTTATAGTATTAACATTTTACCCATTACTCATTTTAACCATTAATTAAATAGTAACTAACCCTAATTCACCCTGTCAAACCCTACCAAAGAAGTTGAGATACCAACTATAAATTTAACCCCAAAGTGGCCTGGAAATATAAATACAAGATGTCTATCTATCTGTCAAAACAAACCCTATCTATTACATTGGAAAGGATAGAGAGTCCTTCTCTACTTCTTCAATCATCTATTTTAAAAAAAACTGAAAATTACAAGAGACCCAACTCTCTTCTAGAAGATTCCACTAAACTTCGTGAAGTCATAAGTGACTTCATCATTTGAGCCTATTCTCCTGCATCATTTAGCCATGAATCCTTGCTACTACTGATATGACTGAGGTTAACTACTAGAAGTTGCCTCAAAGTATTTCTTAGGTGTTTCCCTTCAATGTTGTTATGAATTTACTATTTATGGTTCTTTGGCTTTCACCAACAGTGGGCTTATGGCTTATATTTCAGTCTTGATGTAGGATACCATAGGAGGGTGATTATTTCAAAGAATTAACTTAGAGGTCCTCTTCCCATGCCACACAAGGGACCAAAACAAATCCTAAACAATTTTACTCTCTCATCACTTGCTTCAATGCACTTATAACTTTGATATTTAGCGAGTTTGTGCCCTAGTGCCTTAACTATTACCAAGGAACATTAGGGAAATGTCTCATGGTGGAGGTAGACCATGTTTTTAGGGCTCTTGTAACTGTTGTTATAATTTGGCAATCCAATTCCACAAATCCTTAGCTCAACATTTGATATTGTTGCGGAATTAGTTATCAAAACAAGATTGTCGGAACATAGAATCAAAAGAAACCTGTAGAAACTTTCTGGGCATAAAAGAAACCCGTAGCATCATTCTAGGCATTAATTTCTTAAATCTCAGCATCCCTATGTGTGTGAAATAGAAGCAAAAAGTTTGATCTCTCAAGTCTGGGAAAACCTGGGTGTGAAATCAACCTTAATTCTCCATGATTGTGTATCTAATCAGCAATGAAGAACATCATTTTTAAATTCGGGTTAATTTCAGCAGTAATACGCGTAATTCATAACTTTGGGTTCAATTTGAGGATTGATTTCCAATCCTAAGAACGCATGCAGAAGTGTGTGAAAGTTTTGGGCACATTGGGAGCATTTTTGAGCAGCAACAAACATTAAAACACCTTGAATAAACAATAAAAAGAGGCATATCCAAATCTAGGAAACTAAGGCAACATATGGTAACTTATTGTACATGTAAGAGCAGCCATAAATCCACAGATCAAAGGTGATTTTGCGAGGGTCGATTCATACCTTGGAGAATAGTGTTTAGTAATTTGATGCCATCCAATGGAGATGCTACTTTTATCAGACATTCTGAATCTATCCCATCTAACAAAATATCGAGTGTTCAAACTTAATTTATTAATTGCTCAACATGATAATGTCATTTCTTCGGGAATGGTTCAAACTTCATATTCTGAGGTAGCATAACATAGAGCTAAAATATTGCACTTGTTAAGTTTTATGAGGTAGTAAAATGGAGATAAGATATGATAGAAGGATGCCATTGAAAGTAGGAGATTTGGGTTGGATGGATGTTTCTCAATCCTTTGAGGATGCATGCGTGCCATTTTCTCATTTTTCATCCTAATAATATTTCTCAAGACTTCAATAAATCCTATACTAATAAGTAATAAGTTATGTGCTTGAAATATATATTCTATCCTATACAGTTTCGAGGAGGACATCAGTTTCTAGGAGGACATTTAGTCTCTAATACTTGTTTCCTACCCACATCATTGTAAGAACCTAAAGGTATGCCTAGATTTGAAGTACAATCTTTGCTGCAAATTCTAGTGTAAAATAACTAGTCTCAAACAACTCACAAGCACCCATATGTTACCCACCCACATTAATTTTGAGACTTGTGTGGAGCCTGCATGGACACTTATATAGACCTACATGGAAGATCTACACTATGCACACTTGCTAAATACTAGTGTCTCTCTTCTTTGGTGGTGCACCCCTTCTGAAACGTGGTCTCTCTCACAATACATGACCTACTAGTATTTGGAAACAATGGGGAAACTTCTAGGTGCACCAAGTTCCTTATTAGTTGAATGCATGGGAACACCTTATGGCTAGAGATGGCTTATCCATTTTATGTGCAGGATATCCATGCCTTGACTGACCTATTGATGGATAGATAAGATGTATCAGATACCTTTTAGGGCACCAGTAAGCACAACAAGTCCAAAATTGAACCCATCCTATATGACCAGTATGGTACCAAGAGAGAAGGATGGGGTTCCATAATTACCCTTATAAACATTGTCCATGTTCGAACCCTCTAGTTTGAATGAAATTTATGTGGGATATGACATGACTTCTAAGGCCTCCAAAGTTTACATCCAATCCCTATAGAATATATGTGTATGTTAGGATGTCAAATTTGATCAGGATGCAAGGTCCCCTAAGCCTCAGGGGTCTCTAGTAGACATTGACGAGGTAGAGAAGCTTGCTGCCCCAAATATTGATCCATAGATTCCAAATAAATTAGATATGGATAGTCAAATTCTAGCACAAGTACAAATACTATTTTTCCTTACAGTTCATTCAAAGGACCTAGATAGGTTACATAAATATTACAAGAGGCACAAGAGCAAGTATGAGAGCTTGAGTCTTTTTTTTTGGGGGGGTTAGTCATCCTCTTAATAAGTTTCCTAATTATGTTGCATTGAAACCTTTATTTTTTAGAGCGTTCCAATTATGAGGACGTAGGAGGTGATTGCATATTCACTTACATACACTCATTATACAAGTAAATACATTTAAATCAATATTCCAAATTGGATAAACAGTTGATTTGGAGAAATGCACGCAACTAGTTTGAAAATGCCCATTGGACTGATAAAATGCCCGCACTACCTTATAGAATGCCTGCATGCCTCAAACATATGCATGTACATCCAGACAAATGCTCTAAAAAATGCACAAAAGTTGAAAAATGCCCATAGGCAGCCATGACAATAGATGAAGTAAAATGTAGAAAGAAATTAGATACAATATGTTTTTTTTTCAGGCATTTTTGGGTTCATCGAGAATTGATCTATTACCCTGTGGGCATGTTTAACTAGATGCAGACATTTTATCTTTCTCTTGCATGCATAATGCAATACTTGTGAGCATTATGTCCATTAAGTGCGGGATTTAAATGTATTGAAAAGCTTTCACTAGCTCAGAGTTATACCTGGAAGCAAGGTTGATAGGGGTAGCAATATGGTTAGATAAAGAAAAGGAAATAAAGTGAAGCGACATTGTGTTGTTGTCATTGATACATGCTTACCTTTTATGAATTTACTAGATGTCAGTTGATACATGCATTATGTGGGCATGTCAAATAAAAGAAAACAAGAAAATGGCAATGTGAAAGAGAGGAGGTAGAGTAGGTTGTAGAGGTAGACCTGTTGAAAATGTCAAACTAATTGAACAAATGAGGGATATACAGTATAGAATGGAAGATATGGATATTGCTAGGCAACGAGAACTAGACCTAGGAGATGATAGTGAATCAGAAGTAGAGGGTGGTGACCAAGAAGAAGAGGCCACACCAAAAACACCTGAGATGAAGTTGTTAAGGTCAGTGTTAGGTTCCAGCTCTAGACCAAACCCTCCTTTTTTACTTATGATGGGAATTTGTCAACAGAAGGGATGATAGACTGGATAGGAGAGTTAGATCGATACTTTGATTATGAAGAGATAGAGGAGGACAAGAAGTTAAAACTAGTTGTGACTACATTGAAAGGCCATGCAACACTAAGGTGGGATAGTGTGCACGCCGAGAGGAAGAAGAAAAACAAGTTAGTAATAAAAAGTTGGGAAAGGATGATTGCTAAGATGCGAGGTAAATTCTTTCCTAAGGACTACCAAGTGAGTCTCTATAGACAGATGCAGAACCTTATGCAAAGGTTGCTGACTGTTAGAGAGTATACATAAGAGTTTTACACGGTAAACTTAAGAGCAGGTTACAATGAAGATACCTCTAAGAAGACAGCTATATACATCAATGGGTTGAGAGCGAATATTCATGATGAGATTAGTATGTTATCTCCTAGCACTATGGAAGGGGATTATCGGTATTCTCTAAGGGGAGAAGAGAAGATAGCCAGGAAGTAAACCTTTGGTAGAGGAAGAGGATCTACCAAGGGTGTTGATGTATTTGTAACTTCAGAATGTATTCATCTATGTATCTTATGTATTATAACTCGATGTTTATTTCGGGATGTATCTATAATGTAATTGAGTCATTTTGTCATGCCCCGATGTTCCGATCGGGAGGATCAATAATGTAAACAAGTCATGTCAATTCATTGTGGGTAACCCTCCGATTGTCTAAGGGTTAAAGTCCCCGTAGTTCCGGGGCACTAGGGTTATTAGACTCTCCTAGTAGAGGTCAGCCCTGGTAGGGTTTTAGTCATGTCTGGATTAGTGTAAATAGAGAGTTGGAATCTCTATTTAACACACAACTCATACACACTCAAGTGTAGCACATAGTTGAGGAAGGAGAAGACACTGGGGCTAGACAAGAAGAAGGTTACTGCTGTCGGGAGATCACTTATTGTTTTGGGCTTTTACTGTTTTGGATTTGATTCTATATCTGAGGAAGTTGTGGGGTTTTCTCCATTTATGGTTTCCCCGAGGAAAAACACTGTGTTCATTGTCTCTTGTGTTTGATTACTATACTTGTTATTCTCTCAGTTAAAGATCCTAAATAATGCTAGCTTAATGTTGAAAAATTAACATGGTATTGGAGCTAACCTGAGAAGAAGACACTATGCAGCTACGGGAACTAGGGCTTCCTAGTTTGTGGATCTTCCTCCATATATTTTCAGCAAAAGTGAGGTGGAATAACTCTCCTCCTTAGGGCGCATCTTTCTGTCGAAGCAGAATCCAATTCTGAGGTTTTTCAGTTTTGGACCTGACACTACCGACGAAAATTAGGGCTTTTCACAGAAGGGGAATTTTTCAGTGAGCCCAAGCCTGGATTGATCTCCTCCCCAAAATCGAATTTAGGGATAAATTTCAAGGCATTTGGGTGGATAGATCTCCAGAAAAGCAAAACCCTAATTTGCTCCTGATCTAGTACTGCGGGATTTCAGCTTCAAATCCAAATCTGACATCTTGACCTGGTAAGATCTAAATATCTTGTATTTCCATTTGAGGTTCTCAGTTTGAGATGTCTCATCATACCAAGCTTGATGAAAAGATTGAGGGAGCTAATAACTTCCGAGCCTGGAAGTATAGGATCTCCCTGGTCCTGGAAGAAAATGAGTTGGACTCCTACATCCACGAGGAGGTTCCAGTTCCAAAGGGAGATGAGGCAAAGGCCTTACACAAGAAGAATATGGTTATGGCAAAGAGGATCATTACTGATTCTATCAAGGATCACCTTATCCCACAGGTGTCCTCTCTCAAGACACCTAAAGCTATGTTTGATTCCCTAACCAAATTGTTTGAAGGGAAGAACATAAACCGGAAGATGACTCTGAGGAATCAACTGAAGAATGTGAAGATTCAGAATGTAGCGACCATCCAGTCTTACTTCACAAGGGTTTCTCAAATCAAGGAACAATTAGAAGCTGTAGATGAAGAAGTGGAGAATGCAGAGATTGTGATGACAACTCTGAATGGACTTCCTAGGTCATGGGATTCATTTATCCAAGGAATCTGTGCCAGATAGAAGTTAGTCAAATTCAGCAGATTATGGGAAGAATGTTCTCAAGAAAAATCACGGATAGCATCTCAAGAAGAGAAGATGGGAAGTGAAGATCAATCTCTCACAGTTCACTCCAAGAAAGGCAGAAGAAGAGCTCATCACCCCAAAGGTAACAATGCTCATCATAGAGACAACAGTATAAAGGACCTATCTAGATTAATATGTTATAAATGTGATGACATAGGACACTTTGCAAAAGACTGTCCTAAGAGCAAGGTCCACTCTCATAAGAAGAAGGGGAACAAAAGAAGACATCATGCTCATGCTGCAGAGGATGATGAACCATCCAAGAAAAGAACCAGATATGAAAGTGAAGATTCTTCAAGCGAGGATGAATATGTTTTGATCTCCGCTTTCACAAGTAACATTACTCATTGAAGTGATGATTGGCTTATAGACAGTGGGGCTTCCAAACATATGACTGGATTCAAGGAATCCTTTGTGAGACTGTCAAAACATGAATCACCTCACAAGGTGAAGCTAGGAGATGACTACCAATATCCAATAAAAGGTAGTGGGGAATCTTCCTATAAACTAGACTCTGAAAAGTCTCTAACAACGAAGGAAGTATTGTTTGTGCTAGGACTCAAGAAGAACCTCCTCTCCATATCTGCACTAGATGCAAAAGGAATGAGGGTTGCATTCATAGATGGTCAAGTCATCATGTGGCCAAGAGGAAAGACTATCGATGATGCAGTGGTGATTAGAGAACAAGAAGGAGGATTGTACAAATTAAAGGGCTATCCAGAACAAGCATTGGTCGATGACATAGTAGAGCCAAGTGAAATTTGGCATAGAAGGCTTGCACGTGTGCATTACAGAGCACTGCCAATTGCAAGCAAAGCTGTTGAAGGTCTTCTATAATTCCAAGCAAAACATGATGGGGTTTGCAAAGGATGTGCGAAAGGAAAGAATACAAAGAAGACATTTCCTAGCAGTGAAAGCAAATCCAAATGAATCCTAGAAATCATCCACGGTGATGTATGCGGTCCTATGTCATCAAACTCACTAAGCGGGTATGCATATTATGTTTCTTTTATTGATGATTTTCTAGGAAGACATGTGTTTACTTCATGAAGAAGAAAGACGAAGTATTCAACAAATTCAAGGAATTCAAAGCGTTGATCGAGAACCACATTGAAAAGAAGATCAAGACTTTTCGATCAGACAATGGCAGAGAATTCACTTCGAATGAATTCAAATAGCTATGCCAAGAATCAGGGATTAAGAGGGAGTTGTCCACTCCTTATAATCCACAACAGAATCGGATTACGGAATGGAAGAACATAACTATCATGGAAGCAACAAGAGCTATGCTTCATGATCAAGATCTTCCTATGCATCTTTGGGCTGAAGCTACCAGAACAATGGTGTATGTACAGGACTGTACTCCACATAGAGTACTCGAAAACAAGACTCCTGAAGAAGTCTTCTCCGGCAAGAAACCAGAAGTCAACCATCTCAGAATATTTGGTTGTCCTATGTACATACACATTCCAAAAGAGAAGAGAACAAAATTAGATCCTTTAGGAAAGAAGGGTATATTTGTGGGATACTTTGAAAACTCGAAGGCTTACAGAATATATTTCCTAGGATACAAGAAGATTGACATTAGCAGGGATGTGACATTTGATGAAGACACAACTTACAACAAATCCAGAAAGAGACCTGCTGAAGAACCTGAAGAAGCAGAAGCACCCAGAATTCATGATACAACCATGAATGAAGAAACTCAAGAAGACGATCAAGATTTCGAAGAACCACAAAGACCTGTAGATATTCCACCTCTGGAGAAGAATCCTCATAAGAGGAAACCTGCTTGGGTACGAGAACTTATCCAAGGTGCAGAGAGATATGGGGCTCCAGAAGAGAATCACAGAGAAAGAAAGAGGACCAGATCTTGCTCTGGGTATGTAGCTTTACTATGTGATTTCATTGATAAAGAACCTTCCAGTTATGAAGAAGCGACATAATGGAAGGATGATATGATCGAAGAATATCAATTGATCATGAAGAATGATGTTTGGGATGTTGTTCCAAGACCAGAAGGGAAGTCAGTTGTAACTTCCAAATGGATCTACAAGATCAAACATGCTGTAGACGGTAGCATTGAAAATAATAAGGCAAGATTTGTGGCTCGGGGTTTATCTCAGAAGGAAGGAATAGATTATGAAGAAAGATTTGCTACGGTAGGTAGATACACTTCCATCAGATCGGTACTTGCTCTGGTTGTAGTGATGAAATGGAAAATACACCAGATGGATTTCAAGTCTGCTTTCTTGAATGGTGTAGTGGAAGAGGAAGTGTATGTAGAGTAGCCACTCGGTTTTGAGACTCATGATAGGGAGTCTCATGTGTGCAGATTGAAGAAAGCCCTATATGGTTTGAAACAGGCACCCAGGACCTGGTACGGTAGAATTGATAGCTTTCTATCCAGTTTGGGCTTTACCAAGAGTAAAGTAGATTCCAACCTTTACTATAACGTTGAAGATGGCAACCCAATGATGCTTCTACTATATGTAGATGATCTATTTGTGACAGGTACGGATGGATTGATTGCTGATACAAAGAGAAAGCTTGTTGCTGAGTTCGAAATGAAGGACTTGGGGATGATGCATTACTTTCTAGGTATGGAGGTGTGGCAGAGTACAGATGGAATCTTCCTTGGACAAGGGAAGTATGCAGTAGAGTTCCTGAAGAGGTTTGGGATGATGGACTGCAAGGATATGGCCACACCTATGGCATCGAACCTGAAGTTATTGAACGATGCTTCATCAGAGTCGGTTGATGCTACAATGTATCGTCAGATGATTAGGTCCTTGATGTACCTGACGAACACGAGACCAGACATTTGCTTTGCTGTGAACACCTTGAGCCAGTTCCTGACAGATCTGAGACATGTTCACTTGATTACTGCAAAGCATATTTTGAGGTACCTGAAGGGTACAATTGATTATAGGCTCAATTACGATGAGAATCAGAAGATTAACCTGGAGGGTTATGTTGATTCAGATTGGGTAGGCAGTGCCATCGATAGGAAGAGGACTTCAGGGTGTTGTTTCAGTATGGGATCAGGTGTGATCTCTTGGTTTAGCAGGAAGCAATCCTATGTGACACTGAGTATAGCTGAAGTAGAGTATGTCGCAGCTTGTTCAACTAGTTGTGAGGAAGTATGGCTGAGGAAGCTACTGTCTAATTTATTTGATCTCTAGTTGGATGCTGCTTGTATACATTATGAGAACTAGAGTTGCGTGAAGTTGTCAGAGAATCCAATGTTCCATGACAAGTCGAAGCATATCGAGATCAAGTACCACTATATCAGGGATATGGTGCAGAGGGGAGCAGTGAAGCTCCAGTATGTTGCGATGGAGGAATAGATAGCTGATATATTGACGAAGCCATTGGTTAGGCTGAAGTTCAAGTACTTCAGGGAGAAGCTTGGTGTTCTCCAGATCGAGGTTTCCTCTAAGGGAAAGTGATGAGACCCATAGCCATTCTGACATGGTGAGAGGATTGGTTCCTTCCATGGTTAAATGTAAGGGCTGAGCCATTCTATCATGGTGAGAGGATTGGTTCCTTCCATGTCAGATATGAGTGCTGGCCATTTTGTCGAGCAGGACAGATGTAAGGGCAACTACCATTCTGGGAATGGAGGTACCTGGTCAGTTACTAGGAAAACTCAGTCTAGGACTGAGAAGCCATTCTGATGTGATAGAGGGATGTGTTCCCACTTGATCAGATGTAAGGCTGAACCATTCTGTCATGGCTAAAGTATTAGGTTCCTTCCATGTCAGATGTGAGTGTTGGCCATTCCGAGGAGCAGGTTGGATGTAAGGGCAACTGCCATTCTCTAGGAGAATGGAGGCACCTGGTCAGTTACCGGGTAGCTCAGTCGAGGACTAGGGGCCATTCTGATGTGACTGCAGGATTGGTTCCTACAAGATCATATATGAGTGCAAGCCCTTCCATCATTGTTTGTAGGATGTGTTCTAGCCTGGATGGATGTAAGTGCAGAGCCATTTCATCATTGTGGTAGGATGTGGTTCTAGCCTAGATGGAAGTATGGAAATCTTCCATCATTGTGGTAGGATGTGGTTCCAGCCTAAATGAATGTAAGTGCAGAGCTCTTCCATCATTGTGTGCAGGATGTGTTCCAGCCTGGATGAAAGTGTGGAAATCTTCCATCATTGTGTGCAGGATGTGTTCTGGCCTGGATAGAATTGTGGAAATCTTCCATCATTGTGTGCAGAATGTCACTCCAGCTTGGATGGATGTACGAAAATCTTCCATCATTGTGTGCAGGATGTGTTCCAGCCTAGATGGAAGTACAAAACTCTTCCATCATTGTGTGCAGGATATGTTCCAGCCTGGATGGATATGAGTGCCATGCCTTTCTGACGAGTAGGTTAGATATAAGTGCTGAAGAAGACCTACATGGAGTCTATGCCTACAACAAGCATGAAAAAGGGCTGGCTTTGTAGAACTTCCTATGACGAGAAGAATAATGAGATAGCACCCATGATGATCTAGCTCGAGTGATGATCCAGATCCAGTGATGATGCCTAGTGATGATCCAGATCGAGTGATGATGATCCAATAGTGATGATCCAGATCTAGTGATGATGTCCAGTGATGATCCAGATCGAGTGATGATCCAAATCCAGTGACGATGTCCCATGATGATCCAGATTGAGTGATGATCCAGATATAAAGATGAAGATGACTTAAAGACGAAGATGACTTGAAGACTAAGAAGACTTGAAGATGCAGATGGCGAGATGATCCAGTTGATATAGAGAAGAAGACCAGTGCTGAAAATTGTGTCGAAAGAATACCTTCCTAGTTAAGAGGGAGTGTTGATGTATTTGTAACTTTGGAATGTATTCATCTATGTATCTTATGTATTGTAACCTGATGTTTATTCCGGGATGTATCTATAATGTAATTGAGTCATGTTGTCATACCTCGATGTTTCGATCGGGAGGATCAATAATGTAAACAAGTCATGTCAAGTCATTGTGGGTAACCCTCCGATTGTCTAAGGGTTAAAGTATCCGCAGTTCCGGGGCACTAGGGTTATTAGAATCTTTTAGTAGAGGTTGACCCTAGTAGGGTTTTATTCATGTCGGTATTAGTATAAATAGAGAGCTGGACTCTCTATTTAACATACAACTCATACACACTCGAGTGTAGCGCATAGTTGAGGAAGGAGAAGACACCGGGGCTAGACAAGAAGAAGGTTATTGCTGTCAGGAGATCACTTACTGTTTTGGGCTTTTACTATTTTGGTGTTGAATCTATCTCTGAGGAAGTTGTGGTGTTTTCTCCATTTATGGTTTCCCCGAGGAAAAACACTGTGTTCATTGTCTCTTGTGTTTGATTACTGTACTTGTTATTCTCTCAGTTAAAGATCCTAAATAATGCTAGCTTGATGTTGAAAAACTAACAAAGGGAAAGGGACAAACAATTGGAAGAGAGAAAGTTCCAACCTACAAGGATGAAGTTGGTGGTTCTAACTAGAAATATAAAACATGGAAAGGAGAAGAACCTTAAGTTGGAATATCCTACCATAGAGGTAGAGGTAGAGGAAGATATTTAGTCTACCGGTGTTATAGATGTAATAAGCTAGGCCATCGATCCTATGAATGCCCCGACAATGAAAATGTAGGACAAATAGGAAACTATGTTGCACAAGGAAAGCATGCAGAGGCATAGGCTCCCATGGTAGAAAATGCACTCGAGGTTGGGGAGTCTATTCTTATGAACAAGGTGCTATTAAAACCAGAGAAGGAGGTGGTAGAGTCTTCACAAAGGAAGCCCTTATTTCGAATTACATGCAAAGTTCAAGGGAAATGTTGTAAAGTACTTGTTGATAGTGGAAGAACTGATATTTTGTTGTCCATTGAAATGGTGGAAAAGCTGAAGGTTAGGAAAGTCAAGCATCCAACACCTTACAAGGTGTCATGGTTGCATAAGGGACACCGATTGCTGTTTATAGAACAAAGTGAAGTGGAATTCCAAATAAATAGATATCAAGACAAGGTGGCTTGTGATATCATACCTATGGATGCATGCCATGTTCTACTTGGCAGACCTTGGCAATTTGATAGGAAAGTTGTGCACAATGGGAGTAAGAGCTGTTATAAGTTCGAGATGGGTGGTATCCAACACACTTTGTTACCTTTACAGGAAGGAAATGGAGCTGCAAAAGAGGAGCCAAAAACTCTGGTGCTCAATGGGAAAAAGTTCTTACAGCAAATGATAGAAGAAGAGGTGAGTTATGCTATTGTTTGCAAACCAAGAATTGAACTTGTTAGTACTTTTATTTTAGATTTCCTAGTGGAAATTAAGGACATGTTAGAGGATTACTAAGACATTGTAGTTGATGACTTACCCAATGAATTGCCATTGAAAAGAAGCATTAGTCACCACACATATATGACTCCTAGAGCAATCCTACCAAACGTGGCTGCTTATAGGATGACCCCAACCTATAAGGAAACCTCTTTCCCCATTGTACAAGTTGTTTTCATTTCCTAACTCTCCCTTTATTTTTAACATCGCACTATTTGTAGCCTCCTCAATTTTTTTTTGGAAATTCCTAGATGACAATAATTCGCACACTATTAGTTGGTACAACTTTAAAAAATTTACCCTTTGCTACAAAAATTCCATTGCATGTTATCGGCAGAAACCCTAGTTGCCAAAACCATCAAAATAGACAATATTTGGTCCATTGAATCATCCTAAACAAGAGTATATTGTGGTACTCTAATGTCACAATTCCAATAGAACTAGAATTTTTTTCATATAAGACTCATATATTGAGTTATGGCGATGTTCAACTCGCTTCCTAAAGCCATTCATGGACAGTTAGTCAAATTTCACTTGGGGTCATAAAAAAAACACTAAATAATAGAATTGAGTGACATAACCTTGTACAAGTGTGTTTTGGCAAGGCTGATATAAACATGATGCCCACACCATTAGTTGGAATAGCTTTCAAAATTTACCCTCTACCACAGAACTTGCATTGTAGGTTACTCATAAAAACCTAGCTGCAAAAATAATTGAAATAGACAACAATCTATCCATGGGCTCGCAGTAGAGAGGTGTCCCTAACAGTACTCCAATGTCATGATTCCAATGGAACTGACAATTTTTTCATTTGAGCCTCTATTATCAATTTATGGTGATTTTCAACTTGCTTCCCAAATCCATTAGGGGACACTTGGAGAATTTCAACCAGGGGTAGAAAAACCAAACAGAGCAACAAAATTAAGTGTCATAACCTCCTTCAAGTGTGTTCAGGTAAGTATAGATGAAAACAATTCCCACACCCTCATTTGGCATTGTTCTAAAAAATTACGCTCTAATGCAAAATTTTCATTACATGTTTACTAAGCAAAACCTAGTTGCAAAAATCATCAAAATAGAGAACGATTATTCCATGGAATCATGGTAGAGAGGTGTTTGTAGAATTAATTTGATGTGATGATTTCAACATAAAATATAGTATGTCCATATTCACCTTGATTATCGAGTTATGGAAATTTTCAACTCATTTTCCAAGTCCATTTAGAGACACTTGGCAATTATCAATCAAGGCATGAAAAAAAAAGTGGGCAATAGAATTGGGTGTTGTAACTTACTATAAGTATGTTTAGGAAAGGATGAGATGAACATGATTCCCACACCCTTGTTTTGCATAGTATTCATAAAATTGCCATCTAATTCAAAAATTGTATTGCACGTTACTAAGTGAAACCTACTTCTAAAAATCATTGAAATAGACAATAGTCAGTCCATGGATTCATCGTAGAGTGGTGTCCCTAGTAGTACTCGAATGTCAATATTCCAATGGAACTAGCAACTAGTCCATCTAAGCCTTAGTTATTGAGTTATTGTAATTTTCAACTCACCTCCCAAAGCCATTCTAGGATTTGGAGAATTTCAACCAACTTGGGCATAAAAACCAAACTAAGAAATGGAAATGAGTGTCGCAACCTCTTGCAAGTGTGTTTTGGAAATGTGAATATGAACATAATTCCCAGAGCCTCTTTTGACATAGTTATAAAATTTATACCCTCTAATAGAAAAATTGCATTCCATGTTACTTAGTAAAACCTAGTTCAGAAAATTGTCGAAATAGATTATGATCTATCCATGGAATCATGGTAGAGTGGTGTCCCTAGCGGTATCCCAATGTCTTGATTCCAATGGAATTGATGGTTTGTATATTGGAGCCTCAATTATTGAGTTATTATGAGTTTCAACTCACTTCCAAAATCAATTCAAAGACACTTGGTGAATTTCAACCCAAAGCATAAAAACATAACTAAGCAATGGAATTGAGTGTCATAGCTTCCTCCAAGTGTGTTTAGGAAAGGATGATATGTCCATGATTCCCAAACTTTTGGTTCACACAGTTTTCAAAATTTTACTCTCTAATGCAAAAATTGCATTGCTTGTTACTAAGAAAAACCGTAGTTGTGAAAATTGTCAAAATAGAAAATGGTTAATCCATGGACTCATGGTAGAGTGGTGTCCATCACAGTATTCATATGTCACGATTCCAAATGAACTGACATTTTTCCATACGATCCTTGGTTTTATTAAATTATGGTAAGTTTCAATTCACTTCCCAAAGTCCTTCATGGACAGTTAGGGAATTTCAACTGGGGGCATCAAAACCAAAATGAGCAATGAAATTGAGTGGTGTAACCTACTAGAAGTATTTTTTTAGCAAGGCCAATATTACCATGACTCCCACACCCTCATTTTGCTCAATTTTAAAAATTTGACCCTCTATTGTAAACATTGCATTGTATGTTACTAAGCAAAATATAGTTGTGAAAATCATCGAAATATAAAATGATTGGTCTATGGACTCATGGTAGAGTGGTTTCCCTAAACCTGATATGATGTCACAATTCGAATGAAATTGATGGTTTGTCCATCTAAGACTTGGTTATCGAATTATGATGATTTTTAACTTGCTTCCCAAAGCCATTAGGGGACAGTTGGTGAATTTCAACTGGGGGCATAAAAACCAAACCGAACAATGAAATTGAATGTCATAACATCCTACAAGTGTGTTTGGGTGAGGACAATATCAACATGATTCCCACACCCTCGTTTGGCATAGTTTTAAAAAAATTACCCTCTAATGTAAAAATTTCATTGCATGTTACTCAACAAAACATTGTTGCAAAAATTGTGTAAATCGACAATGATCAATCCATGGACTCATGATAGATTGGTGTCCTTAGTGGTAATATAATGTCATGATTCAAATGGAACTAATGGTTTGTCCAACCAAGACTTGGTTATCAAGTTATGGTGATTTTCAACTCGCTTCCCAAATTCATTTAGGGACTCTTGATGAACTTCATCCAGGGAATAAAAAAAAACTGAGCAATGGAATGAGTGTCGTAACCTCCTACAAGTATGTTTGGACAATGCTAATATGAAGAAAATTCCTACACTATTATTTGGAAAAGGTTTCAAAAATTTACTCTCTAATGCAAAAATTGCATTACATGTTACTGAGCAAAACCTACTTTGAAAAATCATCGAAATAGAAAATGGTCAATCAATGGACTCATGGTAGAATGATGTCCCTAGCGGTACTCCAATTTCACTATTCCAACATAACTAATGGTTTTTCCATCCAAGCATCGGTTATCGAGTGATGATTATTTTAGTCTCGTTTCCCAAAT
This sequence comes from Pseudotsuga menziesii, assembly GCA_001517045.1. Classification (NCBI taxonomy): domain Eukaryota; kingdom Viridiplantae; phylum Streptophyta; class Pinopsida; order Pinales; family Pinaceae; genus Pseudotsuga; species Pseudotsuga menziesii. The sequence continues at coordinate 437,187 of LPNX010512197.1, read as the reverse complement.
CCTTTCGAGGACACTTGGAGAATTTTAACCATGAGAATACAAACAAAAAAGAGAATTAATTGAGTGTTGTAACCTCCTACAATTTTTTTTGGGAAAGGATGACATGACAATGATTCCCACACCCTCATTTGGCACAGTTTTAAAAAATTTACCCTCTAATCCAAAAATAACATTGCATGTTACTAAGTAAAACCTAGTTGCGAAAATCACCAAAATAGAAAATGGTAGGTTCATGTAATCATTGTAGAGTGATGTCCATATAGTATTCCAATGTCATGATTCCAACGAAACTAGCGGTTTTTCCATCTAAACCTTGGTTTTCAAGTTATGGTGATTTTCAACTCGCTTCACAAAGCCATTCATGGACACTTGTAGAATTTTAATGGAGGGAATAAAAACCAACCAAGTACAAATATTGAGTATCATAAACTATTAAAAGTGTGTTATGGAAAGGACTAGATTACCACAATTACCACACACTCTTTTGGCACAATTTTAAAAAATTAACACTCTAATGCCAAAATTGCATTGCATGTTATTGAGAAAAAATATAGACACAAAAATATCGAAATAGATGATGGTTGATACATTGACTAATGGTAGAGTGGTCTCATTAGTGGTATTTTGATATCACGATACCCTTAAAACTAATGGTTTGTTCATAGTAACCTTGGTTATTGAGTTATGATAAGTTTCAATTCGCTTCACAAAGCCATTTGGGGAGACTTTATGAATTTCAACCCGGTGCATAGAAACCAAAATGAGCAACGAATTAAGTGTTGTAACTTCTTGCAAGTGTGTTTGGTCTCGATTGAAAATGAGGAAATTATAAATCAGGTTCAGACATTTTGGATAAGGGCCTGATTAAAGAGAGTTTAAGTCCATGCATTGTCCCAACATTGTTAAGCCCAAAGAAGGATGGTGAATGGAGGATGTGCAATGACTCTAGGGCCATTAATAAAATCACCATCTGGTATAGGTTCCTTTTCCCAGGATAGATGATTTGATGGACTGTTTGAGTGGATCAAAATACTTCACCAAGATTGATTTAAAGAGTGGTTATCATCAGATTAGGATTTGGGAAGGTGGTGGGTGGAAAACAACTTTCAAAACCAATGATGGGTTGTATGAGTGTTTGGTCATGTCATTTGGGTTAACCAATGGCCCAAGAAATTTCATGAGGCTCATGAATGAAGTGCTTAAATATTTCATAGGGAAATATGTCATAGTTTACTTGGATGACATATTAATATTTCGCCAAACAAAAGAGGAGCATTTGAGGCACCTCAAATATGTTTTGGACAGGCTTCAGAAAGAGAAGTTATTAATGAATGTTAAGAAATATTTATTTATGTAAAAGGAGTTAGTATATTTGGGATTCATTATTTCACAAGAAGGACTGGAGATGGACCCAGAAAATGTGGAGGAAATCCTAAATTATCCAACACCAAAGAATGTTTTCGAAGTCATAAGCTTCCATGGATTAGCAAGTTTTTACAGGAAGTTCATCAAAAAGTTCAGTGGTATTTGTGCTCCAATTATTGAAACGATTAAAAAGGATAACCAACCATTCTATTGCACTGTAACAACTGATAGGAGTTTTAATCCGTTGAAAAGGAAAGTGACAGAGAAACTCATGTTGAAGTTTCCATACTGCCACTGATCAATAGCCTGGAGAGGAGGAGCTTCTTCATGCATCGCTTGAGGGATATGTTCAGTGCTCAGAGCTATAGCCTCCCTTGGGAGCCATATTTTTTGTGTCGGGGATTTTGAAAACCCTAGGTGACATTTTTTGCTATATTTCCTATTCCTTGGCAACTATGACATTTGAAGGGGATCCCTTCATAGTCTATAAGTTGCTTCCTAACAGAGTCACCCTAGATAAGATTAATGTGTTCTCGGAGATCTGTTCGAATGTTTAAAGAGACAAGTATTCGTGCTACAATTTTCCTTATTGTCTTCATAAAAGAAAGATCCACCTCCAGAAAGACTCCAAGAGCACTCCCCAAATCGTGAAGCAAGTTCGGGTTCCAAAATTCCCAATGGAGTCCTGAAAGACGCACCCACACCGACATAGTGTCCAGTCTCTCACTATCCACATCAAAGAGAGGAGTCCATTTTTTTAATAGAATAGGGACAGCTCCATAGCTCCACTGTTTCACAAGAATTTTTTCAACATCACTTGCGCAGTTGAATATAAATCCAAACCACCCCTTTGTAAGGGCATCCGTTTCCGATTCATAGTTGAGAGCACTTAACCAATTCTTCTTGACCCAAATTTCCATATCCTCAGAGCTAGGGTTTCACCCATGAATTTTTCCCACCAGAGCAGAGTCTGCCATAGGCCCATCCTCTATCGACATGTTGACACCACAGATGAGATTAAGAGGTCCATTGGTTGAGGAGAGGAAATTGTTCTCACATTTTTTGCTAGTGCTCTTTGATAAACCCCTATTGATGGCTTGAATTTATGCTTGTGGCTCTTTGCCGCTTCTGTCAGATCCCAAATCAAGTGGTGTCCCTGGAAAATCCTCTAGTTGCAAAAAAGAATCAATGTAACCCTTTGGGATAACATCGCCCCCTTTTTATGAGGTTGATAAGGGAGGCAGGGTAGGTGGAGTTGGAAGAGATCCCAGCCATCCCGATTCCAACAACTCCAAATTGTTGTACAAAAATTGTTCTGTAGATGAAGTAGGGTTCCAAAGAGGGTCTAAGAAGGGTTCTTTGTGAATGATTGTAGCATCCGTAGATAGTGTAGAACCTCATTCTTTAGGAAAATTTTGAGGATAAAGAGAAAGAGGGCTTCCCCCAAGCCCCAGATCTAGGGGTCTTACTACTAGCGGTAACATCGACATTTCTTCTGGTTGTTGCGGTGGGAGATCCAACGGGTCGCTATTAGCCCTAGATGCCATCGGGGAAATAGTGGCACCAACGGTCCAACCTGTCAGTATTCCCTATTTCACCTGGTCAATTATGAATTTACTAATCGGTGGGTGAAAGAGGGGAGAAGTATATGCGTTAACCAAATTGACCCCTACCTGCCGGAATTCAACAGAGAAGGAATTCCTGAAAATGTGATTTCAAGTGTTCAATTCATGATTTCAAAAATTTGGGTCATTTTAAAATGCCGCATTTAGCATGTAGTAAGAAATTCAGGTTGCAAAATTGAATAATAAACCAAAACTGCAATTCTTAGTAGTAATTTTAACAGAATTCAATCACCCATCCGACGAATATATGGGGTCAGGTAACTGGAAAACCTCCTCTGCAACCTTGGAAACTTCTCTGCGATCTTGGGCCTAGTTCGTGGGTGAGGTAATTGGAAAACCTCCTTTGCAACCTTAGAAACGCCTCTGCGACCTCGGGCCTAGTTCGTGGGTGAGGTAACTGGAAAACCTCCTCCGCAACCTTGGAAACTCCTCCGTGACCTCGGCCGTAGTTCGTGGGTGAGGTAAGTGAAAGATGTAAAATTTTGTTGTCGCGATAGGGGGAAGGTAAGATTGATAGTTTTAATTGTTTGTTATTTTTTAATGTTTATTTTTTTGTTTTGTTTATTATTTATATTTTTTATTAATATTTTAATTTTTATTATTACTTTAATGTTTATTATTATTTTAATGTTTAATTTTTTAATGTGATTTATTACCTTTCATTGAATCCAATAAGTCCATTATACCCCTTCGGGAAAGGATAAAGCCAGGGACTTATTCCAGCAACACGGAGGCAAGGTAGCGTAAACTAACAACATCAATACTTATGATTATCATCATCATCACCATGACCACCATCTTGATAATCATCATAATAACCATCACCACCATCTTGATCATCATCATAATCATGATAATCATTGTCATAATTATCATCATCATCATCATCATCATCATCAAGAACATCATCATCATCATAAGAATTGTCATTGTTATCGTCAATGATCATCACCATCATCATAAACAACACCATCGTCATTGTCGTCGTTGTCATCATCGTCATAAACAACACCATCAACACCATCATCATCGTTAGTGCTACTGATGATGATATTGATAGTGAAATTATTGTTGTCACTGTAGTCAGCAGGCCTATCATGATCATTGTCTTTATGGCCATCATCATCATCATCATAGAGAACATCTTCATAGTCAATAGAACCTTTCCTGAAAAAAATTGTCATATGAGTGTAATATGGTGACCATTTCAAAGTTTGACACACAGAGGATGCTTGATAAAGTCCACTATCAAGAAGACTTGAGACACACATAAGTAAGTAATAAGGTTAGATGGAATTCATTGTATAATACAATTTATTTATTACAAATTTGTAAATCCTGAAAATGTGTAAATTCAATTAATCACAACCTTGATCAATAGGAAATTGAACAGGAAATTGTTCTTGTCTTATTATTATTTTTAAAATGTCTTCTAACATAGAAACCATTTTTAAAAAATAATTAGGCTTGTTTAATTTATCCTAGAGAGGGTAGTTATAAATTGTGGATTACATGTGTTAATGCACACATCAACGGAGATAGTACATGATGAACATAGTTCCTATGATATCTCTCCATATCATTTATGTCATCGTTCTCGTCTATACTAGTACATGTGAACATTTTTTCCACGACAAATCGTCGGCACTAGGATGAACATGATGATGATGATTGCTATTATTCTAATGAGTATGGATGAGTATGGATGAGTATGAACATGCTGATCATGATGATGAAGATGATAACATTGATGATGACGACGATGATGATATCACTGATGACGATGATGATTATAACATTGACGATGATGAGGCTGAGGATGAGGATGAGGTTTATTTTGATGTCGATGATGAAGATGGTGATGATGATGGCTGCGATTATTATAATGAGGATGAACATGATGATGATGATTGCTATTATTCTAATGAGTATGAACATGATGATCACGATGATGAAGATGATAACATTGATGACGACGACGATGATGATAACATTGATGACGATGATGATTATAACATTGACGATGATGAGGTTGAGGTTGATTATGATGTCGATGATGATGATGATGACAATGGTGACGATGGTGATGATGATGATGATTATGATGATGATGATGATTATGATAGCATTGATGATCATAAATATGAAGATGATGATGGTTGCGATTATTATAATGAGGATGAGCATGATGATGATGATTTCTATTATTCTAATGAGTATAATGAACATGTTGATCATGATGATGAAGATGATAACATTGACGACGACGACGATGATGGTATCATTGATGACAATCACCGGGGCTTCACTTCTTGACCAATATCCTATCACGTTAGTTCATATTGTGGGTTTTAAAATTATCAAAAATTGAACCAATATATTGCATGTATTAGGGGGGATGAGGGGTTTAAGTTGGGGGTGGGTAGGGTGGTTTATAAGGATCAAGGTATAAAAGGAGGTGGGGAGGAGGTTTTAAGTATTGGGAGGGGGTTTCAACAAAAATATTTTGGGTCAATATCTCTGGAAATTAAGGGTATTCTTTAATATCCCACGATCACACGTGCTATGTGAGATGTTCACTAAGTGAAGTCCCCGTGATGACAATGATGATTATAACATTGACGATGATGAGGTTGAGGATGAGGATGAGGTTGATTACGATGTCGATGATGAATATGGTGATGATGGTGGTGATGATGATGATGATTATGATACCCTTGATGATCATAAAGATGAAGATGATGATGGTTGTGATTATTCTAATGAGGATGACCATGATGTTGATGATAGCTATTATTCTAATGAGTATGAACATGAAGATGATGATGGTTGTGATTGTTCTAATGAGGATGACCACGATGATGATGATTATAACATTGACGATGATGAGGCCAAGGATGAGGTTGATTATGATGTCGATGATGATGATGATGATAATGGTGATGATGGTGATGACGATGATGATTACGATAGCATTGATGATCATAAAGATGAAGAGGATGATGGTTGCGATTATTATAATGAGGATGAACATGATGATGATGATTGCTATTATTCTAATGAGTACGAACATGATGATGAAGATGATAAAATTGATGATGATGATGATGATATCATTGATGATGATGATGATTATAACATTGATGATGATGAGGCTAAGGATGAGGATGAGGCTTATTTTTATGTCGATGATGACGATGAGAAGATGGTGATGATGGTGATGATATTGATGATGATGATGATGATTATGATAGAATTGATGATCATAAAGATGAAGACGATGATGGTTGTGATTATTACAATTAGGATGAACATGATGGTTGTTCATCCTCATTATAATTACCTTTCACTTTCCTTGTTCTACCTTTCCCCAACAGGACCTCCCCTTCAAATTTGTTGATGGAGTTGATTTGCAAGTGTTTAGAATTCCATCTCTATAGTGACGAACTTCTGTCTTCGTCACAATATAGACAAATTTTGTCGCCATAGAGACAAACAGTCATTTACGTCGCAGTAACGACGATGATCAAGGGCCACTATAATATCTGTTCTAAATATTTATCAATTTATCCACGAAAATTACCATTTTAACTTATTCATGTCAATATTTCGTGGAAATTTTGAGGTCTATGTACTAGTGATATATTTTAATTAAAGATAAGTCCCAACCGAATTATCTAGCAAATAATACATTCCCTAGTCCATTGGAAAAAGACCATCTATTAAGACAAATAAAATATTTTTTTATGCCATCTTGTAAGGAGACCTCCAGATCAAAGTCCATCCATGAAACAATTTAGACATCNATTATGTTTTTTGTTGTTAACAATAATATGCTCATTTAAAAGCTCAACATGTCACGTGCATAAATTTAATATGGATAAAGATAACAACACTTCTCATGAGATGTCTAAATTGTGTGTGTGTGTATATATATATATAGCTCAATTGGCTGTAAGGGAAATTTCTTACCCTCCACTGGGTACCATCCTTCAAATAAGGGGAAGAGCTGGGGAAATTTCCCTTGATATATATTACATGGAAAAAACTATGATCAACAAATAATGAATTAACTCTAGTGTAGCTCCATCTTAAACCTTATAAAGATTTGAGACAAATAAAATCATTTTAAGTGCAAAGCTATCCTCGATTTTTTGCATTCTAAAATATATTCGCACTTCCAGAGATTTTATCCTTATTGATGCTTCATAGATTTAGAACTAATATCAGTCTACGCTAGTATTAAAAACAAAAGGCAATGTGATCATTTACGAGACATTACACACATGGTGTGATTTTCCCTTAGGCTATGTCAATATATCAAAGCCCATAGGATGGGTGGGTCTTTGTAAGGGGGATCCCATGCACAAAAATAAGGTATAGTGTAAATTAATGAGATGGTGACTAAAAACTACCTTTACCTTTTAAATTCTTTCTTAATTCAAAAAGTTGTCTCTTTTTTTTACTAGGAGAATTGACAACTAGAGACGAGGTTTTTACTCACGTGACACGTGGTCTAGGGATCCAATCTTGCTACCACTATACCCCTAAGTGCATCCACATGGACTGAACCATGGTGCATGGGTAAGTTTGGGGGGGATTTGAACACGAGACCTTCCATTTACAAACATTTACAACATTTCAACTTTACCACTTGATCTTCTCCCTTGGGAAATCCAAAATTTGTCTTTGAGGTGCAAGCAATGTTGGAATTTGACATTCACCTTTCCTTGTCAAACACGAAATTAATGACACCAAAAATTCCATTACTCTTGAATTTACATTCATAAAAATTTCTTGAGTGTTAATGAACCTTGAAACAATCACAAGGTGGAGAATAAACATAACAAATAAAAAGTGGATGCATTTTGTGAAGTAATATTAGTCAAATTATCCATAAACGTGGGACTTGTAGCCCTCACATATCAACAACATGTATCCTTTATGTAATTGTAATATGGTCTCTAGTCCTAGAGTTTTGTAGAGATCTCTATTCTCATAATGACTCCAAGGATTATGTTTTAGTGTAACCTACACACAAACAACCAATTAACAATCCTATAACCAAGTGAACATTTGTTATTCAATATTCCAATCAAGTTTCTAACTCAATCAATGTGCCTTAATCATCTACATGTACTAGAGAACCGTGGGACAATGCACCCGCTCAACATCGACATATGTATTCCATGTCATTGTGCTTATTCTACTTCCAATTGTCTATTTTTTGTTTAACAATGTTTGAGCCAATGCCAATGGTTGAATTCCTCTTACTATGAGACTATAATTCCTTTGATAAAGGATTGAAAATAAAAGAAAACGATCCTTGTTTGGTTCATCCAACAATTAGTGATACACCATTCAAAGAATCGTTGATTCATTGGTAAGCAAGAGCTATTTAATATATTATTGCACAATCTTTGGAAAAAATCCCTTTGAGAAAAAACAATACTATCCAAGCTATATTCAAATGCTCTTGGTTGGATTGTCACCAATGTCCAAACACAACTCTTTTCATATCTCCATATTGGTTAGGGATTTATGACCAAGATATTAATTAACTTAGAAGTAAAGCAATCAACAAAACTAGAGCATCAACAATGAATTTATACAACATCCACATAATGGACAACATATATTTTACCCTGGGAACCTAAATGAGAAAACCAACTTCAAATGGTTTCCAAGTCTTTATTTCGACAATCTTAGGTTACAACGTACACTATAGGCTCATGGTCCACTCAACATTTTACATAGTCAATCCTCTCTTTGCATGCTCATCTCTCATTCAATCAAAATCCCTTTGTGAGTGGATTTGCAATAAGATATAGGCATAGTTGTGGGTAATGGGAAGGCCAAGTGTCCTTGACATTTCGTTTCCCATTTCCCAACATTCTCTTGTATTTATTTTTTTATCATTTATTAATTTTTTTAATTTAATTTTAAAACTTCATTGTCATTTTTTTTATTTAACTTTCATTAATTATTGAATTTCCTATGGGCATTGAGTCTGACACCCATTAATTTTCAATTGAATCCATTTTAGATCACACCCAACCATTGAGAAGATATTTTTGGTCTCCAAAGACCCCTAGGAAATCAATATTTGGATAAATGTGCCTTCTCTCTAATTCTTTGGAGCATGTCTCTCAACACTAGCTCTTGGCTACAACTATGACTGGCTCATGGGTCAGACTCTAATGCCCATTATAGCTATGGATTTGACTTGGGTTTCTAGATTTTTTGTTCTCACAATGCATAAATTTTCTAATTGATTCTTTACTCTAAGAAATATTCATATTTGAAACTCTCTTCAATCAAAATCCATTCCCATCTTCAATGTGTGAGTCTCTTCATTCTCAAACTTGGAGATGGTTTGTCTTGGTAGCATATGGAAGCAAAATCAAATTATGGTCAACTTGTTCAGTGAGATCCCAATAAGTTATATTTCATCACACAATAAATTCACAAAGGAGACTATGGAATACCTCTTTTGTTGAGAACAACTACTTCCAACATGAAAACAATCCTTTTTTTTCACACTAGCTTACATAGCACATTGTCTTTGCAACAACGTCGATTGAATGACATCATTTGTGTGTAATCAATAGAACCTTCGTCTACCCACAACAAATGAAAAATCAATAACAAAGTGAATCTCTATTGTTCAATATACCGATTAGGTCTCGAACTCAATAAATGCAACTGGATATTTTGCATGTACTATAGCCCTATGGGAACAATGCACCGACTCAACATATGCATATGTATTCAGTGTCATTATGCTTCAAATTGTCTATGTTATGTGTGGCAGTGTTTGAGACAGTGTCCAATGGTTGAATTCTTCTTATTATGGGACCAAAATTCCTTGTTATAGGACTGAAAATAGAACAACCACCCCTTTTTTGGTTGATTCAAGAATTCCTAGGGAAAAACACCATTCAAAGCATTGATGGTAAGCAAGAACTATTGAGTATATTGTTGCCAAACCTTTGGACAAAATCCCTTCATGGAAAAATAATACTATCCAAGGTATAGTCCAAGGATCTTGGTTTGGTTGTCACCAATGTCCAAACACAACTCTTTTCATGTCTCCATACTGCTAATAGATTTATGATTGTGCTAATAGTTAACTTATAACTAAAGCAAGCAACAAAACTAGAGCACCAACAATGAATTCACATGGAAATTAAGCATAATGGACAAAACATATTTGAACATAGAAACCTAAACTAGAAAACCAACTTTGAATGGTTGCTTAGTATTTTATTTCAACAATCTTAGGTTACAATGCAAGCTATAGGCTCATGAGCCATTTAACAGTTTATGCAAGTAATCCTATAGTGCATTCTCACATCTCAATCATTCAAAATCTCTTTGTGAGTGGAATTGCAATAAGATATATGAAAATTTGGGGGTAATGGGAAGGCTAAGGATCATTGTATTTTCATTTCCCATTCCCTATCATTTGCTCCTATTTATTTTTCTTTATCTCTTTCTTTTTGCTTATTTTTTAAAGCTTGCATTTTCCTTTCCTTTTTTAGTTAACCTTAATTAATTATCAAATTGCTTGTGGGTCCTAAGTATTACAACCCATTATTTTTTTGTCAAATCCATTTTGGATCACAAATGCAATATTTAATCATGTCGAAAGTGAAGTGAACAATGGACCGTGGATTCCAAAAATACATTGCAACAATATTAGTAGATATCAATTGACAATACCAAACGAGAAATGCAAAAAATAGGGTTTAAATTGGTACTTTCGTGAGCATTGTTGAAGGTTGATGTTGAGAGATGGAGTAGTAACCCAAAAGGGTAAATTTTTGTCTTTGCTTCAAATTCACACTTCCTTTGCTATCTAATATTGAAACTTTTCCTTCTCCCCCCCATATAATTTCCCAAAGGTTTAAAATTTAAAATGAAGACCAAAGATCGAAGCAGTAAACTTTGTATCTGTATATTATACGAGTTAATGAGAATTCTAAGCGGTGATGTGACAACCCCATATTGTACCACTAAACAAGGTATAGTTCATTAGTTGTAAGGAGGGGACTATAAAACATGACACACCTACAGAGGAAAAATGATAGGAAACACGTTGTCTAAATAATAAAATATGTGTTGTCCAATCAACAAATCTATGTGTTGGATAATTTGATCCAAATTATCCTTCATTGACCTTTCCAAATATCCCTACTAAAAATACTCAACTTGAGCATAAGATTTCAGCACTAGGTGCAAGTTCATCATCAATTAATATGATGGTGTATTCTTTGACATCCTCTGCAATATTTATGTCATACCTCGTGTGCATTTTGTGGCTTGTGGTTGTTATACATGTGATGTGTTACAAGTTATTTCTAAAGTGACATATCCTTATGGGGATATTTCATTTCACATTAAATTATTTATTCTACTCTTTCCATGTGATGGATATGTATATGGTAAATGATCCCACTTGTATTACAATTGCAAGACAAAGGTGGTCAATGAGGAAGTACCCGACCCAAAATCTTTGTTAATTTGAAAGTTGGGTTTGGGCACAAGTCCTCAAGTTAATGTGATACCATCCTCCCTTGCTCCAATAATAACATTGTTAGTGGTCTTGTCATTATGTCTTGTGAGATTTCTTTGGCATTTAAACAAACAATAATACTTAATAAATTGATATTTAAGTAAAAAATACATTTCATTTAAAAAAGTAAGGATTAAATTAATTGATGGTTAATTATGATTTAATATAAAGCTCAATATTATCCCTATATGTTCCCCAGATGTGGTGAGAAGGAATACACATCATGTCCCCTTAGTCCGACAATATGATAGGGCAAGGTAGTAGAGTTAGTGAGGAAGAGGGGCGTTGTTAATGCATAAATATTGTACACATGCGACATTTTTGTAATTTACATAGCAAGGTTCCATCAACATATAGCATGCATCCCACTGAAGACATCCTCATTAGATCCAAGAAGTAATATGAGTCCAGAAATGCCCAAAACAGTCAAAAGACAACTAAATTGCCCGACCAAATGTATGTTTATATGTGCTACTATGTGTACTACCAATTCAACAATTGCGCAATCTATGTAGATTTTCCTTTGATATACATGTGGACGATAAGAACAACAAGATCTCAATCACCCACATCACATTAAAGACTCATGAAAGCTCCATTAACTCCAAGAATTTGAATTTGTCTCCTCACACACTTGGGTTCATTGAATGGCCCCATTTTGTCTACCTTGGATCTAGATCATGGAATCAATGGGTTAACATTTGGATCTAGTTGTTTCTTAGGCACCTCTTAGCCTATAAAATGAAGCAATAGGCATGCATAATAATAGTATTCTCGAAGATCCCTTGCCACCTTCCTCTAAGGGGCAAGTGTTCTCATTTGTTCTTCAAACTACTTGACATCTAATGTGGAAAAAATATACCTCCCCAAGAGAGATTGTTTGCCTCTATTTGGATCTCACATCCCCTAAGTGGCACTATATGTATTTGTTTGACCATTGAGCAATCTAAAGTGGTTCTTGCACTTGATTCTTGTTGTGGTTTCCATCCCCCTATATCTATTTTTTTTTCAAGTTATTTTAGTTAGCTTTTGTTGTGTTTTATTTATTTATTTATTTCACTATCAAGACCTTGCAAGACTTAATTTGGGGTTATCACATTTATTTCTATATCTAAATACTAGTCCTACTTAACAACCTCACGGGATTTCAACCAAAGTGGGATAATTTCCCACAACAGTATTTATGGCGACTCAACTTCATTTTTGTTCATTTCTTTCAAATTAGGTTGTTATTTGTTGCTCAGTAGCTAATTTTTGGTTTATTGTACTTTGTAGGTGAAGAGGTCCATACCATCCATCCCAGGAATTCAACCCCCATTTGATCATTTTAGCTATTAACATGGAGGCACGAATATTGGCACCATATTTGCTTTATACCTATTTTACACAATCTTTGCAACCCCAATTGCTGCTCACTAATGAACTAGAACTAATTAAACTTGCAATAGTTCAATTTCTCTATAGTAATTATCTCACATAGCTTAAGAATAGGGAGTAAGGGGGTCTTCCCTTGAAAATATACCTAGGTAACCAACCTTGAGGCTTCCAATGAGCTTCATTGTTGTCACTAGTGTTCAAGAGTTCTTATGTTTCTTTGCTTAATTTACATATTTAGTTAAAGTAGTGTAAATCCACTTTTGCACACAAGCAAGGACATAGAGACTCTCCTCTCGCAAAGTATGCTCTTCACCTTACACTTCTTGTGAGATTGGTTAATTAGAAACTTGGACTGAAGTGTGAAATACCTCCATTACACACTTTTACTTCATTAGCATGTTTATTTAGCAAGCACCATTAGCATCTTTAGAGTTCAAGTTAAAATCTCCATTTCATTTTGTTTTGAGTTCTTTAGTTTATTGCAACAATACAAATTGTTTACCTCACATGTGTTTGCATCACAAGCACACACTAAGAGACCTAAAACCTCTTCCATGCCGAGCATGCTCTTCAACTCACAATTCTTGTGAGCTTGGTGAATCAGAAAGGAGGGAACTATGGAATACCTCACTTACACACCTTGATAAAATTTGATCCATAAAATCAATAGTTGTAAATGATAACCAACTAAAATAATCCATAGGAGATGACAAAAAATATTTTAGTTAGGTAGGATTGATTGGGATAGGAATCCAAACAACGCCCACCAATCTAGTTTCATTAGGATTTTGAAACATAACATTGTTGACTTATAAGGTACTATCAAAATCTTGTTATCATCAAGTGTCAAAAGAAAACCTAGATTAGACGTGCATCACGACCAAGGAGGTGAAAGTTGAGGTATAGTTTCCCTGCTCCCCCCCATGAGTCACTCGAAATGTTATTGGGGGACAACACTATACCATGCATGCCGAACAACTAATACACACTTTACACAATGTATATTAGTGGCCAAAGTTAGGATATTGCCAAGGAGCATTTATGGGGGCAAGTGACTACTAAATTCATGTATTGATGCAAGTAGGTGTTTCCAAGTCTTGTTGATTAGAACATTGGACCCATCATTGATAGAAATCAATCTTTGTTACCTTCAATAGTTAATCGTTGCATGGATCCCATTGTCACCAACAATTGTTGTCATGTCCCTTCCCACCTTGGAGGGAACGCGACCATATCAAATGCTCTGATACCACACTGTCACGTCCCATCCCTCCTTGGAGGAGAACAAGACCACCTCAACTACTATGATATACCACAATGTAGCATACCCATAACTCACATACTGTTGTGATATACCACGATGTCCATGAACCCGGTGCCCATACACTTGACTGACATGCAGAATAATTTAAAACTTCTCTTTTATTTCTTCAAACACAGTCATAGGTCATGCAACATTGTTAACTTTCATTCTCGTCCTTGGAAACCACTGTAACAGTCGTTCCGCCCTTGACATATCTGTTCTGCGACCAGGGAAACCTTTTCCGCATTGAACCTGTCCTTCCCGCACTCTGCCTTCCACCTTCCACTTATGGAACTGGGGAATCAGAAACATAAAGTGTGATAGAAATATGTTATCCACTTTTCACCTTCCGCCTTCCACCCTTCCACCTTCCGCCTTCCGCTTTCGGAACTCGAAAATCCAAAGTTCGACGGAAACATTCAACCGCGCTTCCGCCTTCTGCTCTTCCACCTTTCAATTTTGGAACCCGAAAATCAGAAAGCCAACTTTCAATGGAACATTCATCCACTCTTCTAATTTCTTCCTTCCTCCCTTTTGCCTTACACTTTTGGAACTCAGAAATTGGAAATCCAACTTTCTATGGAAACATTCAACCACTCTTCTGCCTTCCACCTTCCGCCCTTTCGCCTTCTGCTTTCAAAACTCGGAAATGGAAAAGCCAACTTTCGATGGAAACGTTCAAACACTCTTCAGCCCTTCTGCCTTCTGCTTTCAAAACTCGGAAATCATTAGTTAGATGCATTCTGACTCTGCAATCAGGATTCTAGCCTCCATGAATGTAGGCAAATGCATTGAAACATACAACGAAAATAAAGATACAAATGCAGGAACATATAATCAACAGTAATATCTACTGAGATTATTAATAAGCATTCAACATAACCATTTCATTCATAAGCAAATACATTATAGAAATAACACAACATAATACTTATCTTTGAAGATGAAGCTATCCCACAACTATCTATGTCGCCGCAACGTTCCACCCAACCATAGGCCAGTGTGTTCATTAATCTCTCAACACCACTACCACCCTTGATATGGGCATGATTTTCATAAGGAACTAGGGAACACTAGACTCACACACATCCATAATCATATAACACACAGTCAAGCCAACCTTTAGTTGGGTTTATCAGACTGTCTATCCAAGCCAACACACACTTGGGTTAACAAGCCGCAGGATATCAAGCCAAACACTTGCATTAAGGACCAACCAATCCAATAGATGGGTTTATTAGGCTACACATCCAAGCCATCTCACTGCTGGGTTTATCGGGCTACTCAACCAAGCCAACATTCATATTTGGGTTAACAGGTTGTCCAACCAAGGATTACACACATGGGAAAATGCACAACAAGACATAGCCAAGCCAACTACCAGTTGGGTTTATCAGGCTGCTCAACCAAGCCAAGATCCAATTGGGCTTATCAGGCTACCCATCCCAGCCAATATACAATTGGGTTTATCGGGTTGTCATCCAAGCCAATTTCCTTTGGGTTTATCATGCTGCTAAGGTAGTGGAAAGGTAGAATGACTAAGCTAGTGGCTCATATAAGATGTAGGGACACCTGCATAAGATCTATCTGGCCTTGCATCCACAATACCTACACACCCAACACAAGGAAGCATCCCCTTCTCTGCTCCATAGTCCCTCGGGCTATGCCTTCCCTTATAGTGCTCTTCAGGGTGTGCATAGAAGATTCACCAACCACTTTTATATTTTAATGAGGTTCCTCTCTGCACTAGGTTTATCATGCCCATTCCTTGTCTCTTCCACTCCTAAGTCGTGCATACAGTTCAAACCTAAACTAGGGTGGACATCACAACAAACCACAGGGAAACACATCAACATAGGCTTCACTATGTAACACAGAGAAACATGTTTGCATACCAAGCTATAACACAGGAGAAACATGGTTTTCCTTGCACACAGGAGACCAGGGTTCATACCACACTGTCACACAGAAAAATCATTGTAGAACCACTCATCTACAAATTAGGATAATTGATACAACATAATGCCTGTGTGAATGAGGAAAGCGCTATATGTGACTCCAGGATAGTGAGAGCAACAAAATGAATTAATGATCGTGAACCACAACAATGACGCTCATGAACCAAAAAACCCTCCCCTTCGATTGAGGGAAAGACAGACTGACACACATCGCGTTATTTTTTGCTGCAGAATCTAGAATATGACTTTCCTGACTGCAGGCTTGTAGGCTAGTTTAGACAAGTAATCAGACTACCATGCCTTGCTCTGCCTAAGGCATTAACTGCCTCAACCAACTTCTGGAAGGAATGGATGATTGAGGATAGAGGACAAAAAGGTAGCTGAGTGTTCATGGGTTCCCCCATTGACATCAGGTCTCACCCTATTGGCTCAGGAGTTTGACTAACTCCCCTCCCTATTCCTTGTGAAATCATGCCCCCATCTCTTTCACGTTGTAGTGCATAGCTAGATGTGGTATTTTTATTAATTGCATAACTACATGATATTTCAAAATGTGTTGTGCATGACTTAGCACCATAACCATCGGCATCAATCTTGATCACCGATACACAAAACACCAAATCAATGGTAGGGCCTTGGCCTTGAGCTCCAGCCATGATTCAATACAATATATACATGATGTACAATTTTAATACCATGCGGTCAAAACCGAGGTATTGCAATTGTTCTTTTGGAAGGCCCAGTTACATTTGAGAGGAAGGATGTTAGGTATTTAGGGAATTTATATTTTGTTTCTTTCTAAATACAAGTTCACCTAACTTGTGATTAAAAAGAACCTACATGTGGACCCATTTGCACTAAATAGACATTACACATATTACTCACTTATTGCACCATTTTGCATATGTTGTGATTGGCATATTTTTACATATGTTGTGGTTGGAATATTTTTTGCATATATTCAATTATGTTTATTCCCAAAATCACTCTCACTTTGTCACTATACTTCGTTCATAGAAAAGCGACCCCCCCCAAGGTAGTCTCACATATTGCAAGGCCTATCCCCCTTCTCAAGATGTGTTTTCCCATAAGTTTCTCCCCATGGTACACAAGGGAGATATCATTCACTGAGGCCACTCCTAAACCAATTGATTGGATCCTTTGGGTGAGGCATTTCCTTGCTTAACTCATTCTCTCCCCTCAAAGAGAGCTTAGACCATTTTTCTTCATCCTCTCATGAAAGAGGTTCCCCTTTATTTCCACCTTGTGGAGGAAATACCCCACCTTATTCTCCCTCTTCGGGAAGAGGTCACACAACATATTTTTCTTCACTTAGAGGTTAGAGATCACTGCCATATACTCCTCATTGTCCCCCTTGAGGAAACAACACAAAAAATACGATGGTGTGTTGAAGTAATGCAACTTTGAAGAATATTCTACTTGCACTTTACATTATTATTATTCCTCCTTCGAGAGATGTCACTAATGTAAAAAGTCATGAGGTAAACCCTCTGTTTTAAGTCAGGTCATTAGTACCCATAAAAGAATAATATAATTATTATTATGAGTTTTCCTAGTTAGGTTGGCCTTGTTAGTTTGATAGTTCAACCCAGTTAGGGTAAAATGTCAATTGGGAAACTAGTATAAGTAGGGAGGCGCCCTCTCTCATTTATACACACTCACTCACTCATGTATTGCACAAGAGAGAGAAAGAAGGACAGATAGAGAAGGAGGAGGACAAGTGTTTTTGGTGTTTTATCTCTTATTCTTGGGGTTTGGTCTCTCTCTTTCTCTCTCTCATGATACCTTGTTCTTTGGTGATTACATTCTCGTAATTTATATTGTGGAAGTTTTGTTGGGTTTTTCCCTTTTTGGGTTTCCAAGGGAAAATTGTTGTGTACCTTGTGATTGTGTTTCTTTCAGTGATCCTCTTTATGCTATTATTGTGAAAATGTATTAAATGCTTACGAAGTTAGGACTTAATCTATACCAACATAGAAAACTTAACATGGTATCATAGCTACCCTAAAAAGAGCAAAGGAAAATCTCTCTCTCTCCTTCTCTGGACAAGAAAATAAAGGTTTTCTACTAGAGAGGAATTTTTAAGTGCAAGTGACATAAGGAAGTGCGCCCCTCCTAGGCGCATATTTTGGAACCAATATCAATTTTTTTAGTGGGAAGATCCTCTGGAAAGTCAAGCCCTAGTTTGGCTTGGAACCAGAAATCCAGAACCAGAACTAGAAAGTGCAATCCAAAATATTATAGGTCCATCTTCAAGGGTTAGAATTTGGATTCTTTAGAAACTAACTATACCATCATACTCACCTCAGTGAAGCACATCTTTTGGTAAGTACAATTTTCATTTATGAGAAATTTCAAATTTTGACATTTTCTATTCTCTACGACAAGATGTCTCCAAGCACTATGCTTGATGACAATTTTGAAGGCAAAGGAAGCTTTTGTGCTTGGAAATACATAATTGGACTCATTTTAGAAGAGAATGATCTTGCAAAGTTTATCAAGGAAGTTGTGTCGGAGCCTGAAGAGGATGAAGCAAAGGAAAAGTACAAGAAAGACATGATTAGAGCCAAGAAGATAATAACATCTTCTATCAAGGATAACTTGATTCCTCAAGTATCCTCCAAGGATAAACCTAAGGAGATGTTTGATGCATTATCAAGAATGTATGAAGGAAGAAACATCAACTGAAAGATGAATTTGATAGCCCAACTCAAAAGTACAAATATGGCCAAGGGTGAATTTATCCAAGAATACTTCACAGGGGTTTCTCAATTCAAAGAACAACTAGAAGCAATTGAAGACAAGATTGCTGAAGATAAACTAGTAATGATCGCTCTCAATGGTCTTACTAGACCATGGGATTCCTACATCCAGACAATTGTGCAAGGAAGGAAATCCTACAATTTGATATCATATGGGAAGAATGTGTTCAAGAGGAAGCTAGAGTAGAAAACCGAGAAGCACCACTTAGAGATGACGACCATGCTCTAGCTACGCATATTAGAAGAAGAAAAGGAAAACATCACTTCAATAAGGAAACTCATAAGGAGTCTCATCCTCCTACGAAGTTTCAAGAGAAAAAAAAGGGATATTATGAGCAAAAGGATTTGTCCTCTTATCAATGTTACAATTGTAATAAGATAGGACACATTGCCATAAATTCTCCAACAAAACAAGAAGAATATAAGAGGAAGAATAACAAAAGACATCATGCTCATTTAGCCGAAGAAGAAGAACCTCCCAAGAAGTTAATAAAGGAATACATTGAATAATATGTTTTATAGATGGTGAAGTTCTTCTGTGGTTTAGAGGAAAATATCTAGAAGATGCATCTGTCATTGGGACATAAGAAGGTGGAATGCATAAACTGAAAGGTAACTAAGAAGCAGCCTTGATTCATGATACTAAAAGTCCATGAGAACTATGGCATATAAGGCTTTATCACATAATCCTTACCACATGTGAGTAAGGTAGTCAGAGGTCTATCATATCTAAAATACTGATCATGAAGGAGTATGTAAAGGTGTTGCTAAAAGGAAGAACCGAACCAATATGGAAGCAGTGAAGACTATGATCCGTGATCAAGATATTCCTATGCACTTGTGGGTTGAAGCAGCAAGGACAATAATATATGTCCAAAATAGATATCCCATATTGCACTTGCATTCAAAACCCCTAAAGAAATGTTCACATGCAAGAAACCAGAGGTAAGTCATGTCAAGATATTTGGTTGTACAGTGTTTGTTCATATTCCAAAAGAGAAAAGAACCAAGTTGGATTCTTCTGGAAAGAAAGGAATATTTGTTGGGTACTGTGAGGTCTCCAAGGCCTTCAGAATCTATATATTAGATTACCACCACATGAAAATTAGTAGGGATGTAACCTTTGATTAAGATACACCTCTCAAGAAATCAAGAAAGTGCCAACTTGAAGAAACATAAGAAGAAGTTGTAGATCCTAGAGCTGCAGAACCGATGAAAGAAGTTGTACCTTCTCTTGATGGTGAGATTCTAGAATAACATGATATGTTGGAGCCCCAAGAACCTCCCCAGATGAATATCTCCCACAAGAGAAATCCAACCTAGGCTCATGATATTATTCAAGAAGCATAAAGCTATGGTGGTCCATAAGGCTGCTTAAGATAGAGCAAGAAGCCAAAGCCATTTCCTAGTTATGTGGATCTAATGTGTGATCTTGTAGATAAATAACCTACTTGTTTTGAAGCTTCTAGGTATAAGCCATGGCATAATAATACCAATCCATAATGAAGAATGATGTGTGGGAAGTAGTCCCCAAACCAAAAGGTAAAAGTGTGGTATCTTCCAAATGAATCTACAAGATTAAAAATACAATCGATGTAAGTATTGAGAAATACAAAGCTATATTTGTGGCCCATGGATTCTCTCAAAAGGAAGGAATTGATTATGAAGAGACATTTGCTCCTGTAGAAAGGTACACTTCTGTTAGAACCATCATGGCACTTGCAGCCAAGACATAATGGAATTTACACGAGATGGATGTGAAAACAACCTTCCTAAATGGTGTTATTGAAGAAGAAGGGTACATAGAACAACCACAAGGTTTTGAAGTCAAAGAAAGAAGGACACATGTCTGTAAGCTGAAGAAGGCTCTGTGTGGATTGAAGCAAGCTCCAATATCTTGGTATGGAAGAATTGATAGTTTTCTGGCAAGCTTGGGATTTACCAAAAGTAAGGTTGATCCTAACCTTTACTTAAAGGTTATGGACGATGAACCTATCATATTATTGTTGTATGTGGATGATTTATTCTTGACATGTAATGAGAAGCAAATATCAGAGTGTAAGAATAAGCTCACTGCAGAATTTGAGATGAAAGACCTTGGCTTGATGCATTATTTTCTAGGTCTTGAAGTATGGTAGATCCCAAAAGGAATCTTCCTTAACCAAGGGAAGTATGCAGTAGAAATCCTGAAAAGGTTTGATATGTTGAAATGTAATTCCATGGCCACACCCATGGATACACACTTGAAGTTGTTGGCTGATGCTTCGACAGAATTAGTGGATGTGATGCTATACCAACATATTATTGGTTCATTGATATATATGAAAAATACCCAACCAGATATATGCTTTGCTGTGGATAGATTGAGTTAGTATCTGGTTGAGCCTAGATATGTTCACATGGTAGCTAAAAATCATGTGATGAGGTACTTGAAGGGTATGATAGACTATGGTATCATTTATACTAGAGATCACGACTTCAGAATGTATGGTTATACAAATTTAGATTGGGAAGGAAGTGTCTCAAATAGAAAGAGCACTTCAGGAGGATGATCTTATGGCTAAGTAGAAAGTATTCCAGTGTTTCTCTCAGCACCATAGAAGCAGAATATATTGCATCTTGTTCCGCTAGTTGTGAATCCATATGGCTTCAAAAGTTGTTGTGAGATCTATTCGATTTGGAGATGGATGTTACCATGATTCTATGTGATAACCAAAGCTGCATGAAGATGACAGAGAACCCCATGTTCCATGATAATACAAAGAACATAGAAATCCAGTACTTCTACATTCATGAAATGGTACAGAAGGGAGCTATAAAACTCCAATATGTGAGCACAAATGAGAAGGTTGCAGATGTGTTAACTATGCCTCTATCTTGTGTGAAGTTTGAACACTTCAGAGACAAGCTAGGTGTTGTCCTTAAGGAATTCCCTCGAAGGGGGGAGTAGTATTGATGATACTATGGTATCCCGATCACAACAAGTAGTTCAGTTGGGATTGATCATCCTTATATTTGATCCTGTAATTCTGAAAGGAAGGATCATTTTAAATGTTGATATTGAGACTTGATCCCATAATTCTAAAAGGAAGGATCATCCAAGATGTTGGTTAGTGGACTTGATATCGTAATTTCGAAAGGAAGGATCATCCATAATGTTGATTGGTGGACTTGATCTCATAATTTTGAAAGGAATGATCATCCAAGATGTTGGTTGATGGACTTGATCTCGTAATTCCTAAAGGAAGGATCACCCAAAATGTTGATTGATGGATTTGATCCCGAAATTTAGAATTGAAGGATCATCTAAAATATTGGTTGGAGATCCTACAATTCCAAAAGGAAGGATCACCCATGTTAGACTTGATCCCGTAATTTCAAAAGGAAGGATCGTCCAATATCTTGGTTGATGGAATTGATCTCATAATTTTGAAAGGCAGGATCGTCCAAAATGTTGATTGGTGGACTTGATCCCATAATTCCAAAAGGAAGTATCGTCTAAAATTTTGGTTGGATATCCTGCAATTTCGAAAGGAAGGATCACCCATGTTGGACTTGATCCTGTATTTCCAAAAGGAAGGATCGTCCTATGTAGTATGTGTTAGCTTCATATCAGTATTGGTGGCTTCGTAAAGACTTGATCTCATAATCCCAAAAGAGGAAGTATCGTCTTAGTACCACAAATATATGTGTGATCAATATTAGTGGCTCCGTAAAGACTTGATCCCATAATTCCTAAAGAAAGGATCATCTGAGTACCACATATGTGTTGTCTATGATCCCGGAATTCTAAAAGGAAAGGATCACCTG
Organism: Pseudotsuga menziesii; assembly: GCA_001517045.1. NCBI lineage: Eukaryota > Viridiplantae > Streptophyta > Pinopsida > Pinales > Pinaceae > Pseudotsuga > Pseudotsuga menziesii. Next base: position 414,388 of record LPNX010512197.1, on the reverse strand, counting down.
TGTTGTCTATATGATCTCATAGTTTTGAAAGGAAAGGATCACCTGTGTTGTCTATGATCCCGTAATTCCAAAAGGAAAGGATCTCCTGTGTTGTCTATGATCCTGTAATTCCAAAAGGAAAGGATCACCTGTGTTTTCCATGATGTCATAATTATGAAAGGAAGGATCATGTTGGTTACTAATACACCTACCTCACCATGTTTCCATAGATGATGTTACTCCAGCCTTGATATGTTGTTATACCTTTGACATGTCATTCTGGCTGTTCTTCTAGCTTTATGTTGTTGAGACAACCTCGTGTTGTTGTTGTTTTTATTCCAGATTTATGATGATGAGCCAACCTTGTGTTGTTGTTATTCTTGTTAATCTAGCTGTATGCTAATAAGCCAACCTTGTGCTGTCGTTGTTGTTTTTATTCCAGCTTTATGCCGATGAGATAGCATCATGCTGTCATCATTTTTGTTATTCCAATAGTTCTATGCTGACGCAGATGATGATGGTGCTCCAATTCCTTGATGCAGGTGATGATCCAATTCCATGCCACATATGATGCTGTTCCAATAGATGATGATGCTGTAGGTGATGATCCAATTCCATGCTACAGATGGTGATGCTCTAGATCCATGATGCATATGATGATGTTCCGGTAGATGATGATGATGCTCTAGCTCCATGCTAGAGTTGATGATCCAGTTCCATGCTGCAGATGATGATGCTCCGACTCCATCCTACATATGATGATTTTTCAGTTCCATGCTGCAGATGATGATACCCTAGTTCCATGTTGCAGATGATGATACCCTAGCTTCGTGTTGTATATGATGATGTTGTTCAAAAATTTCGATTAGATGTACCCGATAATGATCCAAAAGATGATGTTGATGATTCCTCCTCCCTCCTTCTGACGATGTTGTGTATAGCCACACCAATTGTTGTTGATAATAGTATAATACCCTTCTTGTTAAGGGGGCATGTTGAAATAATGTAACTTCGAAGAATATTGTACTTGCACTTTACATTATTATTATTCCTCCTCCGGGGGATGCCACTAATGTAAAAGGTCATGTAAAAGTCATGAGGTAAACCCTCCATTATTAGTCAAGTCATTAATACCCAAAAAATAATAATAGAATTATTATTGTGAGTTTTCCTAGGTAGTTTGGTCCTTTTAGTTTGTTAGTTCGGCCCAGTTAGGGTAAAATGTCCATTGGGAAATCAATATAAATAGGGAGGCGCCCTCCCTCATTTATACACATTCACTCACTCATGTGTTGCACAAGAGAGAGAAAGAAGGAAGGACAAAGAAGGAGGAGGATAAGTGTTTTGGTGCTTTGGATTTTATGCTTGGGGTTTGGTCTCTCTCTCTCATGAGACCTTGTTATTTGGTGATTACATTCTGGTAATCTATATTGAGTAAGTTTTGTTGGTTTTTTACCTTTTGTGTTTCCTAGGGTAAATTGTTGTGTACCTTGTGATTGTGTTTCTTTCAATGATCCTCTTTATGCTATTATTGTAAAAATTTATTAAATGCTTATGAAGTTAGTACTTATGCTATATCAACATATAAAACTCAACATGGTGGCACCTAACCCCCACCTATCTTTCATGTCTATCCCGAATCTCCCTGATTTTCCCAAGCTGATCAATGATCCCATAACATATGATCCCACATGGCCATACATGCAATATAAGCTCCCCTTACACATCCCAAAGTTTCAAGGGATGCAAGGAGATGATCCCTCCAACAACATTATGTATTTCCACCTATGGTGTTCTTCTAACAACATCATGGAAGACTTAGTGAGGCTTTGAATCTTGTAGTGAATTCTTATTGTAACCATTTCAAAATGGTACATGAACCTACCCATGGCTTCCCACACCACTTTTGGAACAATAACTATTGCATTCCTCACATACTTTTAGATACCCATATTCCATGACTTAGGTCTAAAAATTCTTATAGAGTTTTGGAAAAACAGTTCAACCCATATCACATACCACAACCACGAGTTGCATTGAAGGCGCACATTGTGCAAAATTGAGATCCAACCTCAATTTGTTTGGATTGGTTCCTCAAATCATTCCAACCCTCCATCGTGAAAGATGTGGCAACCATCATGCCACAAAATGAGGAAGATGCCATCCTAAAGGTGCAACATTTTGATCTCATTTATGCACAATCAGGGTACCTATACATTGTCCTCCATGATGCCCCTCAACATCAAACATTGGATTCCCCCCATGCAGGGATGTTTCATTCAACAGATGGGATTATTGGGTCTGTTTCCCAATAGGAAAAATCTCCCTCGTAACCAACTCCTATGCCACCCCTTATAACAATGTAGTATCCAACCATCCCCGCTGCATCAACTCCCCATACTACTGCCCCAAATCCTCCATTTGAACAACTACAATATGGACCCTACAGTCCTACTTACCCTAACACAAGCCAAGTGTCAACGGTACCTCCACCATAAATGGTGCCACCTTATTTTACTTCCACCTCATATGGATCAAAACTAGTATATATGCCACCACTAGAGTAAAAACCTTACTACCCATCTCCATGTTCACCTCGATTGGCCCTCATGACTCATATGAGGGTTAGTTTAGTCCAACATTCTTTCCAATAACAAACTCAACATTTTAAGAAATTAAAAATATCCAATCCCCAAAATCCTCAAAATCAGGGGAAGAAGAAAGGTAAGAACAAGTAGACTCGACATCGAGGGCAAGGGGAAAATCCCCCTCCCTAATAGAACCAGAACCCGAGTAACCAATAGGGATAATGGAGGACCCCCCCCCCCCCTAACAAGGGAGAAACACCAACTTGAGGACCAATTATTCTTTCTCAATATGTGGAGAGTATGGCCACTATACTCACCGTCTTTCGATCATACCCGACTTCCAACAATTGGTGGAAGCAAAGAAAAAGGTTGTAGCTAACCCCCATTAGGTGCCTATTACACCATACCCCAACAATTTTCTTTACAAAAACCCTTTTCCAATTAAGGGGTAGCCACCAAAAATCCAAACCCTCACCTCGTAGGTGAGGGTTCATTTCAAAACATTTATGAACTCGACAACCATTAACCTACAAACTTGAGCCGAAGGTTATAGTGGTCCTAAACTCCCACCAGTGGAGGAAGTCCTTATTCCATTGGGAGACCCTTTGCAGATTCCATGCCCAAACACGAAACAGATCCTAATCGTCCCAAAGGCCCCACTTCAACATACCCCTAATAAGAATTCTGGGCCCACAATTATAGGATTATGGATGACTTGGCTCAGTCTCTAGGTGCCATGTCCACCTTATAAGTGTTGTAGTCTTTTCCAAACCAATGCAAATCACTCCTAGCACACTCGACGCAGCAAACCCCTCTAACTCACACCTCATTACTGTAACACACCCTGTCGCTACACAACCACCCAATTTAAACAAACAAAGGAAATAATCAAAATGATTAAATAATCGACACAACAAGCCACAATATATATACTCAAACAACACGAAAGTGTAGATATAAAACAACTTAACAGGATTTAATGAACCTTAATCATTGATTACAAGCATTAATCAAACTTTAAATGACGTTTAATTAACATGAAAACAAGGTCTGATAGCCTAATTCCGACTTTCCAAAACAAACTGTCGATCGTGACATCAATGGTACTGATATTGATATTGCCAGTCAGGTTTCAACACAACCAAACACACACAAGCCAAATCTGAGGTTTCGATCTCAACATCTGTGTTGGAAGTGGACACGACCGAGACATAAACATTACACTCATGATGTTCTAATCTTGACATCGGAAGTCAGAAGTAAAAAATGTCAAAACACAACATGATCAGTATTGTATTTTTGATCCTGATATAAGAATTCATAAGTTGGAAGTCGACAACATAATCAAACATAACGGTCCATCCCGAATTTCAATTCCTGACATTGGTATGTTGAAATTCAAGAGTCAGAACTAAAATCAAAACACAACAGGAAGTTTTGAATTCCTATTCCTAACATCGTCACATCGAGAGTTGGGATTCGACACACAAAAAAACAACTGACCAATTACACTCTCCTGACTTCCAATTCTCGATGTCAGCACAACAAAAGTCAGGTGTCAACACAAATGAACCAACATGACAATTTACACTCTCGACGTTCGATTCTCGGTGTTGACACTTCAGAAGTCAGGATTTGGGATGAAAAACCTAAGAAAAATAAAATACACTAACGACATTCGATTCTCGACATCAGCATGCCGAAAGTTGAGAGTTGGGAATCAAATTCAACACATCAACACCATAGTAATCTACGGACATGGTAATCAACGGTTGTGATTACTCTGATTCAACTTACCAACACTTAGCCATTTTTCCATAAAATCTACTAAGGCAATAACATATAGATAAACATAGTATTTTTTCCATGAATTGGCATTAAATATAGGCTAACAAAGGAACGTGTTAAAATCATGCTTGGACACCAAATCACAATGAAGTTTAAATGAAGAAACAAAGGAAAAACCACCGCTGGTAAAACAATTAGGTTGTGCTTTAACACACCAAAACTAACCGGTTTTATAATCTTATGAACAACTATCAAGATCAAACAACCCAAAAGACAAAAATCATAGGTCTGATATTAAACTAGAAACATTACGATAATTCACTGTCTTAATCGTAACCACATGAAGGATGAAAATAGAGTTGAAAACATGTGACATCAATGTTATTCATGCATGATAAAATCAACTAGGGAAAACATGAACTTCACATAATGACAATGAATAATTACATATTCCATAGCATCCGAAACACATAAATTAAAACACTCCAAACACATCACGACCTTCTTCATTTATTTAACAAATTAACTCAAAACAGTGAGCAAGTTATCAAGAATAAACACATAAGTCTTGCTACAACGTTCCAATAGTTCAAAACAAAGGTCATTTGACAAGGTTGAGAATGCAAGGTCATGTTATAGCTATCAAGAACCATTAGCACTGCCTACAACAATTTAGGGGTTCTTTACATGGCATGCCTAGAAATAATTCCAACAACCCTTAGACATAGTATGTTGGCTTGTGTGTAGTGCCCCATATTTTGACTCAGGCGTATTTATCACTCAGACTTATTACATTGTATTTACTTATTATCTATGGACTCGACTATACTTCATAAACTATATTTTGGCATGTTATATGTGATTATTTACTGATGTTATGATGTTATTAGGATTATGCTCTAATTACGATATTATGATGTTATCATGCTTATATTATGCTTTAATTATGATGTTACGACGATTAACATGCCTATGTAGATGCTTTGATTATGATGTTATGATGATTATCATTATATGAAATTATTGTGCTTATGCGATTACCATGCGGTAGTCATCATCAGATTCATTTATTTCATAACAAAAACATATATTTGATTGTAATCCTTGATATGATGTGATATGTATGATGTGGTACATGGGAACCCATCCATGATGCGATTTATTTTGTGATTTTATGTGATCAAAGGAAATAATGTTGATAATATGGACTAGCTATTGATTTAATATTGTTATGAATGCATGTTTGCATAGTGCTAACCTGCAGGGTACAGGGGTTATGTGATAGCCAAGTGTGTGATGCAAAGTATGACTCAATACATATCTTGAAGAGAGCCTTAATTGCCAAGTGATGGTACGATGACATGTACCAATAAACTCGATAGCAACGTAGTATGGTTTGATGGAGTATATACCTAGTATGTTGAGAGGGATGGATGCATTTCACACCCTATGTCACTTTGATACCCGAGGTCATGGGAGGGCAGTGCTGAGACACGCTCCCCAAGTTGTTGTGATGACGATGGTCGGATGCATACTAGGAGAGGCTAGGTCCGCTAGTTAGCCGACGCTACCGCTCTCAGGTTCTGTGTGGGAAGGTCAGTACAGCTGGCATCCACTTTGTACTAGCAGAGGAAGTAAAGGGGGGATGCAGACGTAGGTTAGGATGGTTTGACATATTAGTTATTATTGTTGAGTGTTGGACATTTATGATACCAGATTAGTGATGGTAGGTACCAATCTTAATTGACTGATTATAAGAATATAACTGTTAAACAACTCTGAATGTCAAAAGAAATCATATTATATCTGTATATTTGTCTTGTTGCGTGAAATATTATTTGTATCAGCTAGAATTTAGGTGTTTTGGTTATAGTACATGTGCAGCCTGTGCATGTACTGGCCATGCATGCACACCTCACACATGCACGCTAGTATGAAATATTAATTGAAAAACATTAACCTTAAATAGTTGGATGGGTTAACTAAGTAATTGTGAATTATTTAAACTTGTATATGTACCTTAATTATTAAAAATCAATGTGCGAGGGGACTTAACAATAAACATAAACATGTTGATGTTATCATTTCAATCAATTAATAATAATACTACAATTAATTATTTATTGATTAATAATATTAATTATTATTTTATTTCTCTTATTATTATCTATTATTATTATTGAATATTATTAGTGTTTATTATTAAGTACTTATTATTAAGTTATTAATAACATATAATAATTGACAATCCCATTGTTACCATTATTTTACCCTTCAACATAAAACATTAAACAAACAATATTGGTGTAATTTTATGACAGTTGGTTATGTTTTTAATTAACACGATCAATTCCATAGGATAAGCATGTAGTAATTTCCCACCATCTCATCGGGGGTGAAGAATTGTACAAATCAAGAAAATATATTTACATGCAAACAAATGTCTTAAATAATGGGAACGGGTTGGACTGCCCAAGAAAGAACTAAATAAAATTATTATTTTAAATATAAAGGAGGCGGTGGAAGAAGAGAGGCGGTGGAAGAAGGAAGGGGAAGGAGGTATAAGGAGGGGGATCGAATGGTTGAAGGGGGGATTATTTTTGGAGAGTATATGGGAGAGAAAATTTTGCAGAAGAAGGAGGAGAGAAGGTGCTGGAACAGAGGGGAAGAAAACTGGAGGAGGGGATTAACTCCAGAGGAAGAATTACACTCATCAAACAGGGAAGTTGCTATCGGGTTTATCGGCACGTGGGCTCGGGGGCTAGGAAACCCGTCGGTTTCCTAGGGCCAGCAGGTTCAACGCTGGTCGGTAGGGTGGATCATCCGCATTTGGCATCAAGGCTCAGAAGAGGCTCAGACGAGGGAGAGGCAAGGCTACAGGAGCAAGATTTAGGGACTATCTTCAGCTTGCTAAAGTTCAGGTATTTTTCGGTGTAACCCTCTCGTTATTGCGTAAATAAATGAATTTTGGAAAATCAGAATAAGAGTAAATGTCTTTTTGCTGTTACATAATAGGACTTAGTGCTCTGCTCGACAAGCAGAGCACTATAGAATGGTATCAGAGCCATGGTTCATAATCTGGAACCAGAGGGCTCGCAATTGATATATTGGAATGAAAAAAAAAACATAAATAATAAAATTAATTTTAAGAATTGTACAATAAGAAATTATGTGGGCATGCTGTGATTGTTTGGGATTATTTAGTCTAGCCTAATCGCAAGCCTTTCTTTGAACAAAAGGCTTCCCTGTAAACAAAATAGTATCAGTGAAGAATTCATATATAGAATGTATGTATACATTAAGTACGTATGTATGTTGGAGAGCTTGCTGAATACACTAATATAGAATGTAAACATTTATAATATCCAAAATACAAAGGCAAAAGAAAAATTCGGGTATATATATATATATATATATATATAGGCGCCGACCTGACCACATAAAGAAAATTCTACACCTTTGGCTTTTGGGTGCCTGAAATTGAAATTCTCAAGAAACTTGACTTGTTAAACCAGAAATATGAGAATATTATTCATGCCAATGGGGGTCAAATGCTGGTAGTGAGAAGCCGGGGTAGCAGAGGATGGCATACTCACATAAAACAACTAGATACAACTAGTTCTTGTAGGTTACACCTGATTCAATCTATCGACATAAAACTAAGAAGCGCCCAGGCCAAGCGCTAGGAAACGGGAAGCAGGATGTCAATAATATTGCACTAATGCATATAAAAAGAACACCATTAAATAGAAATATGTGTAGAAATTATCTTAGTCAAATGAAACTGTATGAAACCTTTTTACCAAAATCTCTGTATTATTTAGATTACCTGCACAAAACAGAAACATAATATTGAAGAAAATGAATATTTTCTTTGTTATGGGTTTGGTTGAAAACCCAGAAAGAAAGGGGGTTTCTCCAAGTCCACGTGAGATCGTTTGAGAAGGGATATATCTCTGTGTGAATAGAGATGAGAAGGGTGGGATCATGGAAGTATAAACATGAGTTCCACTATGCAGCCATAAAACAAAGGCCGTACGTTTAAACTCACCTAAAAAAAAACTTTGAAAACAAAATGCGAAAAAAATAGCTTATGCCCTTTCGGTTTGATATTGTTTTGGATAAAGGATTAGAATATGTTATGAGAAAGTTTGTCAGCAAGGATTTAGATATTATATAGTCATTGGTTGGACAACTACAACCCCTGCTTGACATCATAACATTTGAGGAAATTGGAGAATAAGAACGGAATTGACATAGCAAGATGCCTTCCAGAAATATGCCGAATGAGATGAAGGAAACTGTATTAACTGGGTTAGTGCTTCCTCTTGAAGGTGCAAATTAAGTATTTCAATATATATAGAAAACCCTAGAGGAATTCAGAAATGGAAAACAAAGTTAATCCTAAAAAACAAAAATATATCAAATTTTGACTCATTAAAAGTTCTGCAAGCCCTCTCATTTAACCAAAAAAAACATTATTGTTATAAAAAAATATAGAAATAGAGAGGAGAAAGCATACAATCTCAAATGATGTTCACTAGATATTTCAGAAAAGAAAACATCCCTATATATCAACCATGTGATGAAAACGAATTCTCCATTGATGTGATAGGTAAACTGTGGGGGTAATTGTGAGAATGAGACTTCCTATCAGTTGAATAAGATGGGCACAATAATTTAAAAATAAAATAAAAAAATTACAACCTGTTCAACCACCCGGTTTCTCGGCCGGTGCTGCCACAAACTGCACCTGAAAATAAAAGAGGAGGAGCTAATACGCAGACGTAGATGTGCAAAAGGTCAAGTACCTCGAAGCAGCCATAAAGTGAGGACGAGAGTCGCTAAATGGATCCAGAGAAATGGTGGTGAAAATATCTTTACCTTACTAAGAAGACAAGTTGCAGAGATCACTCAAAAAAAAATTAGGAGGAGATGACTAACAAAAGGCTAAGAGTAGCAAAACCTGAAAACTGGCAAATGACCCATCTATGCCTGATCAAACTCTAAATCCCCACAACCATTCTAGGTAGCAAAAGCAAGTTTTTCTCCTTTCATTCTCGCGATGGCTCTCACTTTGCCGTTATTCGGCACTCACAGGCTCTCTCCATAGCACCTGCATCTCAATCGTTTTTCCCTTTGTATTCTATATCAAGATCTGCCGCTCCAGCGTGACCAATCTTGTGCTGGCATTGAATATCACTTTCATAGCCTTGGGAATTTCCATCCGAATTGTGGGAACAATTTCTTTTGTTCGCTCCCCCGTAAAGAGCATCAGTGACTCGTGTCGATGACTCTGACTGAACATATATAATACCATACCAACAGGACTGCAGCCAGGCCTCCGATGGTACTGCCTGAAATTTGAATCACCATGAATAGATATCAAATTGTAAGCAAAGTAGCTGAATATCATTATATTAAGCTGAAAATCTGAAAAGGACCTCGCACGCGGGTAAGAATGAGAGGGTTCTTGAAGGGGCGTGGGGGGACTCCACGCCATGCACCGGCTGCCTTGGCTACATGTTGGTGGACAAGTGGGGCGCATGCAGCCTCAAGTCACGTGGGTGTTGGGCTGCATGGGAGAAAAGGGAATGATGGAGAAGGACGGTGGGAGATGGTGATTGGTGGAGCTCTATGGTGAATTATGAGAAGTATGGTGAGCCTCGCGGGGTGGGATGGAAGGTACGTTATGTGGCACGAGGAACTAGGGTTAGGGTTAGGATAGATAGGTAGGCTAACCCATAAATTAAAAAAAAAAACTTATTTATTGTTTTAAAATTATTTAAGCTTTAATGAAATTAATTGTGAGTATGGGTTAAGTTTTAATGAAATTATATAATTTTTATTTTAATTTTTTTTATTATAGTCAAGTTTATTTTATTTTTATTATTATTTTATTTGGAGTAAGTTTTTAATAAAATTTTATTTTTATTATTTAACATTAAAACTTGTTAATATATTAACATTTAGTTGTATTTAAGTTAACTAATTCTATTGCGTTATAATTCGTCTATTTTAGATGTTATGTTTAATTAAGCTAAGATAAGTTATATGATTAAAATAAAGGTTAGGTTAATAAAATATAATATTTAATGTTATTTTGCTTTAATGTAACATTAAATGTTTAGCCATAGCGTTTAAATGTTAAGTGATTGAAATTGAATGTTAATTTTCAACCTAACAATATAGATAACATTAAAATTTAGATATGGTAATGTTAGTTAGTCTATGTTATCGGGAATTCAAGTATTAAACTTAAGGCATTACCGAGACTTTGACTGATAGTCGAAGAGGCGAGATGGATGTGAAATAAGAAAAACAAGACACTGTTGAGACTAGCATTACGAGCTAAACTTTAAGGCACATATTAAAACCCAAGACGAAATCGTTTAATGAAAGTGACTATGCAAGTTTTACGCAAATATTGACAATTTGTCTCTATGCATAAATATAAGCATTGCATAACTAAATTTTATCTTTGCAATTATTAGATTGAGATAATAATGGCATAATGTTGTTGAATATGTTAGGAATTATCATGATTCAAACACGCAGAGGTCGAGGGCAAGGTCGAGGTCAACCACCCTCATCGCCACCATAGACCCCACCACTGACACTGCCAGGGACAACCTCCAGTCCTGAGATGGGGGTGATATTGAGATCCTTGGAAACCATCATGGCCACATTAAACAGATAGTCGGAGAGGATCGTAGAGGTAGAAACCACACAGGTGAGCCGAGAAAACTTTGAGAGGGCACAAGGCCCAAGGTAAGAACCGCTTCAGGATATTTCTAGAGAGCTGTAGAAGATCAAAATTCCCAAGTTCTCTAGAGGATGACTGGGTAAGCACGCCGAAGCATGGCTAGAGGGTATGAAGAGGTGCTTCGCACTAAATGAGTATGCCCCAAGTTCCAAGGCTAGAATGGCCATCTTCCAGCTAAAGGGCGATGCCCTAAATTGGTGGTCAGACCTCGAGAAACAATTGCATCTTACTCCTTTGTTTGTTTCATGGGAGTTATTCGAGGAGAGGTTCAACATGAAGTATCTTCCGGCTTATTACAGGGAACAACAGGCGTGTTCCTTTCATGCTTTGGTACAGGGAAACATGACAGTGGAAGAGTATGAAGCTAGATTCATGGAACTGGTAAAGTATGTCCCATACTTGGACTCGGATGATCGACAGGTGGAGCGATTTGTGTATGGACTCAACTACAAGATCAGGGCCGCAGTATGGATGTGGAAGCCATCTTCAGTTGCCATGGCAGTTGAGTATGCTTGCTATGCTGAGGATATGTCAAATGCAAAGGGAGGAAGCAAGTTGATAGGATCCAATCAGTATGTTACAGGGAAGGCCCCATGACCATACTTCAGAGGAGGACAACCCAGACCTCCTCCTTATGGTAACAGGTTCACCCCGAGAGGTAACACTTCAGTTAACTCAGTATCGCAGGCTTCATCAACAAACCATGGGAACCAAGGACGAACACAGGGCAATTCCTACAGAGGATCGGGAGGTTTTAGAGGATCTAGGGGAACGAACACATCCCAGAGGACTCCTCCCAGCAACATGCAAGCACCACCTAATGTCTCTTGTTGGGGATGTGGAGGTCCTCATTTTTAGTGGGATTGTCCTAAGGGGCAGACCAACAGCAGGTAGAAGGAACGAAAAGCATCCATGGGCAATTCTGACAACACTCATCGGATTCATGCAGCTGTTCACAAACACCAGGTAGAACATCAGTCCACTGTAGTAGAATCCACTGGTAAAGTAAACAATGTCAAACTTAAAATTTTATTTGATCCTGGTGCAACAGATGGTTTTATTTCACCATATGCATTAGATAAATGTGGGTTGGAAGCCTGCGAGCATGATGATTTTGAATCGGTCGAGATGGCTTCAGGGGTTAAACAGGCAGTAGGTCTTAAGGTAAGGGGGTGTCAAGTTGACTTAGGAGTATGCACCACTAAGTTGGATGCCTATGTCACCAATTTGGGCACCTATGACCTCATTGTCAGCTTGGATTGGTTAGAAGACCATAGAGCTTTCATGGATTGCTATGCAAAGAAAGTCTTGTGCCTTGATGATGAGGGTCGAGCAATTCAAATCCAGGGTCGAAAGAGGAAAATATCCCTCCGTTTCATCTCCGCGGTGAAGGCTAAAAGGTGTTTAACACAAGGATTTTAGTTGTTTGTAGTTGAGACGGTGAGCGATAGTAAAGGAAATTCCTTGAATTCTTACCCAGTATTATTTGAGTTCAAGGATGTCTTTCCAAAAGAACTTCCACAACTACCTCCAGAACGAGAGCTTGATTTCACGATCAAACTGAAACCCGGTGCGGAGTCGATCTCAAAGACTCCTTATAGAATGACAACCCCTGAGCTTAATTGAGAGTTATAGATCTAGTTAAAGGAGTTGCTATACTTGGGACTAATTAGACCCAATATCTCACCATGGGGAGCACCAATGATCTTTGTTAAGAAGAAGGATGGATATTTGCGACTGTGCATAGATTATAGGGATTTGAACAAAGCCACAATGAAGAACAGGTATCCTATACCAAGAATTGATGACCTATTTGATCAGATGAAAGGCGCACCAGTCTTCTCTAAAATTGATTTGCGGTCGGGGTATCACCAGCTTAGGATTAAAGAAAATGACATTTCTAAGACTGCTTTTTGAACTTGATTTGGGATTATGAGTTCGTAGTAGTACCATTTGGTTTGACCAATGCTCCAGAAGTATTCATGAGCATCATGAATAGTGTCTTTCGGAATTAATTGGACCACTTTGTTCAGATATTCTTAGATGACATTCTTATATATTCTAAGAACGAGAAGGAGCACAAGGAGCACTTGCGGTTAGTCTTAACTTGCTTAAGGGAACATAAACTATTTGGTAAATTGTCAAAGTGTTCTTTCTTCCAAAAGGAGATTCACTACTTAGGGCATATCATCTCAGGAGAAGGGATCTCAGTGGACCCAGAAAAGGTGAAGGCCATCGAGGATTGGCAAATTCCGAAGAATGCGCATGAGGTGCGTAGCTTCATGGGATTAGCAGGGTATTACTGAAGATCTGTGGAAGGATTCTCCAAGATTGCAAAACCCATCACCACCTTGCAGCGAAAGGGAATCCGATATGAGTGGACCAATGAATGTGATGTCGCTTTTGCTGAATTAAAGAGATTGCTGACAAGTGCACCAATCTTACGGGTACCAGACATGGATAAAGACTTCATGGTATGTACCGATGCCTCGAAGCAAGGGTTAGGAGCAGTTCTAATGCAGGAAGGTGAGGTAATAGCTTATGCATCTCATAAGTTGAAGCCTAATGAGGAGCAATATGCCACACATGATCTGGAATTGGCAGCAGTAATGCTGGCACTAAAATTATGGAGACACTACTTGGTTGGCAAAAGTTTCACACTTAAAACAGATCATCAGAGTTTGCAGTATATTTTTACACAAAGGGATCTAAATGCTAGGCAACGACGATGGAGTGAGTTCATGAGTGAGTATGACTTTGGTATCTCATATATCAAAGGAAAGGAGAATGTGGTGGCAGACGCTCTAAGCCAAAGGCTGAGGATTTTCTCCTTAATTCCCTTGAGAGTGGATTTGAAGGAGAAAGTGCTCGAACAACTCTTGGGAGATGGTTGGTATATAAAGGTAACCTGAGATATTCAGAGTGGGAAGAAGTGTGAGTTGAAGTATTATGGATACCATATTGAGGAATATGGGTTGCTGCGGTACCAAGGGAGGATGTATATCCCTAAAGAAGGTGATCTCAGGGAAGCAATCCTTAGAGAAGCCCATAGGGCACATTATTGTGTGCACCCTGGAGTGAAGAAGATGTATGCAGACATGAAGAAGCTCTTCTTCTGGGCTGGTATGAAGAGCGATGTAGTTGATTTTGTTTCAAAATGCCTAGAATGTTAGCAAGTCAAGGAAGATCATCGACACCCAGCCGGTCTCTTACAGCCTCATGATATTCCTGAGACTAAATGGGAAGTCATTTCCATGGAATTCGTTGTGGGATTTCCCCTCACATCCTTGAGACATAATGCTATACTGAATAACATCTCTGAAACTAGAAGATCAGGCTCCATAACCAAAATCTTCCTTGGGAAGAATTCTAACTGAATTCTTCCTATCTTTCCCTAATCTCAACAGGCCCCCAACATTCACATGTGGCTTGTCCCGAGCCACAAAAATGTATTTTTCCATCTCTTTACTTGTGCCGACTTTACCTTGAAAATATTGGAATATTTTCAAGATCTCTGTTGTCTCTTGTCGCACATCTTCCTCTTCTTTTTGCAAGTTTACACAAGGTCGAAACTGAGATGTTCCGATGGTACGAGCCTTGTTGTTTCCATTGCCTATTATACTCTTTGATGTATATGTTGAAGAATGCCTGCAACTCTTCTAACTTCAGTGTGCAACTCCTCTACTTTATATGCATGCTGTTGTTGTTGCGCACGCAACACCATCACTCACTATTGCAATTTCTTCATTTTTGTCGCCTTAGCCATTTTCTGTGCTAAGGGTAGCTGTTTCATCTCATTCTTTAATTGAGTTACTTCTATCTCACATGTGCACAACTTCTATATGAATTTCTCTAGTTCAGTGTCTTCAATCAAGGCTTCCCAAGTCCGAGAGACTTGGTCGACAACCTTAGCACATAGCGCTTCTGCTTTTTTATCTTCTTCGTAGCTTCTGCTGCTGCTTTCCTTAATTCTCATATTAGATAAAGTTACTGTTTCAGAGTGGTAAGATAGGCGAGATGGAAAATCTCATCAACATCACTGATTCTCACAGCTGAAGATGAGATTCGAAGTGTGTGCCTGGGCATATGTCCTTTGGCTTCTTCCCTCTCATAGGAAGATGATGCTGGTCAAATTATTCTTCGTCGACAAAGCAAATTAGTATTTAATCATTTTCTATGTTATACAAATGTTGAATTCTACCATTTCATCGACGTCTTCTGCATCTTCGATGATGAAATATACCATCTCATTGACGTTTGTTGCTTCTTCTACGAAATCCGCCATTTCATCTTCTTCTTTTAAACATCATCACCAACTATATTTTGATATTCTTGTAGAGATGATGGTGATGATGGTGGCATTTTCTTATGTTTGCCATTATTTGAACACTGGTTTAGATCGACCGGATCTAGTAATGGATACTATGCACTTTGGTGGATTATTCCCCAAGTATATCCGGTGATTTCGGTGGAACGTCATTTGGCAATAGAATTTAAACTACTTCTTCTCTATTCTTTATCAACAGTGCCGAGAGAGATTTACTCTTGTGGGAACCAGAATGCTTCTTCATTGGTGAACCCATTAGGTCGGTTCATATCCTTATATTAGGGAGGACTGGAACTAGCTCAGCTTCCAATCCCATCCTTGTTTGTGGTGGAACACATCTGACAACATTTTCCTAGAATAACATAGGTAACATGGCTTCAATCGTAGAGCCTGTGAGTACAGTTTCACTAGAATTCATAGTAACTATACTTCTGTAACCAACAACCTTACTTCAAACTAGGGAGTTGTAGAGAGAAATTCCTCATTCCAGTGCATCAGACTGAGTTTAAAGTGAATGGGAATGCGGGTATTACCTACTCGTTTACGCTGTCATATATTCACATGCGCAATCATCAAGTGGAATAGTGGAAACACGATCCATCATATGGATCAACCTTCCAAATCATCATACATAAACTGTCATGTAATCTGTCACTTTTGCACTATGGTGTCATTGCAGTCATGTCCAAATTGATTTAAAAGCATGCCATCAAAATCTCTTGTACTTTTCAAATTAATGCCCTCCAGCTATCATATTAGAAATTAATGACACCCAATTGTCTTATCTGTGCTTCCTGTATTTCCCGCGATAGCGTCGTAGTCCTTGTGACCTCTAGACTCTTTTTACAGATCTTCTTTCATGTGACAATGTCACTCTTCATTCTACCTATTTTCTCCATTATTTAGGTTTCATTTCTTGCGACAGACTATGTGTCTTCACCCTAACTTTCTAGTCTGTGAGACTTCACTTATTACTACAATAGATTAGCAGTTTGTGAACACAATTTTTCCTCTTTTCCCCTTTTCTCTTTTCTTTATTCTCTCTCTCTCTCTCTCTCTCTCTCTCTCTCTCTCTTTTATGCGACTAAGTCACTGCTACCATGATACGACTTCAACTGACTTCCATTCACCAATCCTTAGACCCATGTTCCATCTAACTTTTGCAATTTCACTGCTCCTCCATCAGTGATATTCGTAACGATATATGGTCCCAACTAATGTGTTCTCAACATTCCTTAGTGCTTGAAATTTTCTCTATCATACATAAGAACAAGTCCTCCAACCTCAAAGTTCTTTCTCTTAATGTGTTGATAATGCCATGCTTTTTGCCTTTGTTTTTCAACATTTTGATGAAATCTTGTGACAAAACGTTCTTCTTCTAGCTCCATAAGTTGCAACAATCTTTCGTCGACAACATCGACCTCTGTCATCTTTGTTATTGGGGAATTTCTTAAGATCAGGAGAATATACTCCATAGGAACCACAACTTCTTGTCCATACACCGATTGAAATGGAGTTTGTCCTGTCAATTTCTTACAAGTCGTGCGACATGCCCATAATACTGCTAATTTTTTTATTATCCTAGTCATCTCTTTGAATGTTGCAAACCTTTGTCAATACATTTTCCAAATTTTTGTTAAAGTCTTCTACAACTCCATTTTCTTGAGGGTGATAAGGTGTTGTCCTTCTATGTTGAATCTGGAATTCCTCTGTGAGTTCTGCAATTAATTGGTTGACAAAGTGCATACCTTTGTCACTTATTAAAATTTTTGGGCATCCAAATCGTGTCATGACATTCTCAAATAAAAATTTCACAGCAGTCTGTTGCAGCTGCAACTGTTTCCCAATTTTTTAAAATTTTGGACCCTCCTTTTAAATTTTGTCTTGCTTGGATTTGTTTTGAATTGCTGAACTATGTTGTCTTCTGCTATAGTATGAATCTTGAGTTTGAGTTGGGGTAAATTGTTTACCATTTTCATAAATTTGAATGACTATATTTTGTTTTACTTGAACTTGAAGTTTTGTTTTTTCGCTGTCGGATGTCTTTTGAACAGTGCATCGCGTTCATAGTTCTCTATGCGGTTGCCCTTGCAGAGGCTAAACAATGAATGACCCGATGGATAGTTTTATTTTATGCCGATTCCTTGGTTTTATTGATCAACTGTTTAATTTGTGATGTTTTGTTTTAACACTATCAGAAGATAGTTGAAGTTTGTTTCGAAACTGTAGTCATCTATGCAGCCGCCGTTTCAGAGGATCAATAATAAACGTTCTGACGGATTAAGGTTTACCCGCGTCGATTTCATGTTTTATTGTTTTTATTTTCGTGATCAAAAAGTTTTATGACTTTGATCGAAAGATGTAGTCTGATTGCTTTTCACCATTATGGCTCCAGAGCGGACTAACCATCCGACTTATAGAGTTTGCCATCCGTCGATGTTTTATGTTGACTACAGAACCCTTAGCCGATGTGGTTTCCGTCGTTGTGGCATTTTAGTGAACTAATGACACAACGTTTATGTCGTTCCATTCATCGACGAGGAGTTTTTTCCACTCGATGTCATAGTCTTTAGTATTTTCGACGTCGATAGACTTAGTTGTCTCACGGAACTCGTTGTCTGTCTGAAGCCTGCCATTGCAGCTGTGAATAAGACTATCCTACCGATGATTTAGTGTTTTTTCCCACTGGTGAGGGTTTTCCCGCCTGTTCTGTGTGTGTTTTTACCCTATTTTTTGGGCGGTGGCGGTTTCTGATTCTTGTTTGGGGTTTTTTGTGATGAGAACACAGCGCAGGGTCGCATGCTTGATGCTTAGTCTCATTAATAGTGTAGTTTACATTTTCTTGAATGCTGTCCATATTAATGATGAGTTTTTTTGTTTAACTGCAAACAGACTTAGAAGATTTTTCAGATCCAGTTTGATGATTGCTACTGTGAAGAATATGTCTCTAAAAGAAAAGTCAGAAGCAAAGATGTTGTTCACAGAGGAAGATAGTGAAAGGTTGAGATCAACAGGTTATTGAACAAAATTGACAGCAGCAGAGGCTCAGGCTTGGAAATGGCTCATCGGTTACCAAGCCGGTCCCTTTTTGCAAAGTGCTTATAAATCTTAATCTAAAATGTAACGTATTGTATGAATCACGAGCACTCACAAAGGACAAAATTGTGAGATTAAATGATTGGGGGAGCCCAAAGGTCACCCGGGGGGGCAACCCAAAGATTTTGTTGTTTATATAAATATAGGAGAATTAGAGGGAAGAGTGACTTTTTCCCAGACATATTTGTGAGAATCTGATGTAAGAAGAACTATTTCCTTTTGCATAAAGAAATTACAAGTTTCCCGTTGGAGGAATCTTTGTGGAATTTTTCAAATGCTGTGCCATGGATTTGCTGAATGTGAACTATTTCATTTTCAGTCTTGTGTCCATGAACTATGAGATCGTTCTAACTCTTTGAACCTATGTTCTTGTATGAATGCTCTCTAGTTTATTCTATGAATTTTCCACTATGAGTAATGAATGCTATTCATAAATAATTGGCTATCTGGTTGTTCAAATATCTTTAAATGTTCATGTGTTTTGAAAGAAGTATCATCTATCTGTGATTTTTTGTAATGCATGTACAAAATACATTACTAATTAATAAATGATAATCTTTCTCCCTAGGGATAGGTTAGAAATTTAGTTTTAATTTCTTGCTGTGTGTGATTTAGATGCGAGAGAGTTTAAGATGAGAGGTAAGAACCTACGCGTCACATTGTGACCACTCCTCGTATTCTCTATCAATATGCATTCTTATATAGGCACTTGCATCTCATACTCAAATATAAAAACTAAAACATACATGGTGGACCGGGCTGCAATCAGTAAAACCTTTTTATTTTGTTACTTGACCTACAGTAGCCGGATTGTAAACTGGACGGATTCCCCATACCAAACAGTAACGGGCTAGTTGGGAACGTTTATTGGGGAGGATCCCTTGATTTTGTTTCCTGCAATTTTCCAGGCCTTAACACAGTCACAACATTACAATATTTTATTGGTGCTACTTCAACCCATCTAGTTAGGTAATCGATCATAGAAATAGTATAACATGCACTAGTGCACTTCCTTGTCAGACTGATAAGACCCACAAAATCATTGACCCATTTATCAAATGCCTATATAGTTATTTGAGGTACCAATGTATTTCGTTCCATCGCAATGAATTTTTAGTCCTTTGATAGATATCACAGCTGTGACAATAATCCCATGCATCTGCTTGCATGGTGGGCCACCATAATCTTGCTTGCAAAATATCATGCACCGTAGCTTTCCATGCATAGTGACCTCCTGCAACATCAAAATGTGCTTCATTTAATATTAATGGTCACTCGTGCTCCAAAACGCAGTGATGAAGAATCTCATCAGGACCCATTTTACACAATTATCCAGCGATCAATTGGAAATCCGCAGCTTGCACAACCAATTGTTTCTTTTACGCAAGGGTGAACTCAAATGGCATATAAACCATACTAAAAAATTGTATGATATATCTATAGTGATAATCAAACATGGTTATCACAAACAGTTGCTCATCAAGGATATTATCATCCAGGTTACTAGGCTCTTCACCACTTTCTATCCTTGAAAGATGGTATGGTCCTAATTTCAATCGATTGGGTTTAACAATTATCTAAAAATCAAATTCGTGGAAGAGGAGAAGCCATCGATAGATCACCCCCCCCAACACTAGATTATTGACCAAATATTTCAATACAGAATGGTCAGTGTACATCTTAAAATGCTCACTTAGCAAATAATGTCTGAATTTTTGCAGCACATATACCATCGCTAAACCTTCTCTTTCCACCGTGGTGTAATTTTTCTCTGTAGTTGATAACTTCCTACTAGCGAAGGAAATGGGATGATCGATCGATGCTTCACTATGCAGTGTCAGTACCATGTTGAGCGCGATAGACGACGCGTCAACATGAACATGAAACTCCTTTTTCCATTTTGGAAATACAAGTATTGGTGCAGTAGCCATCTTTTTTTTAATGTGTCCTGAATCTCTTGGAAACTTTTTGTCCATTGAAACTTAGCATCATTTTTCAAAAGTTTTTCCATTGGAGTAGTCACCTTCGCATATCCTTTGATAAATTTTCTGTAGTATCTAGTGTGTCCCAGTGCTACTCTCAACTGTTTAACTGTAGTAGGTGGCGGTAGATCGAGAATGATTGCAATTTTGGTCTGGTTGACCAAAATTCCATCACAACAGACCACATGGCCTAACAGGGCTCCAAATGGGACGTAAAAAATACATTTCTTCAAATTGAGTGAAATTTGATACTGACGATAGTGTTCCAGTATCATTTTAAGGCTCTCAATATGGTCTTTTATGAGCCCAAATACTGTCCAATCATCGAAGTAGACTTCAAGAAGTTTATGTATAAAATCTTTAAAGATAACTACTACAATTCTGGAAAAAACCACAGGAGCATTCTTAAGTCCAAAGGGCATTACCGTATACTGGAAACATCCCTACTTTGTCACAAAGGTAGTCTTGTATCGGTCTTCCTTTGCATTCCTGATATGATGGTAACCAAAAAATCCATCATTGAATGAGAACATTTCCTGTCCTCCGACACTCTCTAGTACTTCATCTATAAATGGAGTGAAAAATGGGCCATGTAAGCAAGAATCATTCAATTTCACAGGTCGACACAAATTCTAACTTTTCCTATGGTCTCCTTGTCCTAGACAACTATTGGACTTATCCATTCCGATTCCTCGACAGTTTCTATAACACTTTCCTTTATCATTCGGTCCAACTCAGCCTTGACCTTTCTTTGTATCATAGATTCAATCTGTATGGTCATTGCTTGATTGGTTTTGTGTTGGGTCACAAAGTTATCTTCATTTCGTCGAGATCTTCAACTATTCCCTTCATCTCTGATAATTTGGTAGGGAACAAATATTGAAACTCATGCAATAAATCAATGATCTTTCTGACAGTCTCTTCATCCCAACAATCTCCAATATTGGTGAACTTTGGATTTCTAGGATAACCAATATTAACTTTCTTGATCTCGAGTGGACTCAGGAATTTTACACTAGAAATACCAAAGCCTTCCACTACACGCATAGATTCTAACTCAGGTATATTTATGTTGAGCGAGTCATCATCATCCGGTTCTCCCGTCACATAGTAGCACTCCATCCAATGGTGGATTGTCGTGTTGTATTGATGAAAATTTGTCACTGTGACATGGATTTCCTCAAATATCTTCTCTTTCATTACTTGCAGTGAAACACCAATTGTTGGGTGATCATTTGCGAACTTGGATGTATGTGTGAAACTAATAGCTAGCTCTTCCCACTCAAGATTTCCTCATCGCAGTTCAACATATGTATACCAATTCATTGGTATCATGTTCAACATATGTATGAAGTGATGAACCCATTCTTGTCGTGGATATCCCTGGCATTTCATGCGACAATGCTCAATGTTTTTCAATCTTGTGTACTTGCAACCAGTATAAGTGATCTCTTCTCCAAATATGATCTCCAACAATCTTCGACATTGCATCCATTCAGAGATAGATTGTTTATGTGTACCCCACCATCTAGCAGGCGTAGCTTTCAACACAAAGTCCAAGGAAGACAAGCATTGTGATTCTATAAATTTTGCTTCAAATTATTCTAGAAAGGATGCAAGGTTAGGCAAGCCTTCATATGTATGGAGCTCTGTTATCTCAACTCCTACCCATCGCACTGATCTTTTAACTCTTGCACATATTCTCATGGAAACTTCATGCAACTGATTCTGACAATTTCCAATGCTTCACATGAATCATATGTACATGAGATAATAATCCTCGAACTTAGATTTCCATAAGCCGTTGGTTTTATATAGTCATCTTTCGAAGACATGACATTATATATGTGATCCATGTAATCACCTTGTCCTTCAATTTTTACTGGCTCAATATCTGTCCTTCCAACGGATCAATTGGGGCGACCACTCTTATCTCTAAGTCTTCAGATGACAAGATTCTTCTCTTAAATTTGATGATGGTCTGATTATCTATTGCCCAAACAATCCCTAAAAGTGTAGGATATGGGTTTGTATCATCGATAATGTCGATCACTTCAAAGGCTGCATATGTTCTCAGACCTTCTACCTCCATAGATACATGAGTCAGTTGACTAATGGGTAGAAACTTCGACTGTTTTTCTAACCTTAATTGAATGTGATACCGATCCAGTTGCAACTTGTTCATGCTTTCCCATGTATTCCATGTCAATATATTGACATTAGATCCTATATATAAAAGGATATAATCCATGTCATAGTCTCCTATCTACGCAATCATCCACAACATGCAACCAATTTTTAATCCTTTCTCGACAAGGTTAACTCTTCATTTGGGTCACAACTGTTGGAATGTTGAAAAATACTGAGAGGGGGGGGTGAATCATTATTGATAATTTTTAACAATAAAAGCCACTTTTAATTTATTCATTAACACACATGATCAACAAGATACAAGGAGCAAAACTTTTATTGTGGAATCCCAATTGGGAAAATCACAAACACTTCAATCTATATCTGCAAAATTATATTTACAATTGGTTTTGCAAGCTAAAACTTGCTGGAGACTACAATCCCTAAGTTTATCATCTACAACTGAAGGATGCTACAACATCTTGATTTTTTCCTGCTACAACAAACAAGGATGCTGCAACACCCTATTTTCTAGCCACTATTGGAAGGAGGCTATGACCCCCTTGTTTTATGAGCTACTAGTGAAAGGATGCTTCGACACCCTATTTACCAGCTACTAGTGGAAGGAGGCTACAACCCCCTTGCAGGCCTGTCTCCCGACCTAGCACCACGCTACCACCCTAATCTTGTTTTTCATAACTTCAATAACTTCTTACAATATCTTATGTTCTCTGTTCTCGGTTGCAATATTCGATTTGGGCCACATATATAATGTTGTTCTTCTCTTACATTCTCTGGCTTCTGTACTGAATTGGTTCTTTATATTAACAACATAACATACACCTTTTTTTATTTTTCTTCTTGTTGTCTCTGTTCTCTGCTTCAAATCTTCATATCAAACATACAACATATACTTATGATATTTTCTTAATGCAACATCTATCTGGACTACAGAGACATCTTTATTCCAGTTCGAACTTCTGTTTAAATACTTCTTTCATCATGTCTTTTGAACCATTGTGTCTTTTCATCGAATAGTCAGGTATATTCATCGTGACCCTTCACAAATTTTGGAACTTCAGGTCTCGCGTGTTTGCGGAGCACCGAACTTAAGTCCTTCTGCATTTATCTTTCCACAAACCATATTTCCATAATTATGGGAGTGTTTTCCTTCCGCAATTATGGGCATGCCTTCCTTCCATAATTACGGGCATTCCTTGGAAATTTCCTTCCGCAATTAGCGCCCACAACTTTCCTTTTCCGGAATTGTGGATTGTGGATTGTAGGTTAGATTTTCATAAATTATCAAAAATGACTTCCACAATTCTCTTCTGCAATGACCCTTCTACAATTGCGGGTTGTGGGTTGTGGGTGTGCCTTTACAATTTCCTCCTATAATTGGATTCTGCAACATTCCTTCCACAGTCATGATTCCACAATCACCTTCCACAATTAACTTTCTGCACTTGCGGATTGCAGGTATGAATTTCCCAAATTTCAAAAATGACTTACGCAATTATGCGGCTGCAACGTTCTCCCCCAGTCGGGTTGCGAATTGTAGATGTGCCTTCCAACTTTTTTGGAAATGGGTTTCCACAATATCCTCCTGCAAATCTCTTTCCACAACTAATATGAACCGTCGATCGGTTGTAGAATCCTCCTCGTCCATTGATCAAATATCAAACACAGAACTTCACTTTGGCACTCCGGAATGTCATCTTCCATGTGCATTTACTTGGTGGATCCTTTCCCCGTCATCGATCTATCTTCTCTCCTTTGATATGGACCATCCGAATTTGTCTAATTTACTATTTTATTTGAAATGAGATGATGGTCAGATAACTACTTCAACAAGATATATCCTGACAAGATGGGGCAGGAATTTTCCTTAACCTATGAATTGTGGCGGGCATTTCCTTCAGGCAATTCAGGACAATCCCCAAGTTTCTCAGCCACAACTGAAGGATGCTACAACACCCTGGTTTCTTCCTGCTACAACATACAAGGATGATGCAACACCCTATTTTCCAACCACTACTAGAAGGAGGCTATGACCCCTTGGTTTTATGAGCTACTACTGAAAGGATGCTTTGACACCCTATTTACCAACTAACAGTGGAATGAGGCTACAACCCTCTTGCATGCATGTTTCCTGCCCTAGCACCACCCTACCACCCTAATGTTATTTTTCATAACTTCAATAAATTCTTACAATATCTTATGTTCTCTGTTCTCTGTTGCAAATATTCGATTTGGGCCATAGAGATAATGTTGCTCTTCTCTTACATTCTCTGGATTCCATACTACATCAGTTCTTCATATTAAAAATGCAACATATGCCTATTCTTCTTTTTCGTCCTCTGGTCCGTGTTCTCTGATTTAGATCTTCATATCAAACACGCAACAGACACTTATGTTCTTTTCTTAATGCAATATCTATCTGCACTACAGAGACATCTTTCTTCCACTTTGAACTTTCGTTTAAATACTTCTTTCATCATGTCTTTTGAATCATTGTGTCTTTTCATCATGAACCTTTACAAATTTCAGAATTTTGGGTATTGTGTGTTTGTGTAGCATCGACTAAAAGTCATCACGCATTTATCTTTCCACAAACCATCTTTTTGCAATTTGCGGGCATGCCTTTCTTCCGTAATTATGGGTGTGCCTTGGCACTTTCTTCCCCAATTGGCATATGCAACTTTCCTTTTCTGCAATTGCATATTGCGTATTGCAGGTCATCTTTTCATAAATTCTCAAAAATGACTTCCACAAATCTCTTCTACAATGAGCCTTCCATAATTGCGGGTTGCGGTTTGTGGGTGTGCCTTCGCAATTTCCTCCTACAATTGGATTCCGCAATGTTCCTTCTACAATCATGATTTTTGCAACCGCCCTTTTCGAAATCACCTTCCACAATTAATTTTACACACTTGCGGATTGCAGATTACGGGTATGCATTTCCCAAATTAAAAAAATGAATTCCACAATTATGCGGCCATAACATTCTTTCCATAGTTGGGTTGCGTATTGCGGTTGCGCCTTCCAACTTTTTTGGAAATGGGCTTCTGCAACATCCTCTCGCAAATCTCTTTCCGCAACTCTCATGAACCATCGATCGCTTACGGAATCCTCCTCATTCGTTGATCAACTATCAAACACGGAACTTCAATTTGGCACTCCATAATGTTATCTTCCGTGCACATTTACTTTGCGGATCCTTTCTCGGTCGTCGATCTATCTTCTCTCCTTTGATCTGGACCACCTGACTTTTTCTAATTTACTATTTGCTTTGGAATGAGACCATGGTCAGATAGCCACTTCAACAAGCTATATCCTGACAGGATGAGATATGCATTTTCCTTAACCTATGAATTATGGCAGTCATTTCCTTAGGGAAGTTTTGACTAATATTTCCATACTTAGTCAATTTCCAAAGCTTCACAAAATTGCCATACTTTTCCAAAAGGATGTCAGATTGAAACATTGACTTCATGATAGCATCATAACACCATCATGTGTATTTCTAGTCTCATCACACATGCCACATCATCATGCATGCCATGTCATCACTTCCTTTGTTATATCTTTGTCTTACACTGAGTTTGCACTGCCATCATGTCCTTGATTATTCCTTTGTCATTACTGAACTCCTTTGACATCAATGACAACTACATTCAACAACAACTCTTTTGGAGTTTCTTCTATGAGTGTTGTCAATTCTGCGAGAACATCTTTATCATAGATTAGTGCTAAATAAATTTTGAAAAATTGTTTGAGCTTACTAACCTTTCTCGGCAGTTACTTCCTGAGTATTTGATAGAATTTCGAGCATCTCTCTTACTTGTCCTAATGTTGACGCTTGATTTGTGTTGATAAATTCTGGTCCCACGTTGAAGAATACTTTCTTTTATTTTTGGACACCTAATGATACTTTCTTTTGTGCCACAGTTTTCACCCGCGGTTATTCATGCTGTGCATCTTGGTCTGATCTAGTCGCAACACCTTCTCTTGTGACGACAACTATGTTTACTTCTATTGGATCAACAAAAATCATCTGGATGTTTTGGTTGGGGTTCTAATTGGGATTTTGCATGGGGTTGGGATTTCCCACAGTTCGATCCTACCACTTTGTAATCAATTGTGGGCATTGTTCAATATTATGATCAAATGCTTTACAATAAGAACATGTCTTCGCAGGACTTGAGCAATCTCGAGCAAAGAGTCCTGGTTGTCCATAGTTATAACATATGACTTAGTCTCTTCCTTGACCAAATCCTCCTCCTTGTTGTTTTTGTCCTCGGCCCCAAAAATTTCCACCCCCGTTGGTTGAGGGTAGTGTTGTTACGACTGATACTGATTTGATTGATATTGCAGCTAAGGATATTGTGGTTGTTGGAATTGTGCTGATGGATATTGAGTAGGATGGTACTAAGGTTATGCTCATTCAAATTTCATATGCTCATCATTATTCATAAAGTAGGTATCTACCATCTTCTCTTGCAACAACTGAAATGATCTACAATATTTCTCATCGTGTCCTACAAATTTACAAAATTTACAATACAAACTAGCTGGTGTACTTACAATCTTCTTAAAATACAAACATTATTTCAATCGATGGCCTCTAGTCTGGCATATTCTACACCAAGGATTCCCTTGGGTATTTATTCAGTTCAACACTCCTGCTGTGACATAGTTCATGAGTGCCAGACAATTATCTTTATGGTGTTCTTCTGTTCTACATTTTGTACACCATAGCTCTTCTTGAACCTCTTTTCCTTTCTTGATGTCATGGATTTGTACCATAAGGTTATCTAGTTGTAACTGAATCTACATCATTCCTGTGCCAGTTTCTCTAATCAGCGAGGATTCTAGCTTCATGGCTATTTCCAGAGCTTCTCTCTATGACACAATTTTCTATTGCATTAATGGAATCCGAATGTGTGGCAACATCGCAACAATGAACCATTCCTTATGTTGTACGTTCGACATCTGGAAGATTACTTTGGCCATTAATGTATTGAATCTCTAGTCAAAGTCCCAAATAACCTTTGTAGGTAACTACTTGATTTCTTTAATCTCTGTAATGCACCGCAAATTAGATTTCAACTTTCTGAACTCATTTATCATTCCGACGTGAATCTGGTCGAGCATTTTCTGTGCAACTCCTACTAGAAATATAGAAAACTTTATGTACCAATATAGTGCACGACCTTGCAAGTTGTGACCATCTGCGCTTTCTTTATGTCTTCATATTGGACTTGTCACACACTCCATACAACTTCACAGAGAAACCAATGTTGCTCTGGGTCTTCCATCCCAATGCCATTAAATATTGACAACTTAATGTCTGTTCCAACTGTTATGTTGGATCCTGATACACTTGGGAAATTTTTTTGAGTAGTCAGACTTCCTTGTCCACTATTCACAATGTTATTACTACTAGTATTTACAAATCTACTCAGAGACAAGTTTCTAAATATTACCTCTGGTGAAGTGCACAGGGTCATAGGTGTATGGTACTCATGCTCTGGGTTTGGAGTTTCTACTGATTCTTCTTCTTCGTTGCAAGAACCTTCATCTATGTACGACGCGAGCGCGTAGTCTTCTCCCTTGGTCGTACTACATCTCCCTCTTCTTGTCACAATATTTCTTCTCTTTCCCTACCTAAATATTCTTCTACTTATCAAATAACCAACCTCTAGTTCAATTTCACTATCTCTAGGGAACATCTCAACTTAGTTTGCTCCATTTTTCACATAGTTCTACTATGACATATCCAAAATTTTGTGCACATTTCTCAACTGCCACATTCGTAGAATTCCTATTTCACATACGAGCATCTTTATCCATGTTTTCAAGGATAACAAATATCTTCCACGGGGTCCTTGAAATTTGTTTGTCTCCATCTCACTATATGAGGTTATTGTGTCGACAACAAACTCCGTTATATATCCTTGCAAAATGCTATCCACCCAAAAATCAACATCCCTCCACACAGGGTTGCTTACACTTTTTAGTTGCTGAATCAACTAAGGATTCCACTCCGTCGGTTCTCCTCCTTGAAATTTTCTTTACTGGGTTGCCAACTTCAACAACCACTCATGCAACACAATAGGAAACTCTGAAAATAAAATATTGTGAATATCCGTGTAGATGTATCAGGCCAACCACTCTGTTAGGTTCAATCGAGATCCTTTACTCTCTTCTCGTGCAAACTCTAATGCTTTAAAATCCACCCAGTCTTGGATTTCAACCTTCTGCATATGCCACAACATATCCCTCACCAAAATGATTCATAGTCCTGACAACATAACCATTTGTTGGCTTGCGACTCTCTTCGACCTAGTTTCAGTCCCTCCTTGGGTGTACAACAAAGCCAAATATATCATCCCGACAGAGCAAGGCTCAGTCAGTATCACCTGTGATGATGCAGTCGCACCCGAGATATATTTCTATGGTTAACTGCCAGAACCAGATTTCCATAGTTGGGTGGGGGATTTTTCATCCCTTGGTATTCTACCAAGGTGATCGACAGAGGTTGATGGGTGGGGTATTTATACTTATTACACACATTTAATATGCAATAAAACTCGTCCTTCGCCAAGTATTATAACAACAAAGCCAATGCAACATAGGCACATTCAACACTAACAATGCGGCAAATACATATAAACTCATTCATAAGCAAATAAATCAACACATATTCATAGTAACATATATATGCAACTCAATCACATTCATCATTCACACATTCACTAGTACAAAATGAGGAATTAGTTACTACGTGACTAAAAATTCTAGTCACCACAGGTTTTTCAAGTGATTTACTACTAAATATGAGCAATTTTGATTGACCCAACTATAAACGACTAAAATTAACGACTAATTCAGTCACAAGTTAACATATATGACTAGATAATAACTGGCAGAGTTAAAAATGACTAACACAAATGAACAATTTAGTCATGGCATAAAAAATTACTAAGTAGAAGAATATGAATTAGTCATTTTTAATTGTGTCATGGAAAATTGCAATTTTGACAATGAAGTGTAAATTTTGTAAATTGTCTACCCTTTATCTATAATATTGGTGCCATGCACCTCAATCTTCAGAGATCCAACAAAGCAATTGCAAAAATCTTCTCTTGACCAAATTGATCCTTGTTGCACCATTGAAGCAAACTGTTAAGAGCACGCCAAAGGAAAACTAGGTTCCTAAAATTACGAATTAGGTAGAACCAGTGCCATATCGATACCCAGAAACATCATAGCTAGTTGTTGATCCTTCAATATTGTGAGAGTCTTAAGCCCCATACTGAGGTTCTTTTCTAACTTCAATATAGCTATCATGATTTGTGACCATCGAACTAGATGCACCAGTCGACGTAGCTTCACTAGGATCAATTCATTTAAACGCTGTAGCAGTTGATCCATTAACAATTGAACCAGTGGAAGCACCAAGAACAATATTTTAACCAATCAAAGACTCAATTATAAATAAATTGGGGTGCTGACCCAAAACCGGTCTCAGATCCATATGCAGTAAAGGTAGAGGCTCGACCCCATATCGAAGTTTTAAGTAAATATTTCAATTCCTTGACCTCTTACAAGCCCGACCTCATAGAATATGATACGTATAATATAGTGACGACCTCTCCTTATCACTATCAAGTTAAACCTCCTTATGCATTAATGGCTAGTTAAATTTTGCATTTGACGTCACCACCCACCTGATTCACGATGTGCACAATGTGAGAGTTCCCAGTCCCTGCATACTGAGGTGCTTTTATAACTTCAATATAGCTATCATGATTTGTGACCGTTGAACTAGCTACACCAGTTGACGTAGCTTCACCAGGTTCAAATCCTACACAACAGGATTTGAACCCGAAATTCGACGTCCGAATATGACGTCATCCAACATTTCGCATGGATGTGTCGGACAACAATCGATCAATAGAATGCCGACAATAAAATATTTATAGCGTCGTTGATTATCTGACACATGGGTGTCAGATTTATGACTCATGTGGTGGAGGTTATCCGACACTTCCGAGTCAGATCTTCGATGTCTGTGAACCCAAAAAATGTTGGTTATTCAACCCCTAAGCGTCGGATCTCCGACGGGTAGTATATTTTTTTTATAAAAAAAAAATTAAGGTTTACATGATTTTAAATTTTATAGTCCCATACTTTCAACGGTAACTATGTTCAAGGCGTCGAATATCCGATGCATGTCCATTATAAATATAAATTGTTTAAACATTTTGATATGTTTGTTGTAGAAGTGACGGACGATTGCTAAAATTATTTGTTCCTCGACGGACGTTTTCAGGAATTGTTTTATTCTTCAACGGGCGGTTGTGGGAATTTATTATTATTATTATCGATAGATAGTTTGCCGGGAATTTTTATTCTTCGACTTCTCTCCGTTAGACAAAACCTTGATGCGTGGAACTTGATTTTTTAAGACAACCAGTTATATTCATTAACAAAGTTTATGACAAAATGTCAAATAGATTAAATATTCCAGATCCAAATGAAGACAACCGACAATTGCTTGCTAGACTATGGGATGCAGCAAAATGAAGGGGTGATGGAAAATGTTATTGTCCATGTACTCAATGCAGGGGATTTAAGAGGAGAAGAATATTGATCTCAACAGCCACAAAACATTGTAGGGAACATGGACACGCTAAGGGGGGGAACAAATATCGTCCATTTGTAGGTTTAGCATTATAAACATTATTATATTTGTTTTTTTGTTGTAATTGTATGTATTTTTTTTTCATATATTAATGTAAATCCATTGATGTTTCTGTGTATTTATATTAAAAGAAAGACACCCTATAGCATGTCGTCCAGAGGAAGTGCTTTCAGAACAAGTTCAGGATCAGGATCATGGAGCGTGTATGTTTAATGGAGAACAAGTGAATGATCATATTGAACAAGATGATCATGCTGGTGATGTAATTGAAGATGATGGTACACATACATTGATCCATGATTCATTTAACGTTAGAATGGATGACGATGATGTTGATAATGAAAATGATGATGACTTTGATGATGTTCACGATATACCTCTTCTTGATAAGGCATATGAACCCCTTTATGAAGGCTCCAAAACAAATCTTCTCTCTACCATAATGTTGATAATGAACTTGAAGGTTATGAATGGTCTTTCAAACACTGCAATCACACATATGCTAAGGTATCTAATAATTGTATGATCGTGATAAAGTTTATTTGTATTCCTCTAATAATTGTATTGTTAACTCATTATTGATCATCATACGGATGAAGCGTGTTTCGTTAATATTATTTATTTATTACATTAACAATTTTTTTTGTAGCTTGATAGCTGAATTTTTGTTACCACCATCAAATATTTTACCTCGCACATATCGAGATTGATCTTCCATCATGAAAGAGATTGGAATGCATTATGAAGCAATTCATGCATGCCCCAATGACCATGTTATATATTATAATCAGCATGAATTTGCAACAGAATGTTTGAAGTGTCATAAGTAGATATCGTACAAATAAAGTAACAAAAAAGGTGCCTTAGAAGGTTCTTCGTTATATTCCCATCATTCCAGGTTTGCAACGACTGTTCAGGTGCAAAAACATAGCGCAATTTATGGATTACCATGCTAGGAATAGAAGTCAAGATGATGTTATCCGAATGCCTGCAGATGGTACTGCTTTTAGAGATATTGAGGAAAAGTGGCTTCACTTTAAAGAAGAACCATGTAATCTTAGGATTTCTTTGGTAGTAGATGGTGTTAATCCATTTGCACAGATGAAATCCATTTACACGGTGTGGCCTATTTTTGTTATCAAAAATAACATTCCTCCATGGTTGTCATTAAAGAGGGAGCACATAATGTTGTCGATGATTATTCCAGGTTTTATTGACGAAAACTATTTTATTTATAATGTAGTTGTGGCATCTCATTTTTCGTAATATGTATCTTAATTTCATATATATATATCTATTATTTTACTCTTCTGCATGGTTTATATATCTTAATGGTTCTCATAATGATATATTTTATATGTTCTTCAAATTATGAATCAGGTAAGTTCCAAGTCAAAGATATGAATGTATACATCGAACCTCTTATAGATGATCTACTGAAGTTATAGAATGGCATAACTATGTATGACATACCTATACCAATACGACAAAGACAATTTCAATTCCATGCAATGGTTGTATGGACAATACATGATGCCCTGGGTTAACTTCATTTTGTGGTTTGTAATTTTAAGTTCCACTTTAATTACATTTAATGATATGTAGTAGTTAGAATATTTTATTATTGAATATATTTGACATAGATATACTGTAGGTCTTCAGACAAAGGGTAAATTTGCATGTCCAGTTTGTGGTCCTAAGATAAAATCTCGTCGTTCAAAAAGCTTAAGAAAGGAGGTGTTTGATGATTATAGGAATTTCCTCTCTAAGAATCACAAGTATAGAACAATTGAAAGAAATCTTTTCAATGGGAAGTAGGAGACTGCATTAAAACCACAGAGAATGACACCTCACCTTTGGAAGATGCAATATAATAGAAATCGTCATCATGGTACGTATGGATCATCGTATATGAATTTTTATGTATTTTAATTTTTATTGTGAGTTGTTTGTTGTAGTGGCCATATTTGATTTATGATGTAATTTATTAATTATAAACTAATATTCCTGATGTCCATCGTGATCATGAAGGCATTAATGGTCTTCCACGAGGAATGAAAAGTTATCATATTCAATTCAACAGGTTGCCCTACTATGAGCACCTACAAATTGCTCATTTGTTTGATACAATGCATATTGTAAAGAATGTTACTGAAACCTTATGGAAACTACTAGAGCTAAGGAGGGAGAAAGATAAAGTTTTGAAAGTGTGCAAAGACATTCAAGAAAGTAACCATGCAATGAAAGACGTCATCCAATTTCATACCAACGGAGAACAAGTTAATATAAACTCAATTCCATGGATGTTTAGGGAGCAACAAAGCAATGTTGTTAAAGAAGTAATGCGGAAAATTAAATTTCCCATCGTTTTTTGTGCAAAATTGAAGAATATCATAACTAAAAAAGGTGATTTTATGGGGGTCAAAACACATTATTGGCATGTCTTCATCAAGGTTTTTGTGAATTTGGAGGTTTTTGTGAATTTTGGAGCTCACGGTTGATAATTGGAGGTCAGGGTTGAGAATTGGAGCTCACTGTTGATAATTAGAGCTCACGCTTGAGAATTAGAGCTGACGGTACAAATTTGGAGCACACGGTTTACGTTTTGGATTTCCAGTTTTGGATTTGGAGCTCATGGCTCAACAAGTAAGCATCATGACCTCCTTTTTTTGGGCATGCTGTGACAATGGTTTTTGGGCATCCCGTGACAAGGGTTTTTGGGTGACAAGGGTTTTTTTTGTGCGTTGTGATGTTTGCTCCTTTGTGGGACAAGCTTGAATGTAGACAGACCCTTCCTCATTTAGTGGGTTATTCAGTGATTCAATTTACAAACCTTCTTACCTTACAAATGAGAAACTCGCTGTTTGAGAAACTCGCTGTTCGGGTCATGAACTTAGAATAGGGCTTTGCGCCTCACCCCCTCTCGTATCTATGAGTCATTATTATAGTGATCATTCATTTTGTAGCGCATCTATAGATGTAATTATGCAATTTCTCTAGTTTTGCATAGAAAAGCTTGATCAAAGAAGTACTTTGAAGAGACTGATTATCCAGACCTATCGAACGGTTAAAATAGAACTAGGAAATTGGGGCCTTTGACTACAACTAGTAAAACCCCTCTTAAGGTAAGGAAGGTCAGACTATCTTATGGGAATAATAAGGGAATAAAGACTTCCATAATGAGGAGGTCTTACTTCACAAGGAGGTATTAATTCACCAGACTAGTTCATCCTCATATTCAACCGATAAGGTCAGATACTATAGGGAATAGAAGCCCTTAATCTTTTAGAAGGAAAGAGAAATAAGGGGTAGGGGTTGAATTTCATGTTTCTAGCTAAGGCAAGTCATAAGGCAGGAAAGGAAAGTAATAAATCAAGTAATAAAGGGGTGCCAATCACCCACCCCACCATAAGGTACCCGTTCTGGCGGTGCCAATAAAGAGCAGGTCTTAAGGCAGAGAGTGGTACCATATCTAGGGAACGACCTTGGATCAATAAAAAATATACCATAGGGAACAAATCCTCTCAAAGCCAGTACCTTGAAAAACACACTAGTTCAGGGACAAAAGTTTGGGAACAAAGAAATTGAAAGAAGTAGCGACTTTTAAAAAACCAAGGCAAAGCAAACAATTTCTTGGTTGGGGTAGTTATACACCTTAACAAGTTGGAGAATACATCAGAGACAACCATTACAGGAAGTGTCTAAGGTCGACAATTCAATGCCAAAATCCTCAAGGATTGGGGTTAGGAAAATTGGGGTGACAAATTAGGATGCATGCTCAAAGTCCTGTTAATATCATCGTCAAACAAAAATTGCCCATGAGGACAGAGTTCAAGAACTCTGTCCACATGAACTATATCTCACAAAAGATATGATTTAGAATAAGTCCTTAGTTTTCAAGTGTGAACTAATTATTTTCCAACTATGAATTAATTATTTGAGATCATATTAGACTCCTTAAGGATATAGAGCCATTGGATTGGCTTATAATGAGTAATGGGTTTTAAATTTAAGTTATGAAAAACAATAATGAATCCAATAGCAATTTATTATAAAAGTAAAAGTATAGTATTTGGTTAGGAGATTTTTATTACTATATTCATAGAAATAAATTGTTTGTATTAAATCCATCAAAAGAAAGATGTGGATGGTGTCTTTAACAGTTGGGAAGATTATTTACATTTAATTGTAATTTGTTTATAAGACTTATCATTATTCCATCGAGATGTTTCCTTTCAAGGTTGTGTATGTTAGGAATAGTTACAAAATAACATACATTAACTATTCCCATAACTTTTAGAACTCAACCCTAAATTAAACCCCTTAGTTAGTTCGAAAGAAAAATATTTACAAACATGATTCTCATTCTGATTTGGTAAAAATCTATCCATATTAAAGTCAATCTTTGACCTATTAGCTGAGCTAGAGATAAATTGGAAACTTGTGCAATGTCCCCTATTCAATTCTGGCCTTTAGTGCTGCAAAACTGCGTTTCCAAAATTTTTGTAGCATTTTGCAATGTCACCTTCAGAACTTTCGTTGTTTTTACACTATTGGCACTACAACAGTTATGAAAACTGCATTTTTTATGCAAAAACTTGTATGGACGCTTTCAAACCTTTTCCAAGGCTCTAATACTAAAATTTAAGCATGTTATGGTCTAATTTCATCAAATTTATCTCTTGCCTTAGCAAGAAGTTTTAGATTACCCGCACTGACCTCATCTTTCAACATTTGCAACTCTTTATTCATATTTTTGTTTTCTTCTTTAAGGGATCTATTATGCTTATATAAATTTTGAACTTGTTTATGTAATGGGAATCTTCTCCTTAGCGTCCCTCTAACATCCATCAAAGCTTTTTCATATAGGTCTAGACTTCCATCTACTTCAAACCTATGTTTTATGTCTTCTTTTTGCAACTGAACAATCATCAAATGGGCTTCTTTTAACGGTATATTTACCTTCTTCACCTCTGGATCATCACTCTACGTCTGTTAATATGGTTGTACTTTGGAGAGTTTTTTTCTTCTTTGTTTGGATAGATTGCTCAAGTGGAGTCTCTGATGTATCTTATTCCACATATTTTTGCCATTTCATTGCTAATCTAGTCCCAGGTATCTTAACCTCCACCCTTTCTTCAAAAAAGTCCAACTTTATTCCTTTCATTTTATTTTTACTCTTTTAAAATTCAGGTCTCTCCTCTATATCTATAACAACCCTAGGTTTTTTCTCCATATGAATCTTACCCTTTCTCTACTCCTCACTCGTGTCTTTTTCTCCATCATGTTCTTTGCTTGAGTAGTTGTCTTTTCTTTTGAGCTTGGAGTACATCTCCTTGCTAAAGGAATACCTAGCACCTTAGGATCATAACCAACAAGGAAAAGAAACATGTTATAATCCCAGCTCATTTTCCTAATCTCTTCAAGCACGAGCAATTTGATTAATCCAAAATGAAATAAACTAGTGTTATGCCTTCTTAGGTTTCAGCTGCACCTACGTGCCATCTTTCCTAGACTTTTGTACAAATAAAAAAGGATGTCTAAAAATGTTTTTCCAATGAAATGTAACAACAATTTGAAGTGAAATTGATATATTGTGT
This sequence comes from Pseudotsuga menziesii, assembly GCA_001517045.1. Taxonomy (NCBI): domain Eukaryota; kingdom Viridiplantae; phylum Streptophyta; class Pinopsida; order Pinales; family Pinaceae; genus Pseudotsuga; species Pseudotsuga menziesii. The sequence continues at coordinate 377,419 of LPNX010512197.1, read as the reverse complement.
CAAATATTCCTTCACATGTAAAAGAATTCCTTATGGCAAATAAAAGTTTCTCATATTTCTCTTACAGCCAAGCTTTGGGTATCCCATGAGTTAAATTTGATCCCTTGTGTTCTTCTTTAGAAAATCATCATAATTTATCAACTGAAACTTCATCACTTTGAACCATTGCTCTTGTAACGCCTCCTTGAGTTACATCAAACTAAGCTAACACATACCATTTTTTTTTAATGTAAATTAATTACATTATGCACACAGTAGCGGAAGTATGACCCTCTAATGAGATCCATAATTTACTTAGACAAATACTAATTGCATAATACATATCTATTAAAAGGAACTTTACATGAATAATAACTTTAACTCTAATTATGAAATGTGTTAGTCAAGAAACTACTAGCGCTCATAGCAATAACAATTACAGACATGTAACAACAATAAAATAAACAATTTCAAGACTCTTGGTGAGTAACAACAACAGTTTCAACAAGTAACAACACTAGTTTTAGCAAGTAATAACAACATTTTCAGTGAGTAGCAACAACAACATAAATTAGTTTAAAACTGCTAGTGAGTAACAGCAGTAGCAATGATTAGTTCAAAACTAATGCTTAATATAAGACTCAACTTAAAAACAAGTTTATTAATTTGATTAACGTACTTTAAACTTAATAAACCAAACTAATTTCAACCAATTACAAATTATGGCTTAAACTTGGAAAATAACAACATGAAAATTCCTCATTAATAGCATGGCTTAGTGAACAACACTTCCAACTATTCCTATGAATTTCTTACTCTTCAAAAACTTAAATTTTGGTAAATATTCTCTCTTAAATGAATTTCATTCATTAAAAATGAAAAAAAAACTGTCCATGAGGACAGAGTTCAAGAACTCTGTCCACATGAACTATATCTCACAAAAGATAACAAGTGTTCAACCAAGCAACGGTGACGAATCGTGGTATTATGCCTCACTAGTTTGCGATATTGCAACCCCATGAAACATAATACCATGAGTCGTCCCCATTATTAGCCAACACTTATTAGCTATTTTAGAGTTAGTGAATTGAAAGTGGCTAAGTCAACGCAAAAAAGAAAGGTAATAAGTTTGACTAAATAAACTATTTCGATAATTGTACCTACATCTTCTTTGATGGGGCTTAAGCCAATCAAATTGGAGGTATAGGTGTTCATCTTTTGATCACCCAGGACCACTATTTTTGCTTCAAATTGGGTGTTGGTATGAGTACAAACACCAGATTTGAACTACTTGCTTTATGGACTCTCCTTTATTGTGCTAAATCCATGGTCCTTCCCACTCTGCACATTCATGGTGACTCCACAGCCATCATTAATTGGTTCAATAGAAGATCATCACTAACTTTACTTGCACTTGATGGCTGGTGTCAATGTATCCGTGATATGGAACCTTACTTCATCCAGCTAAAAGAAGTTCACATTTCTAGAGAACACAATACTAACGCTGATAGCTTATCCAAAGAAGCATTAACCTTGGCCTCAGGCCATTTTCAATTTACTGAATTCACTGATGGTGAAGTACTGATCAATGCACTTTCCATCTTTTCTAGCCCTTAGCACTTGATTCTTTTATGTGCTGTTGCTATTGACATCCTTTGGATGATTGAGGTGGATGATCCCCTCATATTACTGATCTCTCTTATTTATTGCTTCTTTGGATTAGCTACTTCAGTATTAGACAAGGTTAGTGATGTGGATGTAGTCAAGATTTCTAGATTAGAGGTGTTACCTTTCAATGTTTGTCCAGTATTCCTGTGAAGCTGATCAATTTTATTTCATAGGGTTTCCTTAGGGTTGAAAATTAGCATGGGAAAACAAGTTAGCATTTCCTTAGGGTTGAAAATTAATATGGGAAAACAAGCATTATCCAGACAAGCTAAAAGGAATAAATCAGCAAATATTACAGACTGATATAAATGTATTTAACGTGCCAAGCAACTAGATCTGGAAATGTCTGCTTTTCACCACCACTGGGAAATATGCCTCTGAAGTGCTGGCTTATGCACTTCAGAGTAGCACAGAGGTTAAAACATCCACTCTACAGGAATTAACAAAATCCTATAACAATAGTTGTTATTATGACTCTTAAAGGGCCCTCGATGAGATCTGTGCACTTTTAGGTAGTTCAACTTTCAAGCAAAAGAAGCCATCAACAACAAGTATGTGCACCCTAGAAAACATGGAAAAGATCATAAAACATATTAGGTAAAATGGATAATCATCTACAACATCACAAAATCATTCATGGGAAAACTAAAAACCACTTAAAGGAGATATTTTCTTTGAAGGAGATAGTCCATTAAAGGAGAACCTCCAGGTTTTGTATAGACATATATTGGCATAAATTGTAGTGTTATATGTGATGCATATGCATAACATATCATCTAAAGCTTGAAAACGTTGAAAGGCTAAAGTACAATGGCCACAAGCATACATTTGAAGCTTATGAAGCCTACCCAATTCATGTTAGCAAAAGGCAAGGCAAGCAATAAGTTAGAATGGAGACTTGTATGTAACCAAAAGAGGGGCATACATTAGAGTTTTTAGGGCTACCAAATGCCCACACCTATTAACCAAACTCATTCTTGACAAGCTTTTTCTTTAACAAGTTATTGGCTTACAAGTCTTTCCAAGTTTTTTTTCTTATAAGTCTTTCCACGTTTTTTTGCTGGTATTTTGGCTATGCTTATGCCAATTTTTTTTTGGCCACGGTATAGGTAGAACCAAACAGGTATTTGTCAGACCTGTCTTCCTCCAGCGAAGGGATTTTTGGAAGGCCAGAGGAAAGTGAGACATCCAGTAGGTCTACATAGGCTAGATCAACTAGATGTCAGAAGATTAGAAGAAAATTCGACAAACGCATGAATTTTTTTCTCCAAGGAGGGAGGTCATGTTCCTATGATGATGAGACAGTGGGAGACATCGACGTGCCCTTAAGGTACCAACACCTAGTGAAACAATGGGTGCCTAGTGATCTTCCTAAAGTAAACATTTATTTTTGTGTGAATGAGAGGATATATAGAATTGCACCGTCCTCATTGCATGGATTGGGTTTGTTTTGCATGGACGGCATAAAGGTTGGATACGGTAGATGTACAGAATTGATGGAGTATGTTGGACCCTATTACAACTACAGTGATTGGATGCGCCTGGTCCAATATACACGAAGTATGCATAGATATGGATTGTCAGTGAATTATATACAACTAAAACACAAATCTCAAAATAAAGGAGCAACGATGTACATAGACGGAAGGCCAAAAACAACCGGTAATATTGCGGGGTTTATAAAAAATACACAACCAGGGTCTACATTAAAGCAACCCAACTGCATACTCGAGTCACGTGAAGAAAACTGTGTCTTTGTATGTGCAATTAAATCAATAGGTGCTGGCGAAGAACTGTTTATTGATTACAATTTGAATCATGTAGATACAAACAATGTTTGTATGGTTGTGGTACAACAAACAACTTAACCACTCTTTTATTAATTATTTTAACGTCTATAGGAATTTTTGTTAGCATATAATTGAAATTATCTACTTTTCATGTTTCCTTATGTAACTTTTAGTATGTTTTTGATGTAGGGTTCTCTCAGGGGCACCTCTATCTCCGTAGATGTTTGTTGACCCGATTCAAGGCAACAGGTATACATCGATATTGCCAATGTAATATTAAATTTTAGGATGGACATACAGATACGTTGTTATGCATTTTCATTAGTATATTAGGTTCATTTATATAATATTATCGATATTCCATGTAGAGTGTTGATAATGAAATCCAACCAGCTATTGAGCATCCGACTATAGCATCGGGGCAACAACCAAACATGAATGTAATTCTCCATTTCAAATACTTTAAAATCGTAAACATGTCTATCGTGACACATTATGTTTATTTTGTTATGTATTCTTTCATTTTTATGGTTGCGTTGATGATGGTAATGTTGTCTACCTTTGTTGCAGATTGACCGAGGAAACTCCCCAGCTGTTGATTAGATGACTGGAGACTCGAGGCAACCATTTAACCTAAATGTAATTCCACATTCTAAATACTTCAAAAATGTACACATATAAAACATGTAGCATAGTGTTTATTTTTGTTTTTGTTCTGTATTTGTTATCTTATACATAAATCGATACATTGTGATAATGTTCTCTACTTTTTTTGCAAGTGGCTGATCAAGGTAAATCCCCATCTGTTGATCAAACCACGCCCTCAGCTAGGCATCAGGTAATCCTATTATAATCCCTAATATACTTATTTGCGCACACTATATTTTCAAAGACTAAGCAATTTTTTTAAATATTTCAATTGCAGACAGGGGATTCCGTTTATCAAACGGTATCTCAAAACTCTTTATAGAATGAGGTCTCTCAATTGATGAGAGATAGTGAAATTAGAGAGTCTGCAGACCCGTTGAGGGTGCTACAAAGGACAAGGGAAAAACAAAATGAGGAACTGGTTCGTTTGACATTGGCAATTCCACTAACAGAAGGGCTCGAACGAAGGATTCAATTGTTGTTACAGCAACGTAAACAAGTGGACGTAAGTTATCGAATAAAAATGTAAATTTATTTATAAAAACTTTATAATATTTGATTTTATATGCTGTTGAATTTATAATACAATGGGTTTAATTTACAACATGCTATGGAGATTATCAGTAGTGGACAAGGCAATGTTGGTCCTAGTGACCAAACCACTCCATGTACACCACATACTGCTCCCATACTATCCACTGAACAATCGACAACATGCTCTGCAACACCGTCAAGGGCAGCGGAGGGTGCAACTGATGTTGCCCCACCTACAACAAATGTTGCAGAAGAAGGGGTGGATGCATGGCTAGATAGAGATGTGGAAGCATTTCCTGGATCTTCTCGTGTGACTAGCACTGGTTCAATAAAGTGTACATTTTTGGTGAATGAAGACCTGGTTCTAATAAAGATAGAGAGGATTCCAGGTCATTATAAATTGTTCAATTTATTTTTTATAATTTGTTTCTAATATACCGATAATATTTTCTAATGTTGACTAATGATGGCAATAATGTTTTGTAGGAAATGATATATTTTATAAACACATGAATGATTTGGACTTGGAGATCTTTGGGCCCACCATCCACACAATGTGGAACAGGTAGCCAAAATCTTTAAAGGATGATCTGACTAATTGCTTGGTTAGTCTGTTCGGAAAAGATACCTTTGATACATCGAAGGTACTACAGAAGGCTGAAAAAAATCTAAAGATTGTCCGAGACCAATATAGGGTTCACCTAGAAAAGAAACCTAGGTATGAGCACCCTCCAATGATTCCATCTATGGAGTGGAAAGTCCTGGTGGAATATGGAAAAGAGAAGGGCCTGAGAAAATCAGGAAAAATACCACCAGGTGGAACAGGGAGGTATGCATTTCATTCTAAAATGTAGTGGTAAGCCTTATTATTACTAGTTTTTATATCAAATTTGGTACATATACTAATGTATTTAAAAACTTAATTAGGCTCTCGAACACATCTAAGGCCACAAAGGCAAGAATTGAAAAAATTGGCCAACACAAGCTTGGGCCTGGTGGTTACTCCAACTTGGCGGCCCGATATGTAAGTATCGCAAAACTTGAATCCGCATCCAAATATCATACATATTATTATTTTTGTTTTGTTCTGACAAAAGGATTTAAAATTAATGACATCATGTAAATATGAAGGTCGACCGGTTCAAAGAATTGCCCAGTGTGGATTACATGAAGCTTGGCTTTGAACATGGCTTTGACGTCGTTGTTGAACACTGGAGAATCTTGTCTGTGAATACTGCACGATATTATGCTGATCCATCTGGTATCCAGGTATGTGAAAACTATATATTTTAATGATAATTTATTAATGCTCATGCAATTTGTTCCTTATAAATAAACTAACGTAAATTATTTATTCCTGTTTGTGCAGGAAAGTAACGATCTCGTTCATGTCGAGGATGAAGTACATGAACGACCAAACAAAGATCATGCTTCTCATCCTGGTAATGAATTTATTAATGTGCTACTATTTTTTATAGACCATTGCAGATGATGAACATTAATTTTAATTCTACACAATTCAACTACAGAGCATGTGGCTGCAGATCATAATATGGAACAGGTTGGGCCAGTACGAGATAATGTTGAACATGGTGATGTGCACATGGTAGGTAAAAATACACATTTGTAATGTTTTTTTAATGAATTACTTGTATTTATCAAAATATAAATATATTAATGAAAGATTTTGACATTATTGCAGAAATTCATCGCCCCTCGCTTGAAGTTCAACCTTGCGAGCAGACTAGTAGGGATACCGATTATCAGATTCCCGAAGATGTGACTCTAACTAAATATTTAAAGAGAAGAAAAGTAAAAAGGAATTGACTAAATTTTTTTTGAGTAATTTTTCTTTATAAAAAAAAATTAATGCTTTTTTTCTCTGTTTTATGAATGAATGCTTTACTAAATTGTTTACTGATATTTTTTTTTTTCTGCCATTGACGAAATTAATGTTTTAATGAATGAGTTAATGAATGGTTTTTTCAGCTATTGAATGATTGAATGGTTTAATGAATGTTATAAAGAATGATTTAATGAAAGCATTTTTCAACTATTGAGTGAAATAATTTGCATTGTAGATGCATTGTTATTTGAATTGTGAAATAGTGAAATAAATTGTTATTTGCAAGTATAGGCATTGGGTTTGGGGAGTTGAGAGTGATGTGAGGGGGGGGAGGGGCCATAAGAGCTTCCACCTTCACGTGGTTGGTCTTGTTTAGTAGAGAATATTAAATTATTCTCGAAATAGAGAGGAGCTCAATGAATGGTAAGGAAGAATACATCAAACAACATCTATTCCTATATTTTTACTGTGTAATTTTCACTATTGCTATTTCACTCCTCCATTGGAACTTGTTACAGATAGCGTTGAGAAACCTTTCCATAGTTAAGAGGAAAGAAATGGAGTTTTGATTAGATCGATGGCCTTATATACATAGTATTTTTGGTTATCCATGTTTTATCAGGTGATATCTTACTAATTATAATTTTTTGCTTACATAATTTATGTTAGATCATTATATTTTAAATTCCTTGATTAGATTAAGCAATTGAGTTTCATTTAATGTTGCTTGAGGATTTTAAAGAACTCAGTTACTATTGCTTGAGGATTTTAAAGAACTCAGTTACTTGAACTGAATTAGTAAATGATAGATGTTATATAACATTTTTATATAAATGGTTGGGCATGATAGCTTCGGAGATAGATTGTTTGAATACTTGGTCAATTGTAGCAGGATGCATTTATTTTTGCAACACACTCATGTCTTCATTTTATGTTTTCAAGATGCTTTTGAACAAATAATGGCTTGTTTCTACATCATAAGTCCACATTCAATGTTTTCAGGATGCTTTTGAACAAAGAATGGCTTGTCTCTACATCATAAGTTCACATTCAATAGCCTTTGCAGCAAGAGTTTTTATATACCGAAAAACTGACATTCATTCTTTACTTGTTTATGGATTTTGAAATCCTATAGATGCAAGATGTGGACAATGGTACACTGTTAAAGTGGACTCTTTAAAGGTTACCTTGGAAAATAGGGCAGATCTTCTTCAACGAGCTGAAGTTCGTTGTGTGCTTTTGATGTAGAGACAACCAAGCTTCCTTTGAAGTTCCCTGATGCTGAATATGACATGATAATGATGATTTCACACATGGTGGATGGGAAAGGATATCTTATTAAAAATCAAGAGGTAAAAACACTTGGCATTATTTTATGCTCGTTGGTCAACCTATCCTTTGTTTTGGGATTTCTTTCATCTATGTTTTGGGATTTTTATTTTTTGCAGATTGATGTTGCATTGATTGTTATGAACATCATTGCTCTTCTTTAGTTTTCCAATTCCTTTTCGTTTGTTTCCTGAGTGTGTAGGGGTGGGGCATTGAAGACTTGGAGTACACTTCAAAACTAGAATTTGAAGGAAATTTCAAAGTAGCAAATGCGCCAAATGAGGTATATCTGCCATTTACTGTTTACCCTAAGACTATAATTCTGAAAACAAGTATTGATGCCCTGGAAGTTTGCTATGTTTTCCAAACAGAGCTTCTTAGGCACTGGTTCAATCACATGCAAGAATTGAAGCTTGGGATTTATGTCATGTATGATGGAGATTTCTTTGATTGACCTTTCGTTGAACAACAGGCTAAGCACCATGGAATGAAAATGAGTGATGTATGTTAATTTTTTTATCTAATATACTGGAATCTTATGCTTGCTGATTGTTGCTATATTTTTTCTCAATTCTATGTTTAATTGGAAAAGGAGTTTATTATTTAGTGTATTACAATGAATGTATTGATCCACAGAGTGGACATCTCAGGGCCCCAATGTATACTGTGTTCTTGAATCCTTCAGAAGTTTTTCTCTACCTCTTAAAATTCCTACATTGTTTTGCAACCAAGGATAGGTTTTTGACCATCGTTATAAATTTTGACCCCTCTATTATCTAGCCACTTCATTTAGCAAGAACAATCTGTGCTTACCTTGGTTGTTTGGAATTTGCAAGAGTGAAGTTAAATATCTACTGTACATTATTAATAATGATTTAAGATAACATACTCTGTTGTTTCTTTGTCTCTTTGCTATATGAAGTGCTTATGTATTTGTAGGATTCAATCTTATTCTATATCCCTTCCTTGAGCAAAGCTAGACTATTCTAAAAGTATTGAATGCCTCTTGGTCAGCAAGTTTATTTCTATTTTTTTTTTATCCTAGCTATTTCCTTTGGTCCCGTCTGTTTAGAGACTCTATAGGTTTAGTGTCCTCCATCATCACTTATTAAGATTGGGGATGTAAAGCACTCTTTGCATGAGAGATCTTTCTTATATAGGGAGAAACTTATGCAGATACTTATACAATTAGCACAATGCATATGAAGGATAAAAACAATTGTTTAGACCCAATTTCATCTTAATCATGTTATAAAAGGCCACCCTTTAGAACTTTAGTCAACTCAAAATGGAGGTCAGGGACATAGACAATGTATGGGGACTGCTTCATTACACTTTCCAACTAATAGTCTCACCCAGAGCAGCACTACATTGTGTTCAACTAGGAAAACTTGATTGCAAGCAACCTTTCTCTGACTCTCTCGAATGCCAAGTCATATAGGCCATTTCTAAGTGCGTAAGTTGGAACATGCGGGCATGGGATTACATGACCTTTGTACATGTGGTTCACACTACCTGAGTTACTTGGAGAAGTGTGTAGGTAGAATTTGTGTTGTAATCACCTACCCTTAGCACATGTAATGTCTCTAGTTAAGGAACATTCTCTTAAAGTGTTCATGGATTGGTTAGATTGGACTTTGTCTTGTTAAGTGGTCCACTTGTAGACCTAGTACAAGGTTTGCTTGTAATTACTCTCTTCCTTATTCCATAAATAGAAAGGAGGGTGCTTCTCTTGAGGATATTGGGTTTTCTATTTTGCGAAAAGTAAAGTTAAGAGTAAAAGTAGTTGTGATAACTATATGTGCAAGGATGAAATATATACTTGACATAGAATCCTCTAGTTTGCTACCAGGCTTCCTTCAATGGTCAAATTCTAGGCTGAAACCATGTGGCTATAAGAGAAATCTTTGGATTTTTCTTTTAAATCCATCAACAGGCGTCGCTTTTTCGACATTCTTTCGACACTCCGGTCAACCCATCCGACAGCCATGCCATGACTCCGATGCTTCCGCCTGTCGGACGACCGATGGTTAAAGTGTCGGACTTCGTCGAAAGCCCGACTATTCTAGTGTCAGATTGCGTCAGATTTTCAACACTTCCTGAATTAAAAATCGATGACACCGCCATTTCTCTGACACTTCTGTCCATCGGACAACCAACGCTGCAAGGGTCGGAGGACGTCGGATTTCCAACGGGTTATGCAATTTTGGTTGGCACTTCAGAAGCAAAAACGGTCGAATATGTGACACAATTGTTTGTCGGATCTTTGACCCACATTAGTAGACTATCAAAGATCCGACGTTACGCCACCGATGCCAAAAAAAAAGTGTATGTGTCAAAAATGAGACAGAGAAGTGTCGAATTTTAGACATGTAAGGCGTCGGATTTTGGGTTGAAATTCTGTTGTGTTAATTTAAACGTCATAGCAGTTGATCCATTAATTGAACCGATGGAAGCACTATCATGTACCCCAATTTCAATAACATTTTATGTTTAAGAAGACAATATATTTCATTTTTATTGTAAAGTTTGAGACTATTGATCATGTGGGGTCAACGATGACTGTAATTAATTATGTTGAATATTATATTAGTTAATAAATAAAAGATGAGACAAATAGCCTAAGGAGGCTGTTGAATGAGTGTCCACTAACCCACTAGGAGGAATAGACTGGGGTGAGAGTAAAATGACACATGGTAGCATCCTCAACCACTTCTAGCTGTTGTAGGGGGAAACTTTCCTAATTTTGTGGTCATGTTCCCTAAGAAAGTGGAATAGAGCAGATGGCTCATTAATTGAAAAAATGACCAAAAATACCTAGGCATGCATATATCTATCCATCAAATTCAACAGGAGGTTGTTCAATCATTACCTTGTGAAATTTCTGAAGTTGAGAGAAGTGCACAAGAGATTCGATGAGGGGAAAAGCAGAAGTGGATTGAGTGATTAAGAATGTTTTTCAGAAATAGTGCAGCTTGCTAGTTGAGTTCTTTACTAATGAGGACAAAAGTACCATTGTTAAGTACTTTTGTGGAGTTGCAGGGAATTTTAATACCATTTCTTCACACAGTGCTTTCATCTTGGTGGATTAGTGGACAGGATCAGGGGTCCTAAGACAAGTAGTGAGCTGTCTTCAGGAAAAGGTTGGGTGGAACGGGCTCCTTGGGCTGTTTGTCTCTTCTACAAGTTATTAGGTTCCATTGTGTTATCTTATTTATCTTTATGCAATAAAATTATTGGAATGAAAGTAGTCATGATTAGTTTTATTATTATTTCTTAGATACTTTGCATATGCAAATAGACTGTTTAAGTCTGCATTTTATCTAGGAAATTACTTGTATATGTTTAACATAATAAATGAACCTAGAATTAGAAATGACGGAATGATGAGTAAAATTTCCTTTCTGTATTTTTCCACGCATCTTATGATGAAGCACTCTAGTACAGAAGGATGGTTTAGCTGAAGATAGGAATGAGTATGCATGGATAAAAGAATATGAAAACTGTTATCAAAATGAAAGGTTACTTAGAAATGATTTCACTAATATTTTCTTTCATTAAGTTTCCACCAACATCATCAAATAACTGTTTAACATTGAAAGCTTTTACTTCTAATTTTCCATTATAATTCCTTTTCCGGGACTTCAACTTATGCATAAACCTCTAAATAATAGTATATAGAGTCTAATATAGTAAAACTGTTGATACAAAGACAATAAACAGTGTGTAATATAATAAAATATATATCATAGTAATACAATTAAATTAATTACACTTAGCAAAGAAAATTAATTAATTATTTTAATACTTTAATACCTAATTAATAAACAACTATTCTATCTATTTGTTTTACAAGAAGTAATGCTCAGTTAAATCCCAAACTTTTCCTTGTAAAACACCTAACACATTAAGTTTATAATGATCAATCAATAGACTGAAAATGATTAAGAACAATATCATCTATGGTATTATAGTATCATAAGTACTTAAGAAAGGAAAATGTAATCGCATCGCATAGTATAATAATAATACTATATAAAATATTACTCTAAGTCACATTACAATACATAATTAAGTACTTAGAAAACCTAGTAGTAACAATTATATAACAAAAAAAAATATTGCTATTTATTATGTGCAAACTGTGCATCTAAAACCCTAATCATTAATACAAACTTTTATATATCTATTACAGAACAAAAGGTTTACCTTAGCTAGTAAACAATTAAAAAAGTCAACTGTGTTTTTTTTTTTTGACTAGGGGAATCAACAACTGGGGACGGGCTGGTACTCGCGTGACACGGGGTCCAGAGATCCAATTCCACTACCACTATAAACCTAGGTGTAACCACAGCACCCGAACCATGGCACACAGGACAATTTGGGAGGGATTTGAATACGAGACCTTACATTTACAAACAATTCCATTTACCACTTGCTCTGCCCCCCCACGGGCTAAAGTCAACTGTGTATTTAAAATAAGGTCTAATTCTTTTTTCAAAACTTTTATCCAACAATTAAGGAAATCAAAGGATCGTTTCCCAATTTTCCATTTAAATAAAAACGTATTAAAATTTAACTATTAATTATACAAAAAAATTGAAGCTCGAAGATAATCTAAAATATCAAAACTATTCATTAAAGACAAAACCCTACGTTAGTCTTTTACTTTTACCACAGTTACAAATAGAATTACATTAACTAATTCGTCAAATGGCTCTACCCTGTCGCGACCATAGTAGGAATTACAACAAGTATTTTACAGAGTAGAAAAACCCTTAAACACACATTTTTTTTCCTCTCAGTGCTTCAGAAAAATACAAAAAGGAAAGACAATATTAACAATTATATAAACTCTGGTAGAAAGCTCACATATTGAAATAGGGTATTAACTTATCAATATTTTTAACCATTAAAATCGCCACTTTGTTCAAAAACCAAATTTGACAAGAAGGAAATAATTACTAACAACTATTTTATACAACGGCCGTAAACAAAATACTTATGAACAGAGGCTTCATTTAACCTGAAGTTAACCAAAAAAATCACCACTTGGTTCCACGCTTTAAAACCCAAATTTTTTGCCTTAACATTGGCATGGCCACACAAGAGTCATTTGGCTGAGTAAAAGGCCGAGGTGGCATTCAAACAAAATAGTTACAGTAATAAACAAACATTTACAAAAATTTTAAAGAGTAAATATTTATTTTGTAAAATCACTTTTACAAGGGTCGTAGCTGTTTACGAAACCCTAAGGGCTTTCACCATGGATGGCCATACGGCCTTCATCTCTTTCTTTCCCAAATATAAACAACACTTCAACACAAGTGATTTGAGCATTGTTTTATAGACTGTAACTACCATTAGCATCATCGTAAACACACACTAAAGACGAAGGGAACCTCGGGGTTAGAGCTGAGGCTTACCCGAAACCCTTTTATGCTCATACCCTTTAACTTCCAGGAAAACACCCTTACCCTTCGATTGCATATCTTCACCTACCCTTAACACAACAAACAATAAAGACTATTTAGATTTTTTCTAGCTTAGTTTAATAATTAAAGGAAAATATAAGTGCTGGAGGATTTTAGATAACTTACCCATTTTAGCAGAGAGATCGAAGGAAACGAATATGTCAAGGAATCAAATCTTCGAACCTACTAACGCCACGTACAATCAAGAGCAACCACGACATTAATGTTAAGCTCACGGTTAGGGCAAATAACCAAAGTTTTGATCTGGCTAAATGCCACAGTCCATGAAGAACGACACTGTTACAGAGACCCGAGAAGGCCGAGGGCCTGTCGGCCACTCTCCCTTGCCAAAAATAAACAATAAGTGAAGCCAAGCAGTGTTTAGGGCAACGTATAACATTTTGTGCCTAGGGTTATCACCAAAACCCTTCTTCAAACGAGTAGTCCCCACATGGAATCCACTAGTTGAGAAATTCTTTGGGTGTTGATATAGTTTGAACCTACGTAAATTAATGTTAATGTAATACCGTTACATTGTTAAAAATAAGACATTTCAATGTTATGCATATAGTATACGCTCAAGTTATTTTGTATGCTATGCATTGTTATATATACTTAGGTTAATGTATATTATATGCATTGTTATATATGCCTAGGTTAGTTTATATAATATACATTGAACGTATGTGTATATTAGTGTATATGTTATGCAACGAATTTATACAGGTTAGTGTATTTTTTATACAGGCTTAGGATTCATTTTGTTTATTTTTATAGTTAAACTATAATTACCAATTCTCTAATGATAATTCTTAGGCTTAGGAAAGTCCTAGGAATTGACATGGATAAATTCCATAGTCACAAATATTTTGGAATGCATTAGGGTTTCTAGTTCTAAAAACAATTAAAAGCATTTTTATAAATTATATCCCATCAAACATTTAATTTATTTGTTAATGCTGATAATCACACTATCTTTTCCAAGCTGCTACCTAGGTAAAATAGTCTTGGCGATAAGCCTAGGAGATCTTACACATTGATCATATAGACAATAAAAAGAGTAAGTTTTTTCTTCCTAACTTACTCTTTAGTCTTCAGAGCTTTAATACCTTATATCGTAACCTGCAAGAAAGTTTTTATCTGTGAATCCTGTATAAGCATCGAATGTGCATTAGCTTTGAAAAAGCTAAGTAAGTCTCGGGCTAACCTCAAGCCCCTTCAGTAGGACAAGAAAAAAAAATTAGAATCATACACATGCTGGAAAATATACAAATAAACTGTTTTCAATAAGTTTCTAACTCATTAACTTTCAAGACTGAAAAATCATTACAGATTGAATACTGTTAGTAACATGTGTATTACAAGTTAGTAAGTAATTCAGAAAAATTTAGTTACAGTTAGCCAAGAGTATTAAATCCTAAGTTTTTGTTTTATGTCTTGTATTTATAAACTATCTGACAACCAGATTCAAGTTAACTATTGAACTAGCATTCTGGCTAGGATTTAGCATTTATTGTTACATAGAAAATTTTTAAATTTTTGTGAAAATTTGAGGATGTGACAAGCACCAAGAACAATATTTTAACCAATCGAAGACTCAATTATAAATTGGGGTGCTGACCCAGAACCCGTCTCATATCCCTAACAACTCTTCCATAGTTCCTTACACCTATATGGAAGGAAGTATTAACAAAGAAACCAAGCAGTATTTGAAGGCCTAGTTTTATAAAGATTGACCTCAGAACAATGAGCAGACCACAGATAGAGTTAAGGAATCCCAAGAATTAGTCATGGTTCAGTCTAGCAGACTCGACAAAGGTCACAACCCAGCTTAGCAGCCCAAAAATTATGTGTAAAAAGGTCACGAATTAGTCCAAACAACTCACAAAGGTCACAACTCTTTCCAAACAACCCACATAGGTCATGGTTCTGTCCAAACAACCCATAGAGGTCATGGTTCTGTCTAAAGAACCCAATTTTTAACTTTTGCTCCTTAATACATGCCTATTTGTGTTTATCGATGCAGGGAATCACTTAGTTTTTTTATTGCCCATAATTTAGGTGCTTTGCAAGTTGTAGTCTCCCAAGTGCTACTTTTAGTTGTTCTGTTTATGGAATCTTCAATCTTTGTGGGAACCTGACAAACATCAGGAGAAAAATTTAGCAATCTCTCCACGTTTCCATAAAGGAAAAGGTATTATTTATTTCTTATAAATAATTAATACAAGGTGTTGAAATAGTGATTCCATAATTTCTAAATTGTATCAAGTTTCTAAATTTAGAAAGAACTTATAAAAAATGTATAAGTTTCCGAATTTCAAAGCAACCGTTTAGCAAACACTCTACCGAAATACCCTTGTTTTAATATATATTAACATAATTAATATGCCATATAGTTCTAGCTATAATATAACCTATATAATATAATTAATTTATATTAATATTAAAGTCTAAAAACATAATATGATAGTTATTTCATTCTATATTTTCATTGGCAAATATTAATATAAATTATATATATAAATCAAATAATCAAAATTGAAAACAAATATAATACAACTAATTAATTTCAATATTTACATTCAATTATAATTACAAAGTAAAGGTTTTGGCACCAGAAATTTTAGCTATGTGTGAAGAACACATTTTTCACATTGAAAAAAGAGTTTTGGCATCATAAACAAGGTTTTGATCCGACATTCCAAAAAACAGTTTTGGCATCATAAACAGGGTTTTGATCCCTCCTTTAGAACTATATGTAACAGAAACATCCATTTAAGCAATCAAACTAGGGTAGTCATCAAATATATACTTCACATTTGACTTGTGTATATCAAATCAAGCCACATTGATTCAACATCCAACATGGGGGAGACCGCTACGCAATCAAGGTTTCATGGATCTATACTGCAATTTTTATGGCCACCGAGGTAAATAATGGATCATATCCCATTCATATTCATTTTATATTCTCTTCAACGAAAGAGAGCCAAAGTTCTAGCACATCTCGGAACTCTTCGCCATGCCAATAAGATTGCTTTCACCAATTGCCAAATGATTATTGTAGAGGGCGGCAAAGAATCTAAGATGCTTGCCCAAAGCTCTATTCCTATAAAGATACATATTTAACTGACATGGATACCTTTTGGTCTCAATTCCAGCAGAACCCCTTCTGAATCGATTTGCCAAATGATATAGGTAACGCTGGGCCTGGTTGGGTTCTTCCCCACGTTCCAAGCAAGAAGTAACAACAAATTCTATATCTGACAGATTCTGGGTTCTTCCATCCTTCGCCACAAGTAGCAATAGCGAGTCGCAATGAGGTGAGGACCTTCATTATGTGGAAATGTTTTTCTGAGTTTTCAAGGTTTTTAATCCCAACCATGCTGTGTTGCAAGAAATTTGGTAGCCATTGAGTTTGGGGTTGAGTATGCAAATTATTAATAGAGCTCTTTTTGGGTAAACATGTTCTCTTGTCAACTTGATTTCTCCTTGGGTTTGGTATAGTATCTCACGATGATGGATGAAATGATTTTAATTTGTGATTGTGTTTCCTATTCACCTTCCATGGTGAGTTTTTTCTCGCAAGATAGACACTGCTGATGGTATGTTTAAGTGACTCACTAATTTAATTTCTCTAGAATCTCGGTGTGCAAAGAAAAAATGGAAGCATAAAAGAAAATAGTTTATTCTAGATCTCCAGTATTGCGGTGGTCAATGTGGAGACTGGTGCCTATTGTCATGACCGATCATTGATACTCTTCTGGAATTATGTCTTTTCCGTTTGATTTCATTTGGTATTTCTTCAATTTACATCAGAATAATCTTTCTTAAGTGATGTTTCAGAACTTAAAATAGCCACAAGCCAGTTTGTGGTAAAAGAATCAGAGTTGGAGACTCTGATTCGGTGAGTTCCATTGGAAGGGATCTAATACTAATGCAATGAACATAGATTGGTGAGTTCCATTGGAAGGGCTATGATACCAATGCAATGAACAATAGTTCAATTATGGGAAAACATCCAACATAAGAAGGATAACATAAAAGTGTCCACATATATACATAATTGATAATGAATAAGTGAGTTGTACAATGATCCTTGTGACGATATAATTTATAAGAAGACTTGGCATGAAGGTGAGGACAAGCCCCTTTGTTTGTTTACTTGACATTATTATTATAATTTGTTATATAATGTTCTATATATATTATATTCATTACATAGAAAATTGGTCATTTTGCACCAAAGGAGGCTAGTTGTGTCCATGTTTCTGTTTTTCATGAACCGACCAGTTGGGATTGTGGTGAGGCCTATCATTGCTGCACAGTGATATTGTGGTGACTAGGCAGGTGAAGTTCCATGTGGCTCCCTACTTATGTTGCAGGGGGATTGACAATTGATTTTGAAAATTAACATGAATCACAATGAATCAAATAACATTAGATATGCCTCTTATACCTTTGGGTGAGCTCATAGTTGGTTCCCATTGTCTTAGGATGGAGATAGATCACTAGAATGCCCGATCAGACAAGATCTATCATCCTGTCAGGTATGCTAACTTTGAGAGGTTGAGACCAAGGAAACTTCATCTTTTGTTATCCTATATACAAGATTTGCAAGTGGTTCCATTGCCTATTTAGGGACTTTCAGACTCTGACCAATTTCTTTAGGTATCTGAGATTTGCAAGTGGTTCCATTGCATATTTAGGGAATTTCAGACTCTGACCAATTTCTTTAGGTATCTTGATCAAATATGTTTTGTTTTATAGATGCAGAAGGCCCTCCAACTTCGATCGCTCCTCCCTTATCAATTGACCAGCGTCCACTCAATTGATTACTTTATTTTTTCCAATGCTCCCCTTTTCTAGGGGCATGGAGAGATAAACAAACGACATTACTGCTCTTGACCCCATATCAGTTAGGATATGGAGGACCACCTCCACTTCTTCAATATACTAGTGGAATGACTAGTCTTGGCATCATATCGGCAGTCAAATGATCTCATTCAGGTTGCAGTAGTAGGCTCCCCACTCTTGGCAGCCACACATTACCCATTATAGCTTATTGTCTAGTTCTCTCTCCAGAGAGAGTACTATTTTGGAATTCCTTCATTTGACCTTAGATGGTAGGAAAAATGTGTTCAATGAATCCTGGAATATTTACCATTTTTGTATCACATAATTCTACACCCATTCTTTTTGTACAATTTTCGCCTAGATTGGTGCTCCATCCTCAGAGTTGCTCTTTTTGGTTTTAGATTAAAGTCATACTTCTTGCTTTTTATAGGAGCCATAGTGCTCCTACTTTGTATTGACATCATGGTACCCCACAATCCAATTGACCTACTCGTGTGGTCATTTTTTTGACATTAATAAATTTATCTTTATCTTTATTAAATTATCTTTATTATGTTTTGTCTACTTACCAAATTATTTAGAAAACCAAGTTGGGATATAGAGACAATATCTCCTAAGCTGCTTATATGCCCTCTTTTTGTTAGATTAGTTATCAGAGAATTATATTTAAATGGGTGTTCAAATCCATCATGCTATATTTTGTGGAAATTAAACCCAGTGTTAGAACAATTACACTCACAACAATTGCCAATTACACATTCAAAATTACTCACAAAAGAGACTGAATATGGAGCTGAACACTAAACTGTATTGAATAAGTGTACAATAGCCAACCCTGTGAAGTCATAGGCTGCCACAATAAATAATTACATGAGGGATTAGAATGCATGAATATTCCATTCGAATCTAGTCAAAAGCAGGCTTACTAAATCTAAGCAAATCCCCCATAGGTGCATAAAGCAGTTTCCAAAACTGTCTAGGAGCTCACGAATTGGAAAAATCAATTAGGCAAGATAATAGTGGATGGAAGGACAACTCATAGGAGAAAAGAGTGGAGGATGTGGAGGACAAAAAACAAGTTAACTTCACCTAGTCAAACTTTCCCAATTGCCTTAAAACACTGAAAAAGCAGGCAATAAAGCAGAAAAAGCAGACATGTGCTAGGGAGGCCAGGAATAAAGCAGATTTGATTCCACGAGGTTTCCCAAGTGCTACATGACTCAAAATTAGCAAGTTTGAACACTATGGATATGTAGATGACAACTTGCATAAGTTGGAATATGGAAACTAGGCAAATAAGACAAAAATGGATTAATTAATATCTAAGGTAGCTAACTATGGGTTGATTATTCTAACACCCCCCCTTAAGCTTGAATTATGAGTAAAATATCAGAAAATTATAGGGCCTAGCAACAAGGCTTAGTCACCCTTTACATACTACATGTCCATTTAACCAAGGAAAGAGGCAAAAACCCAGTGGGAAAATCCTCCCTTAAACATGGAGTGTAAAACAAAATCTGGAAATCTTGTCATCACTCATGCTTCACAGCATGATCAGAAATACCCAGTAGTGATTTGATATTGCTGAATGTCTTCTCACAAAAAAATTTGGTGAAGATATCAGCTACTTGTTTTGAAGATGAACAGAAGAGTAGGTGAATGGTGCCATCATGCACAAGCTGTCTGATGTAGTGCATATGGATCTCAATGTGTTTGGTTCTCTGCTTCTGAACTGGATCATTGCAAATTCAAATGGTACTCTAATTATCATAGTAGATAGTAGTTGAGTATTCTGATTTGAAGCCACACTCTCCAAGTAACCCCTGCAACCATAAACATTGAGTTGCTGCATTTACAACTCCTTTGTACTCTGCTTCTGTAGATGAGAGTGCAATGGCATTCTGTTTCTTGCTTGACCAGCTGATTGGCCCTTTTGCAAGAATGAACACATATCCTAATGTTGACTTTTGATCTATGCTGTCACCTGCCCAATCACTGTCAGTAAACCCAATCAAATCAAGATCAGATTTAGCTTTATAGAAGATCCCATGTGTCCTTGTTCCCTGAACAAAGTTAAGGATCCTTTTGGCTGCTTTCCAATGGATCTCATGAGGCTGATCCATGTATCTAGAAGCCACACTTACTGCATAAGAAATATCAGTTCTATTATGTGTAATATACAACAAACATCCAATCAATTGCCTATACAGTGTATTGTTTACCATAGGTGAAGAATCAGCTTCTTCAAGATTCACTCCTGAAAGGAAAGGAGTCTTGCTTGGCTTGCAATCCTTCATTTTGAATTTGTTCAGAAAATCCAAGGCATACTTGGACTGGTGCACCTTGATATCAGCTTTGGTTTGAGCAATCTCGAGCCCCAAGAATTGGCTCAATAGCCCCAAATCTGTCATGGAGAAGGCTTGGTTCATTGCACCCTTCAAGGAAGCAATTTCATCCTTTGGGATTCCTGTAATGAGAAGGTCATAAAAATATAAAACAATGATCATTAATGAACCATTAATCAGCTTCAAATAGACATTTGGATCTGATTTGCATCGAACAAAATTCAGTGATAGTAGAAAGCTATCAATCTTGGCATACCAAGCCCTGGGGGCTTGCTTAAGCCCATGCAATGAATTCTTTAGCCTGCACACAAGAGATGGGTTAGTAGCAAAACCTTGAGGCTGATGCATGTATATATATTCAGTGAGATATCCATTCAGGAAATCACACTTCACATCCATGTGATGTACTTCCCATTGCTTTGAAGCTACAATGGCTAAGGCTAGCCTGATGGAGTCCATCTTTGCCATTGGTGCAAAGGTCTCATTGTACTCTATGCCATGAACCTGTGAGTAGCCCTTGGCTACCAATATGGCCTTGTACTTCAGCAGNGAACTTGATCCTCCTTCCCTCTTCTTTGAGCTGTCTGGAAGGGAGATGCCATTCTTCTCCAGGAGTTGGGTCAGCATTTCTATTTGCTTCTTCATGCAGGAGCTCTCAGAATGATTGCTCTTACTGCAGTATGCACACTTGCTCATTTCTCCTTTGTTCTTCTTCTTCTGGTAGTTCTTCTTGGAACCTTGAGGCTCCTCCGGAGACTTGTTCTTGTCTCTCTTTTGCTTAGGTGGCTTTTTAGCTTTCTTTTTTCTTTTTGAATCCACCCTCGAATCTCCAACAACTAGATCTTGGTCTTTGGATGGTTTTATGGNTTACATTGAACTAGCTTCCTCCCTGGGGGAAGATCAACCAGCTCCCAAGTGTTGCTCTTCTGGAGTGAGCTGAACTCTTCCTTCATGGCTGCTTGCCATCTAGGATCATTTGATGCATATTCATATGTATTAGGGTCTGATTCAATCATNATCATCACCAATTTATCTTGTTCTTGTGTGAGAGATTCCATGAAATCTGCAAGGCTAGGCATCTTCCAGGCTTGAGCTGTCAACTTTGTGGCATAGAAGGTAGAAACACGCACTGAATAGTTAGGGCCAAGCTTCGAGAGTATGGCCAATACCAGCTGATCATCCTTCTTTTCGATCCCACATTGTTTTAGCTGCAAAACAAGTGCTTTGAACTTGGAAAAATAGAGTTGCAGGGATTCAAAGCTATTGGGACTTAGGGAGATCAATTCATTTTCAATTTGATGTCCCCTCATCTCATCTACCTTTCCAAAAAATCAATAAGCTTCTCCCATACTTCATTTAGTGATGTCAATCCATCAAGATAGAAAAGGAGGTCTCTGGATATACTCAGACACAAGAGACCATAGGCCTCATACCTCCTGTTGTGCCATTTTATCTTCTCTGCAGCTGCATTGGGCTCTGATTCTATTGCCATAGTCACTCTATAGAGGCCTTTTGCTCTCAACAGTATCTCCATCTCTGCTTTCCATTCAAATAAGTTAAATGGAGTCAAGATGATCTTCTGAGATTGATCCATAGCTCAAAAATTGTCCCGTCAGTCAGCAAAANGCTAGGGGCTCTTCTTGAAACTGAACACACCTTTCAATGAAGGATTTGTTTGTGCTCAAATTGATCAGCTTGTACCCTTTTGAATATTCAGAGTACCCAACAAATATACACTCTTGGATTTGGGGCTGCAAAGCCTTTCTCTTTTCTATTGGAATTCTAGCCCAAGCCCTTGAGCCAAAAATCCTGAAATGGGTCACATCTGGTTTGTGCCCACTCCATGCTTCGAAAGGAGTCATACCATCAACCTATTTATGAGGAACCCTATTCTAGATATAGGCTGCACATTTTATAGCTTTGGC
>LPNX010512197.1:326635-351829 GCA_001517045.1 Pseudotsuga menziesii | reverse complement strand
AACTTGCATAAGGTGGAATATGGAAACTAGGCAAATAAGACAAAAATGGATTAATTAATGTCTAAGGTAGCTAACTATGGGTTGATTATTCTAACATATTTATTGGTGTGCATACTAGTTATTTAGCTTGAGATACCTTACCTTAAGAGGCATTATACTTGATAGCCTTCACACCCAGTTCCTAGAGTTTGTTTTCG
Organism: Pseudotsuga menziesii; assembly: GCA_001517045.1. Lineage (NCBI taxonomy): Eukaryota > Viridiplantae > Streptophyta > Pinopsida > Pinales > Pinaceae > Pseudotsuga > Pseudotsuga menziesii. Next base: position 351,632 of record LPNX010512197.1, on the reverse strand, counting down.
TGCAAAAGTATCTTGGCTGTCAGGAATCATTTATGAACCATGCCACTAGGAATCAGAAGATAGGCTAGTTATGTATGTTCCTCATGGTAACAATTATCTTTTAATATATTAAATTGTAGATGATGATGATTTTTTGTTAGAGGGTTTTTTGTTGGAAAAGATAATGCAATTTAGTATTTAGTACCACAGTGTCTGCTAGAGATAATGTTATGTTTCAGTGGTTTAGCAATAGTAACACTGTTATGAAAAAAAATAGATCACATTATAACATAAGATGTTGAAGAATATGCCATCCAAATATCTTGTTTTTTGTGATATTATTGAGCTTGGATATATACTATTATTTTCTCAGCTAAAGAAAGCATTCTTAACTTTCCCCGTATTCAAAAAAGAAAAAGAAGAAAAGAAATTTAATAGTGATTATGTTTTCCTTAAGAATTTTGGGGTTTTAAAAGAGTTTGATAATTTGTTTCATTTAGATCAGTCCAAAGCATATTAGCTCCAAAGTTATGGTTGATACATTTAAATTTGCAAATTATAATTAATTATGTTCAATCATTCTGGGGGGGGTTGCCCTTATCAGTTTCAATACCAGTTCCTATTGTCAGTGAACTCTAAGAGTCTGCATGTCTGTAAAGCCTTAGTTTGTTTTGTAATTGGTTACTTGACATCTAGGTATCCCTGCAAACTTAGCAGGAGATTGCCAAAGCCTGTCCGTTTCGTCGAGGGAACTGCAACTATAAGGATTTTTTGAGGCCAGGAAGCCATCTCAAGGTAGTAAATTGTGATTCCATGCATGCTGCTATGGCCAAGTGAATGTTTCTTTGAATTGTGGAATATGTTTTGTACTTCTGTCCCTATGTATGCTCTCTCCTATTGACTAGGAAAGTAATTTTTTTTGTGGTTTATGATTTTGTTTGGATTTTCTACTATAGGTATGCATGAAGCATACAACTATAGCTTATATGGTTCATTACTCTTTGTACTCAATTTGCATGCTTCTTCCTATGCTGACTAAATTTCAAGAAGAGCAAATAAGGGAGCAACTAGTGGAGGCTAGGATCTAGGGTAGGTACCAGTCATACTTTTACAGAATAGATAGTCAATATAGAATCTAGAAGAACCTTTAGATAAATCTTTCTTTCAATGAAATCTCAATTTTAGCTATTGATGCCTTGAGGATATTCCAACTAGGAAGGTTCTATCCTATAATCAAAATTTCCCACTATTATGGACCTCAATAATTCATTTGATTATATCCAGGCATGTGTATAATCTGTTATCGTGTTTTGAATTTCATTCTCAAGAAGCTTACCTTCCTTTTTCTTATTTTAAACAGGAAAATAAACAAAAAATATGGAGATTCTCAGGGAAAAAATCTCTTTAGATGAGCACCTTTACTGGTACTGTGTGTTGTTTCTATTTTTCACGACTCAAATGTCCAAGTCTGTTATGGAAACAGGGTCACAATTTCTTAAGATACTGACCATGTTGATAGTGTTATGGATATAATTTATTTGATAAAAGTTTCTCCTTTTTGCCACAGTTACAACTGCAATACCTCTGTTGTAGATTTTCACAGAAATTGTCCAGATTGTTCATATGATCTTTGTATTGGTTGTTGTAGAGAGATTAGAGAAGGCTGTCAGCCTAGGGGTGATTTAGCAGAGTCATCCCAATAGTAGTACACAAATATAATTTATGCACAGTCAGAGAATATGAAAAAAAAGAAAGGAAACGCAGGTTGGGAATGTCGGCGACAGTCTGTCAACACTCACATTGCACATCAGCTTAAATCTTTGCTTGATTGGAAAGTTAAATGTGATGGTTCTATTCCATGCCAAACCGAAGAACGTGGTGGTTGTGGAAATAAATTGTTACAGTTAACGATCATGTTTGAGTCGAATCGGGTTGCAGAAATTAGGGAAAAAACACAAAAAATTGCCAGTAGTTATAAATTACCAGAGACATTAAGGGATTCCCAACCATGTTCTTTTTGATTCAAGCCTGATTCTCAGGACAAGATTGAGATTTCTGATAAGTTACGAAGATCATCTAATAGGAAGGATATCGGTGACAACTATGTGTATCGTCCAAATTTTCAAGATATCAAATGTGAGAATCTTTAGCATTTTCATAAATACTGGATTAAAGGTGAGCCTGTGATTGTACATAATGTTTTGGATGATACATAAGGGTTGAGTTGGGAGCCAATGGTCATGTGGCGGGATTTCAGGGAGACTACTAAGGGAAAATTTAGGGAAGAGACAAAAACAATGAATGCTATTGATTGCCTGGATTAGTTTACGGTTGAGATAAATATTCATTAATTTTCTAAAGGTTATACAGAGGGAAGGATGCACAAGAATCTGTGGCCTGAAATGTTGAAGTTGAAGGATTGTCCTCATCAAATTTCTTTGGGGAACGTCTACCACGACATGGTGCTGAATTTTTCACTGCCTTACCTTTCCAGGAATATGCCCATCCTAAATGCGGGCTTCTAAATCTTGCCACAAAGCTTGCAGTGAACTGCTTGAAACCTGATTTAGGGTCAAAAACATATATAGCTTATGGCATTTGGGAAGAACTTGGTAGAGGAGATTCAGTGACAAAGTTGCACTGTGACATGTTTGATGCAGTTAATGTTTTAACACATACTGCTGATATTGAGTTCTCTCCTTTACAACAAAATGAGATAGATAAATTAAAAAAAAAAATACAGAGCAATGGATTCTAAGGATCATGCTAGCATAAATGAATCACCCTTGCCACATGGAACTGAAGTACATAAAAATCATGGTGAAATTGGGTGTATAGTGTCTGGAAACATTGTTGACAAATTCCAAGAACAAGATTCGGTTGACAATGAAAGTAGGCCTGATATTTCGGGAAAGATGGAAAACAAGGGAGTTGGTTCAAAGCCTTCAAAAGTAGAAGCAAAGGTTGCCGGTAGAAATAATAAATTTGAATATGGTGGTGCACATTGGGATATTTTTCGAAGAGAGGATGTACCAAAGTTACATGCTTATCTCCAAAAACACTGGAATGAATTCAGGTATATTATGAATAAACCTCTTGAAGAAGTTGTTCATCTTATTTATGATCAGATAATTTACTTGAATGCAGAGCATAAAAGGAAGCTGAAAGAGGAATTTCAAGTAGAGCCATGGACATTTGAACAACATCTTGGAGAGGCAGCTTTATTCGAGCTGGATGTCCACATCAAGTACGGAGCCTGAAGTGGTGTATAAAATTTTCCATTGACTTTGTATCGCTTAAAAATGTACATGAATGTTTCCGATTGAATGAGAGTTTCGCTTGCTTCCCAAGGAATACAGGGCCAAAAAAGACAAGTTAGAGGTAAAAAATATCATTCTCCATGATATGAACAAAGTTGTGACACAAATTAGTAGCTTAACCAAAGTTGAAAAGGAAGCAAATAAGGGGAAAAAGGAACTAGAGTTGATCCCTGCCAGTTTAGAAAATGTGGATTCAACTCTGACTATTCCAGTAAAAGAAGAGCCAAACTCTGTTGTTCCAGAAAAAAAACGGTGTTGACTTTTGATATTCCAAAGAATGTGGAGTTTAAGCCTTCTATTCCAAAAATAGGAAAGTTGACCTCTAATGTTTCAGAAACATCAGAGTTGATCCCCGCTCTCCCAGAAAAATAAAAGTTGACCCATACTATGCTAAAAGAAATAGATTTGACCTCTACTGTTCCAGAAAATTGGGAGTCAAATCCCTCTGTTCCAGAAAATAGGGAGTCTACTCTAACTGTCCCGAGGCCCAAAAAACACTATGGATATGTTTCCTAATTTACATTCAATTCTAACTGTTTGTTAAAATGAACTGTTTAGTAAAAGAAAGGATCACCCTTCTCTTGGCCTAAAATCAACTCTTTGTTTGACACTAATGGTTTTTCTCTATAGGGTAAAGTTTCTCTTTCCTTTCTTAGACTAAATTACTATACCACTTATAGCCGTGTATTTATTTACCAGATCGTTCAAGACTTTTGCAGGTTGCACTTGTAGGATGTCTAGTATAACATGAAGAATTATTGTTCTTTGTTATATGTGTTTTCTTGCAGGTTCTTGAAAGTAAACTTCTAGTATATTAAGTAAATGATGAGGGTCTAACTATTCCTATTAGCTTGATTATTGTTTAGAGAGGAATGATGGGAAACAATTTTCCTTGGTAAATTTTTGAATAAGGGTAACTGTTGTGATATTTGTATTTGCATTGAATTGGAATGTAGTCAATTTGAGGAGAAGTTTGAGGAGATGAATATAACTGATGTTCCAATGGAGCTTGCCTCATCTACACCTTTCCCTGCAGAAAATATATCTATTCCTATGATCCAAGAAGTTGTGGCTTCAGCTGAGATGGAGCAACAAGATCATGACATTCAGTTTTTAGATCTAGGTAGTGCTCAAGACTTTGTTGGTGGAATCATGATGATAGTTCTAGCAGATGTCAATGTGATTTTCTGGTGGGAAGCTTTCATTGTATCACAACTATAATTTTTTGTTAAGCAAGTAACTTATTTCTATTGATTTACTCTTGTGGTATGGCAGACTGATGTTGATTACTGGCTTCTATCATACCCTGGGGTTGGCATCACAGACATGTGAAGAACTGAACGTATCCTTGAAATATGCTTAATACTCGTTGCTTTCCTTCCATTTAATGTATGCTTGCATCTTAGGTATTGTTCCTTGACTCTTAAAAAGAAATTTATCTATGGGATGAAGTTGGAAAACTCAATCCTTTTGAGTTTGGTCCTGGTGAGGAGGGTTCTCCACAACCCCAAAATCCTCCATTCACTATTGTAGAAGTTAAACCTCCAACTCAGGGTTAGCATATCAATTTCTAGAGTTGGTATTTTAGTCAAGAAGAGCATAGCTTACTAAATCCATATTTTGGGTCAGCTAGTTGCAACTTGTAAAATAACTTTGAAGTTGTTGTGTCATCGCTCATCATTTCTAGGGTCATTATGTTGACATCGACATCATAGGAATTGGGCCAAAACGGGAATTTATTTTCTATTCCCCAAGTAGATCCAAAAGGATCTATCGTTATGCAATCTTAGCAGGGCCGCCAACAACAATGTATGACGATGTTATTAGAAAACATATATAAAGTTGTTCATAGATGCAGAGCCTAGATGATACAAGCATTGTTAGAAGGGGAAGCAATTAGGCTTTGGAATACTTGAAGCCTTCTACAAATTTAAGTTGTGCTGATTCATTTCCTGTTTAGTTGTATAGCCAATATCTCAAGCCTAACTTGAGTAAAGGTTTAGATGTTCAATGAGCCTGGTTAGGAGCTAAGGGAAAGGGTAGATTCTATTAAAGTTGATAGTACACTGCTTGCATTTCTTATTTCTGCCATAAAGGTTATTAAATCTCAATCTTGAATTCCAGAATAATCTTTGTTGAATGCCATGAATTTTTTTGACTGCTTAGCTATGAGGACCTAGTACTAGGGTAAGTAGAAAGGGTGAAGAGCATTAACAATATATATGTCTATATTTTTTGTTCAAAATCTAATTTTGCTTGGTCTCTTAAATTATGACTATTGACCCTTTGACATAAAATAATATTAAATGCATGAAAATGAGATTCTCTGATGATGTTTTAAGTCTATATCTTAACTTTATTGGAAAAGAATGCATATTATGCTTTTCTGGATGCATTTTCCACCATTTCCTAATTTTTTTCCAAGTCAACAAGTTGGGATCCCATCCAGATAGGGACATGAATGGATATGCCAGATAGGGAAAATTGTGCATAGCTCTTAGGAATTAGTTTATCATAAATACTAGTTATTGGTAAGTTGTAATAGTAATAATTATGCAGTTTGTAGATTGCTATCAAGCATACATCTTTTTATTGTGATATTTTTCACTTATTTATTCAATTGTTTGTTGCAATATCCTTGTTTATTTAGTTTGCTACAAATATCTATGTTGTCATATTCTGCTGCAAATGTTAATGTTTACTTCTTTGTTTTATTATTTGAGCAGGAATTCCAATTTTGGTTCAAAATATGTGTCTAATTATGATCTTCATTTTATATACAGATTTTAATTCGTCTAGTTGGAGCAGATGATCATATGTATACCGATGATGCTATGCAATGGTTAGCTGAGATTGACTTGCTTGAAATGATTGTAGACAAGTTGAGTTCACCTATAAGTATGTTGGATGAGTAGCTCGTGTTGGAGTTTTAGGTCCTTCCTCCATAAGGAAACAAGTGTATATGTGTTAGGCACTATATCATTGGAGTCTTCACTGTGTATATAGATGGATTGTAGTGATGTGCTTAACAGTCCCATTAACTTATTTTTGGCATTCAGTAGACAATAATTGAATCATTATTTCTTTCTTTCTGGTCATTAAAATATCAGATTCTCTATTATGTTTGTGATTTAGTTTGCTGTTAATATATTTTTTGGGTTAAGAGAGTCAAGTATGTTCACTAATTTAGTTTTTTGGCTATATTGCAAAGCATATTTCCCCTGAAGTACATACTAATGATGCAGAAACTCTTTGCACGATAACGCGTTTAGATCCTTCTTCCCTGGCTTCAAAGATTTCAAGCCCAAGGTTTTAAGTGCAACACATGCTTTTGTATGTAAAAATTGTCATTTTTAAAGTCTGTGACCGTGTTGACCCAATTCGAGACTTAATAACTTGATAATCATGATTGTGTATGCTTGAATGATGCAAAATTTGTTTGAATATCATCATTGTCAAGCAATAACAACTTATTAAAGGGTGCTAGCTCAATGGTAGAGCACATGCCTAATTATAGGCAGGATGTTGGTGGTTCGATTCCTTCATGCCCTATCATAAATTTGTGACTACAAAAACGACTAAACTCGCATATATACGACTATTAGCAGCTAATTTACCGTATCTTAGTCGTATTAAGCTTAGTCATTAATATGTTATTATCTAGTAGTTTATTTAGTCTTATATTTGGTCATTAATTGTTGCAATCATTGACTAAATCAATGACTAAACCCGTGACTAAACCCGTGACTAAACCCATGACTAAATCAATGACTAAACCAATGACTAATAAGTCAAACTATTAATGACTAAATGAAATACAACTAAGTTAGTCAAGCTATAAGATAGTGGGAATTAGCTAATAATAGTCACCGACTCAAAAATAGTCGTTTTTAGCCTGATTTTAGTCATTAATTTCTCATTTTGTACAAGTGATTTGACACAGTATATAACATGGAAAACCATCTGGGAAAAACCACAAAGATGATCTTCATCTGGCATGAGAAATATATGGCACCTTTGGTCTACGCACTAAGCTACAGACTCTGTTCTATATCTCTCTTTCTTATCTAGACAGACTTATTCCTCCTCTCATGCTCTCTGTTCTTCTATCCCTATTATTTATATACTTGACTCTACTAATGATCCACACACATCCTGGATCAATTCAATCTCTTCTATGACTCTACTGTCAATCCGCACACAGCCTAGATCGAATCACTCTCTTCTACACTACTGCACACTCAGTTGCAGGTTCTTCAACTCCTCTCTACAACTCAACACACTAATAGATAATACAATTAGACTGTCACTAAATGACTAGATTCTACTGAGACTAGAATGAACAAACCCTCTAGAGGCTAACCCGCATACAACTTGGCTTCCTCCTTTTACAGACTCTTACATGTTGCTCTCAGCCGACTTCATAGAGTTAGCTAATGCGTTGTATTTCCTATTCTATCGACACATGTCAGTGGGCACTAACAACCAAAATTACAAATATGATTTTATACATGCATCTTCCACCGAATCTATCCATCCTTGTACCCACGATCTTTTCAAACAATTGCTTTCTAGCCATTGCGTTGCTGCACATCTTCTGACATGGTTAACTCCATCACATCCTTCCTTGTCGCATCCTTTCCTTATGTCGCATAATCTCTTCTATCACGAAATCTCTTATTCTTCTGTTACAACTTCGTATTTCCTCAAATATTTCTTCTTTATTTGCTTTTGTTCCTCTTCTGTCACATCTTCCTTTCTTGCTACTTCTTCTACCTTGTCCTCCCTTTCGCAGCTGCTTCTGTTGCAACTCCTTTTCCTTTCTTCCTTCTTCTGTTCTTCCATCTTTACTTCTATCACATATCCTTTTACTTCCCGCAACCTGACTCTTTTCCATCCTTGGGTAAAATTCTAACTGAATTCTGCTTATCTTTCCCTAGACCCAACAGAGTCCTATCATAACATAGGAATACTTATTTAAGAGATTACTTTTCAAAATTGGAATTGTTTTCCTTTAAGTCAATAAACTTCCAATTCTCTTTAATTCAACAAAAACACAATAAAATTGAAATAAGCATCCATGCACTAGTAATGGAACAGAGAAAATAACTTAGACTCATGCATTCATTTCCCTATCCCAATACCAACATGGACAACTTACTCAATGGGTCAATTACATAACACGAATCATAAACCATTAACTAGGTTGTTTTTTCTCAGGTCAAGCCTTTTAATTCAACATAACATAATTCACTAACATTCTTTAACACTTTAGGTACTTGACTACTCAAGCCCACCTAAGGTTGTATTCATTCCAAAACAAGAAATTGCAACACTAGAAACAGGTGGAAATATCAGGCACAAAGCTCAATTTATCAATAATTCGTCTTCCTACAGACATTCAACAGACTAGCATGCATACATGAATTATCCTACATATTCACACTTAAATAATTACAAATTGTTGTTAAGCCACGAACACTTACATGAATTCAACACAATTGGCAACTGGATTCGTGGTTGTCAAGATCCACCTAATCGTAGGTCTCTGCCCAGCCTATATTCTTTCGACACTCAGAGAAAACACCTTATCTAGGACTTGTGAATTCACCAGGAGACTCTTCCCTTACCCAAGGTTTATCTTATCACATAATTACCATTCATGTCTCCCCCACAATTCAAAGGAAATTAAGCAAGTGTACATGCATCCAATAAAGAAAACTAGTTACAGTCAATTACATGTCAAATCATACACTTACCAGTCTGGCTTCTTTCCTTTGGCATCACAATGAAAACCATCCATGTTGTTTAGTACACAGGAATTCCACTAAGGTATAAATTCAAGTATAAAAAAATGGCTACAGTGATAGGCGAAAAAACGTCACCATAACCTCATTGGCGACAGTTAAAAGGGTCTTCATCACCAAAACCCAAGTGTCACCAAAGGAGACATAGACAAAAGGTACGGGGATATGGAGATGGGCTAAGTCTGTTACCAATAAGCACCATTCGTGACGACCAAAAACCACCGCCAATTCCAAATGTCAATAGTGACATAGGTTTAATGACCGTCACCATAATCTGATTGGTGATGGTTTAAATATCTTATATCACCAAAAATTTGAACATCACCAAGGAAGTGTAGCCAAAATAAAGGAGATATGGGTACATGCTAATACCATCACCAATAAGCATCAATCATTATTTTCAAATACCACCACCAATTTTAGAGGATAACAATGACATAACTTCAATGATTGATGCTTATTGGTGATGGTTTAAATTGTCTGCAACATGAAAAAATGAATGATGCTAAAGGAAATGCGGTCAAGAGAAAGGAGATATGGAGATGTGCAATGTTTGTAACCAATTGCGGTCATTGACAGTCGCCAATGGAAAAGAACAACAATGAATTTTCTTTAATGACTATCATCATAACATCATTGGTGATGCGCGAGAAAGGACCGTCACCATTTCGATTCAAAATAAAAATAAAAATTGTTACGGACCTTCAAGGATAGTCACTGAAGCTTTATTAATGGTGACAGTCACAAATGAACATAACCATTAATTGATGCAATGGTGACGTGCAAATAATTAATTCTCACCATTGAATTTTTCAATAGTGATGGTCACAAATTTAAACATCACTATTAATTTATGTAATGGCAATGTGCAGAAAATTAAATGTAAGCTCTAATCCAAATATTAAAGTGAAACTTTAAGGCTCTTAATTTTTTGTCTATTTCAGTGTGAGTTTAGAAGTGACTTTATGTTGCAGCTCCACAGAGTTCTACAACAAAGCAAACACTACAAGACTGCATCAATGCATCTCACAAGCTCTTTTAAGAAACAATTTCAAACACTCTGCCAAACACATAAAACAACACTAAAATTTCTCATTCAACTATTTTCTGAAAAAATCACAAATTACATAGCAATTATAGAGTTTGAGAGGAACTTTTGATTCATATAAAACTTAAAAATGCCTCAGGCAAGGTTTACAATTTATCAACGAAAATTCAAATTTAGAAAATTATTACAGATATCTCATATCGGCTGCTCTGCCTGCCCTTCCCTTTCCCGTCCTGCCTCTCTGCTCTTCTCTATGATCCATATTCTCTTCTTCTCCACTGAAATTTCTTGAAGGTAGTTTCAACCATTTCCTTCCAAAAATTCGCTCCTTCATTAATTTTTGTTATCAATGGTTTATACGGCAAATCGTTCCTTGCTGAGTAATTTTGAATTTGAACCTTGGTGACATTAAAAAAATGGGCCAACTAATCTCTAAAAGGGTGCCACACAACCCTTCGCATTAAAAAATCTCAAAATCCTTTCTAATGATTTGTAGTAAAAATATTTTTTTAAATGACATTAAAAGAAAAAAAATTAGATAAAATCAGAATTGTTAGTGCTTAATCAATCCAATGATCCAAGCCGTTGAATGTTGTTTCTCATGCGGGCACCCAAAACATGGGCATTCTCCATCAACGGTCCTGATTATCCTAGGATCTAATCCCAGCTATTGGCGGAACTCCCCAATCGTGAACATACCCACAACTATCCCCGATCGTGGACAACTGCAATTAACTGCAGACCATCACCAGGAGAAGGATGAACCATCCATGACAACTAACAGAAGGAAACCAAAACCACAAACTCGTGTCTCGATGATGTTCTAGATTGACTCTCGCAATAGATGCAAAGTAAACCATAGTTGTCCGTGATCTTGAATGGAAAAAAAAAATCTCACATGAGTTTGTGTCATCAACAGTATAGATTAAAAGTGCAACAAGCAGAAAAAAGATATCAATCATCGACGATAACTAGATAAACATTAAAGCACATAAGAGCGCTATTACACCAATGGATTGATCGATATTTTAAAGAAGATTTACACCATTCATGAGATATCATACCTTCACTGAAAAACTAATATTTCCAAGTACAACTCGACACCAACTTAAATCTCGATTGAAAAAAAGTAAGTTGGAAAGTTCACCGAGTTATGTCCTTATCACTATCTACAATTATTATCATGATATATACCGTCGTCTAGACAATATGTACCAATTATCCAGCCAAGTTTTCGACTAAGTTCCCCTAATTCTGAAAAGGTGTCAGTCATGACCTAGACATCACTTAAATGGTCATTGGTTAAGAATTTAAGGAGCTCGAACCCCTAAAATTTTAAAAACAACAAAAAACAAAACTCATAGTTTATCTCTCTAAAGGAAAAGTATTATAATTGAGCAATTACTAGTTTATGCTTCTAAGTCTGGGGTCGCAAGATATCATAAAATACATTCAAGGATCTAGTTTAGACAATTGTAAGGTATCAAAGTAAGTAAAAAATTTCATCTTTGAGTTCGATAATCACTTGTAATGGCTGCATAGTTCCTCAAAAGCTCAATTCCTAATTTCTTGATCCTTCGTATATTTTATTCTAATATATTTCCGCCTTTTTAGCGCTTAAAATCACGACTTATTATGCGGTGCCACAAAAACCTTAAAATGGGTAGAAAAAAAGATACTCCATCTCAGTTGATCTCTTTTGCATCCCTTTCAAACCAGTCAAACCTTTTTGACACCTCTTCAACTGGTTTACAATATTTTATAGATTGGTGGGCCGAGGTTGGCCCTCCTTGTACGAAAATATCAAAAAACAAATTGATAGGAATAGCTGTCGAGAAACTTCAAAATGCTCAAGGAAAATCACCCAAAATGGGTATATTTTGGGATTCCCAGCTGGCCCAACATTTAGTCCCTGATATTTTCCCGTTTCCTAAATTCATTCAATTATGTGCCAATAATTATGATAGTGCAAAGGAAGTCATCAAGGCCAATGATGGAAGAATCCTGTTTGAGATTTCTGCTAAATCCATTGCAAACATGTGGGGAACTACAAATGATGGGACTCAATTTTCCCTGGAAACACTAGTTGCATATTATGCAAACAAAGATACCTCAGAGATAGAGAGAGGAAAAAAAGATGCCTGGTACATGTATGAAAACAACAGATGGATCATATTGAGCCCTGGATACGAGACAACTTGTCACCATGGAACTAACAAACTCTCTCTACCTTTACCATCATACTAGGTAAAGATTCTGGTTAGAAGGTTGATGAAGGAATGGAAACTTTGATTGATAGTTATAATAATGAGAATTTTCCCAATCTTAATTATGTAAAATCCGTAGAATTAGGGATAAAAAACCAGTTAGTTGCGTTGGAAGAAATTGGGGGTTTCAGATATTATTCCTATCTTGTCTACTTGTTGATTTTATATCAATATCACCATTTTGAGAACTTGAGCTATGCCAAGTTGAGAATGGAAGACCAAATAAAGTGTATGATTGGATTCCTTGGATAAAATAAGGAGAAGGAAACAATGTCTTTTGTATACAATTTGTGTCCAAATTTATGTATCAGGAATTTACATTGATTCAAGGGAAAGAACCAGAATGCATGCCTCAAGAAATCAGGTCATATCCGTAACTTGGAGAAGCTACAAAAAATGATATTGGTACCTGCAAGAAGAGTACACGTTGATCAAGTTGTATGGAACTAAATAAAATCCTTACAAATTACCCAAAATCCTTACCCCAAGACTTTTTTCCTTGAATATGTAGGTCAGATGACAGAGGTAGAAAATCTTCATTATTTGGAATCTAAGAAGAAGGCCATAACTATGTTCCGAATATCAATGAGAGGATATGCTATTAATCATAAGAGAGGTATTACGATAGTTGTACAAATCATTAAAAATATTGCTTTTCCTTTGGACTCGGCATGAAAATATGACCCACATTTCATTATTGGTAAAGAAATAAATAGAATAATGGTGAAGCAAGAAGATCACGAGCTTAGACTTGAAGTAGAAAATCCAGCAAATAAAGACTCTTTTGAAGAAGTACAAAAAATTATTCAAGAAGGAAAAAATCACGATGAAGTGATTAGGAAATCATTTCTTAATCATGTTCCTCAATACATTGAAGGTCCAACTTATTACACCTTCTACAAACCTGTCGGGGAACCAGTATCCATGGAGGAATTGGAATTCTATGCTCCTTTACAAAAGAGGAATGATGAGTACATTGGAGTAAAGGGTACAAAATATAAAATAGGAGGGGATCCTATGGAGGACATGAAAACATTTACATAAAACAGATATCCCTTACCAGCATATCCCAGAAGACCAATAATTTGATGATCTATATGAGGCATATCATGCAGGTGATGCAAGTAAAGAAGTACCCCAGATAGCAGGATGTGTTGAGAAAGAAGCATAACAATCATAATCTCTTTTGAAAGCTGGATGTGGCAGTAAAGGAAAATAGATAGCAATTACTAATGCTCCCTTTTCTCTACGCCCCCAAAAGTTGGAGAAATATTTGAAATCCATGCCAATGATGTTATTCGCAGGTTTCATTCTTGGAACATGGATTGGGGAAGGAAGGCTCAATAAGTACATAGTTCATTCAACTCTAGAAGAGGCATAAAAGAGAGGGTATATGTGATTATGTATAAGAAAAAAATTAAAGCTCTTAAATGCCCTAGTTGACAGTTGACACAGAGATCCCCAGGGAAGGGATAGAGAAAGATGAAGATCCTAAGATCCCACTAGGGCAGGAGCATGATCAATCAGAAAAGGAATCACATGAGACAAACACTTAGACAATGCTAGATATTGGTCAGTCATAATAGAATGAAGGTGTTTAAACAATATGAGAAACCCCAAAATCAAAATAAGCTCTTGTCACAATTGTTCAACATACGATTCAATCCATGAGTGAGATAATAAATTTGCAAGCAACATGAACTTCTGAGTATCAAAGATATATTCTACGTTTACCCTTGAAAGAGGCAATTTCGATGTCAGATGTTGGGACTAAAGAGACAAAATGCGAGGAGACAAGATATTCCATAGAAGCTCCTAAAAGGAGAGCATAAGAACTAATTCTCCTAGAAGAACCTCAAGAGAAAAAAAAAACAAAGACAAAAAGTAAAGAAAATGGGCCCTGTTAAGAAGCAAAGTGACGAAGCTAGCATACTTTTATTTTCAAAAGAGATTAATCCCATTGAATAAAGATCACAAAAGAAGGTGCAAACCTTTCTAACCCCGATCTTCTTACTATTGAGTCTAATGAATTTATTTTCTATAGAAAATGTAAAGGATCCATGGGATCCTCTCTTTGATGCCACAATCTCAGAAATACCATAACAAATAAATGAGAGTGGAGAGGTTGCGTCATTTGAAATTACTAATCCTTTTATGTTAAGGGAGCAAGAGCAAGAGAGAATACCTAAGGCTCTAGAAATATTTCCTATCATAGAATCACTGGAATCTTAGGCCAAGAATAGGTTGATACAAAAGTTTGATCTTGTTATAGATGATTTCAAAATAATTAGAATGGAACCTCTGGAGCAAAAAGCATACATAGATCTACTACCTGGAGAATGGACGATATCTCAATTCACCATAGGCACATCAGAGTTTATACCCCATGAAGATAATATATCCTTGGCTTAAGGGACCGATAGTGTGATGTACCTTAAATATGCCAAAACTTCTGCAGATATGCATATGTACAAAGCAAAAGCTAAAGCATTGGCATATACCAATCAATTTCTAAGATTTAGAGTAAAATTTTAGAGGGGAGATTAGAGAATGCCACAACCAATAGATCACCTGTAACACAAGACTCAACAGAGGTAATGAGTCTTATAGCTTTAAAATATCAAAGACTCAAAGCATTGGAAAATAACCAGATGAGCCAAGCATTTCCATCTACCCTTCAGGTAATGTCTCAAAACTAGCAATTACAGGGTGAAGTAGAATTTCTTAAGGCAGAGCATGCTTCTATACTGACATAAAAATAAGTCAATGAAAGGAGAATTAAAGAGCTCCAAAAATTAGAAGGAAAACACAAAGAACTTCAAAATAAGATAGATGTGTAATATCTCAGATCACAACTTATGAAGCAAGGATGACCGAATGCTGGAGGATCCTAGCCAACCCACTAACTAGATCCTCTAGCTGACTATGGTATATTTGGTAAAGTCACCCGATTATCTTACTGACCTGACAGTTGTAACTAAATAACTAAATGTAACATGTATAAAATAGGTTGGTGAGCTAGATCCAAGAAGATGTTTGTTCATTGTATCTTGTATACTGCCTTATTTATAATAAAATCTAGTTACAATTGTACCACTTACTCTTATCTGTCTTATGGTTAGTATCATGTGAATGCTCTCTTGTATGTATAATTATGTATTACTGGTAATTGCTTGAACCCTCAGATTACAATATTGGTTATGTTACCGGTAGTACATAATTTGAACGATGCGATGAGCATGGATAAATGATAAATGAAAAATAAATTCAATAATGGTGGGATAAGAAAGTAACGAACTACATCCAAAATTATGTAAGGCACAATAAGTTGACAATCACACAAGCAAGGGAAAAATTATTCAGTGAAGCACATGAGAAATTTATTGAAGCTCTCCCTCGTGAAATACATAAGTTTTTGAATTCTATTCATTCCCAAGTTATACAAAAAGAATGAAATATTGTTGATGCAAAAACTCCATAACAGTGGAAGAAAAAATCTATATGAGTGACTCGAAAATATGTGCAATGCCTTTTGCGAAGAACAAGTTGTAGAAGATAGAACATCTCTTGAAGAAGTCGAAAGGAAATTCTATATTGACCTCCGCGAAGTCTTTTTATGTTCTATACCAACATTATTGTATAAATTTTTGATTGAGAATGGAGCCAACCATATAGTCAAGCCATGACCGCCATTGGGTATACCTGACTCGATAAATTGGCAGCAAAATAAAAAATATTAGGGGAAATTTGTCAACAAATGACTGTGGGAATACTTTCTAAGTAAATGATGACCATTTCCAAACCGACTGCAGTCTATAAATAATCATAGGGTTGACAATGGGGGGGTAGTCGACCAACTGTTATGAGTAAAAGGATTTAAAATTATAGTCAATGACAGAAGCCAAAGAATGAAGGCTTGTAAAAAGTGAAGTCCCCTCCGATGGAAAAATTATTTGGCCAGTTACAATCCAACAAAAACATACCAAAAAGTGAACGGGAAAAGAGGTGCAAGCGACAGGAGCATCTAAGGGAGATTTATGTTACACATAAATCTTGTCATCAGCATGTGATGAGGCACCAAAAATAGTATTTACCCTGAATCCCAAGTGTTGAAGTGAAAATGCTGGTCCATATATCAATCCTGCATATGAAAATCCAGCACCGCTCCTACCTTTTAGTCTATGAGCATTACCTTCTTCAGGACGCCTTTAATTTTTTTATAGTAGGCGGTGCCACCGCCTTTACCTCTTGATCAAGGCATGACTCTTCCTTGTCACCGCTCTGTCATAGTGGGGAAGAAGCGGTGCCCTTGGTGAAAAGTTAAAAAGAGAGGTTTCCATGAAGTTTGTCGAAGGAAGTCTTTGTGGCTCCCTTATCCCTACATCTGAGGAACACCTGGACTCAAGATCCATCCTTTTGGGATATCCTATCCACCTCACCCACCATTTACTCAACCATCCCTATCCTCCAAAGGCCTATATAAATAGGCTCATATCCATGGTTGAGAGAGAGAAAAGTTATGTTGTTGCATTGACGTTCTGGCCTAAATCAATAGGGTGAGCCTAGGAGGAGCAAGTTGGAGCTTTTGGGGACAAGATATTGGCATTATGAAGGGGCTTATTGACACTAAGTAAAAGGTTGTAAACTTATTCTTCATTTTTTAATGCAAAATTGGTTCCTTTACCATAAAGTTTGTTGCATTAATATCATGTATTTTATTGCTAGATTCCTTAGTCACTAACATAGAATAGTGGATCATATTCTGGTACTTTTTTATCTCGTTTGCTGGTTTCATGTGTTTTTCAGGTACGTCCGTGAAAAGATATAACCATTGGAAACAACTACACCTTTCATCAAAGAGACTCATTCTCGATCTCCACCCATTCTAGGGAAAGTCTTCCAATTCTGTTGTGAACTATTTGTTCTAGATCTGAACCATTCATACTAGAGGAACAACTCCTGCCTGCAGGAGGTGCATTTTTCCTAGCAACAATTTACAGTCCAATACACATAAAAAGAAGTATAAGGAAACTAGGTGATATTGTTGGGGAACCAAAGTTCCTACTTGAGTCGAGGGAAAGTTGACCAAATAGAGAAGGTGAGGTGTCAACGCCCAAGGAACGGTCACACATGATGGTGTTGACCCCAACAAATTTGAGTATTACAATCCCATAAGGCTTGACCCTCGTCGATGCAGTACCCATGATGATAACGACTAGACCGAACATTAGAAAAATCATCGAACATGACCTGGGATTAATACATGGCGACTATAGCATATGGATTCGACTAGACCAAAGTGGGAAAATTACCGACCGATTGATGATCCAAAGGAAAAACAGAGGTAACTGGATTACTTTTACTTTGGAATTCAGAGGACACTCATTTAACTTATTTTACTCAAAACATTTGGAGCTTCCCCCCATGCCATCAACATTATTTATTGAACCTCCTAAATCACCAGAGAGTCGACTTAGCAATGAAGAGTCTGTAGAAGAAGTTCGTTTGTTGTGGTACAAGTCACAAGAGGTGAACAACACTTACAAAATAGTAAGTGTGTATAGGTTTTTATCCTCCTTGGTAAGTAATAAAAATTCTAACATAATGGCTTATCAAATTCTTGTTAATACCCCCTATTTCTTATGGATATGGGGACCCTAAAAAGCATTGGTTAGTTTGTGAAGCATTGTGGCAAGTTAACTTAATTGAGGATGAAAACCAACAAATTAGCCAGTTTGCAGGTGGAGTTAGAAATAGAGCGCTAGACAATTTCTTGGAATTCTTTGAAGTCAATGATAGAAAGCACATGGCAAGGAATAAACTCAAACAAATCAAGAAAATAATAGGAGAATCTGTCAGAGAATATGATTGAAGATTTAAAGATATTCTAATCCATATACCTTAATCTAAGCTTGACCTTGCCTTGGTAATTCAATTTTTTGTCGATGGGATCCAACAAAGAATCATGACACCCTTAGTAATGAACAAGTAAAGAACATACAAATATGTCTTGATGAAAGTGCTACGAGTTGTGTAATACCTCGGTTTTGACCCCATTTGCGTTAAAGGGTACATGATGTATATTTTGTAATTAATCATGGTGAGGAGCTAAAGGCAAAGGCCCCACCATTGATTCGACTGTGTTATGTTTTGGCAATAGGGATCGTTGCCGATGGTATATCATGCTATCCGGCACATTATAGCTTTGGAATCATGTAAATAAGCACATCAATTTAATTAAACCTACAGCCAGCTACGATGGTGCAACGTTAAATGAAAAGGGCATTATTCCCAAGGGTAAGGGGGGGGATTGCTAAACTTGGACCCATGGGGAAAAGCCACATGTCGCCACTCTCTTTTTGTCTC
Organism: Pseudotsuga menziesii; assembly: GCA_001517045.1. Lineage (NCBI taxonomy): Eukaryota > Viridiplantae > Streptophyta > Pinopsida > Pinales > Pinaceae > Pseudotsuga > Pseudotsuga menziesii. The sequence continues at coordinate 332,845 of LPNX010512197.1, read as the reverse complement.
CTTAAACCACCACCTTAGTTTTATATTGTTAGGAGGGATAGTGATTAGCTAGTAGGAAAACCACACTCACGCCTGCACCCACTCTCCACGACGTGCCTTCTGGGTAGCGGATGGTCTGCCCACTAGGTTGATCGTGAGTCTGTTCATCTCCTCTCACGTGGGCTGAGATAAAAGGTTCCACGTCCCTTTGTTTGGGTTTGCCTTTCCTCTCACACCACCTTGCTGATTGGAGAGACATTCTTCCTCCTAATCACGCATAGAACCTGCGTTTATTCCACCATTTCCGGGGGTGAAGGGTGCATTGGATTCATCACGGAGAAGGGACCGCTGTTATCTCACGCTGCTGGTGTGTTTAGACTATGGAATGATTTGTCTTTCTTCATGATCCACGCTATGGGTCTCTTCTATGTGTTCTCCCACATTTTGCTTTGGGGGTTGTGCCTTTTCCCACACTGCATAGTCTGTGAGTCTATCCCCCTTTTTCCATTTTTCTGGTCTATGTAACTTTCTCCAGCAATTGCATGGAGGATTGTGTGATGTGGGCTTAGGGTTACCCGTGGACTGTGGTTTTTCCTTATTGCTTGTGGTCTACGTTTAGGTTCTTCTCCTATCCAGGATCGAAAGTCAGTTTTTCACCCCACCATTGTCGGCTGTGAAAGTGTGTCGTGACTTCATTATTAAGGGATGATCCTTGTCCCACTGTTGTTTCCTGTGATCCCTTTCCCATGTCCAGACTGTGTAATGCTACCATCGTTTCCTTATAAGATTAGGGATGCTGTTGATTTACCCGGGTTTCAGGCTGCTATGTATGCAAGTACTTTCTAGGTTGCTGCTGAGTTGTTTTGGCCACGCTAGGGCCAAGAACAACTTTGAGTTGTCTTGTTGACTTGAGCCGTGTTCACCCTTTTGTTTGGGGTTGTCACCCTGTGGTCCTCATCTTCTTCACAGAGCTGTGAACTGTTTGTTTTGCTACGGTATGTAGTGGTTGGTCTTTGGACTGTCGAGAGTAGGATTAGAGGCTGGGTTTGCTTGAGAAAACTGGTGTTTGAGGCCACCAGCTTAGCATTTAGCCTTTCCTATCTCCTTGAAGGACTGATAAACCCTACTGTGTGGGCTTGGCTGATTGGTGTACCTTGGCTATGTGTAAGCCTGCTTGACCCTTATTCCTTGAGGAATCATGCCTAGCTCAGGGGTGGCAGTGTTGCTGAGAGATTGATGAGCACGCTGGCCTATGGTTGGGTGGAACGTTGTAGCGACGTAGCTGGTTGCAGGACGAGTTCTTATCATATGAGTATTCATGTCCATTTTACCTCTACAATTATATTCACTGATTAATGAATATGATGAACACGTGGTATGCTTGAATGAATGTTTGTTTGCTTCTGCTATGTATATGAAGGGTTATGCATCTTAGTATGTATTATGTTTAAGCTTTTTTCAGCATTATATGCCTGTTCATGTTCATGGGGTTGTTTTCCCGTATGTTTGGTGTTAGTAGTGTCCTCTTCACCGGTCAGAGGGTCGAGGACGTTATGGTATGGTATTAGAGCCCACATTACATCATGGGATTGAATGGGCCATGACCGATGAGATAGCAGAGCCGAGTTTCCTACTGACCAGAAGAAACCAGGAAAAGATGGGTGAAGACAAGAAAATTCACATTTTTTTTTAAGTGCCAGAACTATCGACCCATCGGAACACTTAGTGGGAAGTCCACCCAATGGATAGTTGATCTGACGGCTGATGCGGTGGAATATTGCGGAGGAAAAATTTTGAAAAATTTCTAAGTGTTTGGCCATCGGCACATCGAAAGGATTAGATAAATGGATCGACGATGTTTAGTCGATTGATCGCTACCATTGTGGATGGCTAGACCACTATGCCTCCAATGGATAGAGACTACGACCGCCGACGCCATAAAGAAAGTTTAAAAATTTCTCTAAGGCCTGAAATCGTTGGCCATCGGAAGAAGTTAGTGGTTCATGCGCCCACCATTGCTGAAGCCTAGACCACTATCCTTTCGACGAGAAGACGTTTCGACTACCGATGCCGATCAAGTTATGCTTCAGCCGTCGATTGGAACATATTAACAGATTGGCCTGCCGATCGAAAAAAGATCAAAAATGACGAGCCGTCGTTGCGGCTGCTGATTGAACTATTTCGCCGACAAATAGAAGATAGTTGAACCAATGAAGTTTGGAAAGGAAGAGAGAGAAGAAGAATTTCGAAAATATTTCTAAGTCCTAAAATCATCGGCCATCGGCGATGGTTAGTTGATCACATCGTCTATGCTCAGATAATTCATTCCTCGATGAGCTACGTCGGGTAAAATTTGTTGGTTGAACGCCTGCCATTGTGGAGATCATGAGGACTAACCATCCGACGAGGAATGCATCCGAGCGTCGATGCCGCAGCTTCTAGGGGTTCTGTTGCCGGGATGAAGAAAATTCAAAAAATTTCTAAGGAACAAGATCATCGGGCATCGAAAAATGATTGGAGATCAGGTCACCGATGAACAGTGCACTAATCCTCCGATGCATACAGGTTCCCAATGCTGATGTGTTTTAGCCTCCGATCGAAAAAGGATCGAAGATGATGAGCCACCTTTGCGGCTGCGAAATGAACTATTCCACCGATTCTATTCCTTCCAGTCGCTGATGTCGAGGTGTTCAGTGAACATCCCGGATCACTACGGCGGTGACAAACAGAAGAGAATTAGGTGATGAAGCAGCCGACGTGAAGAAGAAGAAAAAGGAAAATTTGCGAAAATTTTCCTAAGTAAAGAAAACATCGGAAAAGTTTAGTAGACTACCCTTCCGATGAATAGTTGTTCTAACCACCGATCAGAAAATTTTAGTTGATCAGACCATCGACTGAAAAAAGTTAGCAGATGGAGAACCACCATTGCGGCAGCCATGTGGGCTAGCGTTCTGATGGTTAGAATTTTTAGTTTCTGGTTGTCGACACATAGCGCTCAGTGGGTTTGAGCGCCGATAAAAGCCGGAAGAGTTAGTCAATTGTGAGTCTGTCATTGCAGCTATCAATAGAACTATCACTCCGATATTTAGAACTTTCGGCTGCCGATTGTGTTCAGGTGGCCGACGCCGTGAAGTGTTAAGTTAAAGACCGTCGACACATCGGAGGCAAGTTGCTATCTGGTCGCCACAATGACGAGAATGTTATTAATTTGAATCACCGATGCCATGGAGAAACTTAGTGGATCCGACTGTCGATTCAGCTCGGAAGGTTAGATAATTACGGTGGAAGGAAATAGAAGAGCGATCCGCCAATGAAATTCAGAAGTTTAGACCACTACAGGTTCGACACACCGGAGAAGGATAGATAAGCAGACTGCCGATGAGCAGCGCAGAAGATTAGTTGGTTTGTCACTGAAACACCAGAAGGTCAGTAAAGAAATGACTTGATAGATAGTCCTGGACATTGCCGATGTAGATCGAAAGACTAGTCCACTTAGGATTCGAAACGTCGAAAACTTAGTTGGGAAGTGACCCGATAGGGAGAAAGAAAATTAGGTTTTCCAATAAAATTTTCAGTGGATTCCAGCTAAGTGTTTCAATGAATTTTCATGGAATTTTTCAGCAGTTCAGGACTAAAAGGAAAGAAAATTCCAGGTGGCTGAAATTAACAATTCAGACCAAAACACAGTTGAGTGTTTTGCCTAAATTTGATGAATGTCATCATTTTAGAAGTGGTGTGGTTTTCACACCCGAGGTCAAAATGAAGCATGTGGATAGGCGTTGGAAAGCTTATCCAACAGGGAACAAGGCAAAGTCACCAAAATCTGAGTATGGAGCAGCAAAGTGCTAATGATGGCCTAAAAGAGAAAAGTGTTGCTGTCAAATGGACAAATCTGCGAAATTGCATGCCTAGAGGTAGCAAGACCATGAAGTCAAACCAGCTGTTGTGTGGAAGAGGAGTTCCATACAAGGATGTGGGACTTGAAAAGGGAAGTTTCCTTAAACCCTATCTCACTGATTATAACTACATTTCATAAGTTTTTGAGGGTATGCTTTGCATACATAGGATATTGAGGATTATACATTTATAATGAACCACTAATGATAGTTATTGCATTGGTGTTGGCATTAGTGGAAAAACCAATGACAACATGGACCTGGATTAATATGTTGCTGATGCAGACAAATGTGACTAGCAACCCTCTGGAGAAAGGGATAAGGCAACAAGTCCATAATCAAAAGTTGGTGAGCAAATTCTGCAATCTCCTATAAAGGACCAACCAAACTGGTAATGACAAGGGTGTAAGTAGGACCCATGAAGGTAAGAGTTTGACTATGACAAATTCCATGTAGTGGTAAAGGTAAGAGACCTCATACCATGTGGATATTTGAATGTTATACTACATTCATATAGAAATGTGTCATGCCTGTATATGTTGATTGAGATTAGTAGCCCAAGGAAAGTAAGTACTGATGATCTTGATTATAGTAATGCATCCTATATGAAGTAGTCATGGTTAGGCCATGCATGGTATGTTGAATGCAAAGTATTCCTGAATCAATACAAGGTAACATTGAGTGGGTATGCATTAAAAAGATTTTATGAATCTTGTAGTTATGCATTGAATGAATGCATAAGAAGGGTGTGAGTAACTGATTATGTAAGTATGGGTGCAAGAGTTGTGATGCATTGCATGAATGCATTGAGATAAGTGCATGTGATATTATGAATAACTAATGGCTAAAATGATGAATTGATGACAATTCAGGAACCATTTCAAAGGCTGTTATAAATGTAGGATAGTAAGTGCATGAAGAGGGTAGTCATGATCAATTGGCTTCCGAAAATGCTCTATGAAAGAGCAAGGTGTTAAGAATGATACGCTTGTGAAGTAAGGAGTATCTAAACATTTCATTTAAATTACATGAATGATGTGACTGTACCCTGTAATTTAAAGTATCATAATGATTGCATGAAGTAAATGAGTTTTGGTAATATTGATGTGATTAATAGCTGGAAATGTTTGAATTTTATAAATTCTAAAAATGCTTCAGTGATTGTTGTATCAATGGAAAAAGTTATAGGCATCAAGACTTACCAAATGTTTGGCTGATTGAAGTTCAGGTTTCAGGTAGATTGTTTGGGATATGGAAAAATGGGTAAGACCATGACAAAGGCCGGAATCTACCATGTGAAAGAGCCAAACCTCATGACTAATAGTTTGTATGCATAATGAGTTGTAAATTTGAATTTGTAAATTTCATATTTGAGAAATTGCTGACAACTACTAATCACTATTGGCTTACATAGAATTGTGTCAGGAGGACGCATTGTAAGTGGGTGTCCATGTTATGCTAGTAAGCATAAAATCATAATGGATATGATGGTGCTGCTCATAAGAGACCCACAATTGAGGATCACCTCATTGCCAAGAAAATCAATTTCTGTAGTAAATAAAGTTGCAATTCCTATTGAATTTAATTACTAATGTCATTTGCTTGGTTATGGACAATCAATTTGGATTGTATTATCAGATAATGATTGACTGTTTGGATATTTGCTGAATGTGACAGGGGTACAAATTGCATGAATATCATGTGTGATGGCCTGCAGGAGCTAAACTTCATGGGAAGATTTTCCCTTATCTTGAAATGGGTTTCGAGGGAAACTCCATTGGACATTTTGGAAATGTCTCATCTGCACTACATGTTTGGTAAGAAACATGAGTGATATGGTATAGATTATGTCAGTCATACATGTGTGGATATTAAATGTAAGAAGGAATTGGGATGGCAAACCGACGAACTGACAACTCAAAGAAGGGAGCCCCCATTCCTCCTTAACTAAGGAATACTGCCTCGGCAAATGGATAAGTCTTCTGTGACCCTAACTAAGAATATGCATGCCAAATTATTAAATTCAATATGTAGAGCATGTTTTGATTTTGTTTCCATTATGGCAGATTGCTTGAGTGTGCATAGGGCCTACATGGCACACACCAGAAAAGGGTGCACACTTTTTCGATGTCAGATCATGAAGGGAGTTTTCAATAATGATTACACCCTAGGGAGTGGACGCACTCCTGGTGTCTCAATACTTGATAGTGAATAGTGTGAAATATGGTTACGATTTTAGAGCAATAACGCTAATGAATATGCTTATATTGCTTGTGTTGTCAGGAGAAGCAAATGTAGTTTACAGTGTGGTCTCTTGTGTGATATGGAAAATGGT
>LPNX010512197.1:259823-326224 GCA_001517045.1 Pseudotsuga menziesii | reverse complement strand
TACCCAAGAATGGACATGAATGAGCTCATGTGCCTGTTGGGAAGGCATGAAAAATATGAAAGTCTCCTTGATGAGGCTTGGACTATCATGCCAATTGGGAAATTAAATGACTGATATTAATGCTTATATTATGCTTGGTCTAACAGAATTTCAATGATGCATTTCATAGGTGAGAAAGGTGAAATCCAGTGGTGCACATTGATCATGGCGGCAGACCAAAAGTTGTTGGACTTGGCTGGAAGTCTCCTTCAAACGATTTCAAGGACCCAAGAGAATCTTGGAGAGATGCTCAATATACATAATAGGCAAACTGAAATGAACCACTATATTTTGCAAGACTCCATTGGTTTGCAAAGGGAGGTGAAAAGCCTTCTGGGAGCAATCAGCACTGGAAAGGAAGGTGGATCAATGATGGGACATTCATCCAAGCGATCCATTGAGAAATAGTCCAGGCATGAAGACTCAAAGGAAATTGAGCAAGTAAAGATGAAGCAACCAGTGAAATGTTGGGAATGCAGAGGAGATCATTTACGTCGATACTGTCCCACAAGGGAACATGAATAAGGTAGCAGCCACAAAGTTCCTAGGCTTTGGGATAAGCCAAGAGCTGAGAACCAGTAAGAGAAGTTCTAGGAAGCCGAGGGGCTTGGTCCTGAACATTCAAAGTAGATAATTGAACATGGGACAGGTCTACAAAATTTTGAAATTTTAATGTGCAAATTGTATATGTATTGGAACACCGAGGATGGTGTTATTCCAAGGGGGAGTGGATTGTAATACCCCGGTTTTGACCCTGTTTGCGTTAAAGGGTACATGATGTATATTTTGTAATTAATCATGGTGAGGAGCTAAAGGCAAAAGCCCCACCATCAATTTGACTGTGTTATGTTTCGGCAATAGGGATTGTTGCCGATGGTATATCGTGCTATCCGACACATTATAGCTTTGGCATCATGTAAATACACACATCAATTTAATTAAACCTACAACCATCTACAACGATGCAACATTAAATGAAAAGGGAATGATTCCCAAGGGTAAAGAGGGGATTGCTAAACCTGGACCCATGGGGAAAAGCCACGTGTCGCCACTCTCTTTTTGTCTCCTTAAACCACCACCTTAGTTTTTTGTTATTAGGAGGGACAACGATTGGCTGGCAGGAAAACCACGCTCACGCCTACACCTACTCTCCACGACATGCCTTTTGGGTAGCAGATGGTCTGCCCACTAGGTTGATCGCGAGTCTATTCATCTCCTCTCACGCGGGATGAGATAAAAGGTTCCATGTCCCTTTGTTTGGGTTTGCCTTTCCTCTCACATCACCTTGCTGATTGGAGAGACATTCTTCCTCTTGATCATGCATAGAACCTGCATTTATTACACCATTGCCGGGGGTGAAGGGTGCGTTTTCTTCATCGTGGAGAAGGGACCCTTGTTGTCCCATGATGCTGGTGTGTTCAGACTATTGAACGATGTGTGTTTCTTCGTGATGTGCACTGTGGGTCTCTTCTGTGTGTTCTCCCACATTTTGCTTTGGGGGTTGTGCCTTTTCCCACACCGCATAATTCATGTGTCTATTCCCCTTTTTCCATTTTTCTGGTCTGTGTAACTTTCTCCAATGATTGCATGGAGGATCGTGTGATGTGGGCTTAGGGTTGCCCATGGACTGTGTTTTTTCCTTATTGCTTGTGGTCTGCGTTTAGGTTCTTCTCCTGTCCATGATTGAAAGTCGGTTCTTCACCCCACCATTTTCGACTGTGAAAGCGTGTCGTGGATTCATTATTAAGGGAGGATCCTCGTCCCATTGTTGTTTCCTGTGCTCCCTTCCCCATCTACAGACTGTGTAATGCTACTATTGTTTCCTTATAAGATTGGGGCTGTTGTTTATTTACTCGATTTTTAGGCTGCTGTGTATGCAAGTTCTTTCTAGGTTGCTACTAAGTTGTTTTGGCCACACTAGGGCCAAGAACAACTCTGAGTTGTCTTGTTGAATTGAGTCTTGTTCACCCTTTTATTTGGGGTTGTCACCATGTGGTCCTCATATTCTTCACAGAGCTATGAAGTGTTTGCTTTGCTGCGGTATGCAGTGGTTGGCCTTTGCACTGTCGAGAGTAGGATTAGAGGCTAGGTTTGCTTGAGAAAACTGGTGTTTGAGGCCACCAGCTTAGCATTTATCCTTTCCTAGCTCCTTGAAGGCCTGATAAACCCTACTGTGTGGGCTTGGCTGATTGGTGTACCTTGGCTATGTGTAAGCCTGCTTGACCCTTATTCCTTGAGGAATCATGCCCAGCTCGGGGGTGGAAGTGTTGCTGAGATATTGATGAGCACGCTGGCCTATGGTTGGGTGGAACGTTGTAGTGATGTAGCTAGTTGCGGGATGAGTTCTTATCAGATGAGTATTCATGTCCATTTTACCTATGCAATTATATTTACTGATTAATGAATATGATGAACATGTGGCATGCTTGAATGAATGTTTGTTTGCTTCCGCTATGTATATGAAGGGTTATGCATCTTAGTATGTATTATGTTTAAGATTTTTTCAGCATTATATGCCTATTCATGTTCATGGGGCTGTTTGTCCGTATGTTTGGTGTTAGTAGCATCCTCTTTGTTGGTCAGAGGGTCGGGGACGTTACAAGTTGAGTCAAACACCGACTACACCTCTAGACTAGTCGACAATTGACTCGAAGAAAAAGTAAAAAATATACAAATTTCATTGCAACATTTAACAATGGGACATAACAACTCATGGTGCTCAACATGTACAACAGAAGGTCGTACCATTTATAACTACCCATACGATGAATGAAGAAGCTGTCATGCAAATACATACCAAAGGGACTCAGAGAAAATTGAATAAGTACCTTGTATATTCCTTGAGGAAAGAAAACCATAAAATTTCAAGAAGATGTAGACGACCTAATTCTGTGATACATGTGATAGATTCGAACCTCACTTGACCATAGACTATCCGTACAATGTTGACAATATAAATCCCAAGTGGTGCAGAATATTTCGAACAACTCAACACACTACAACTGAATGCATCAAGAATCCAAAGACTAGATCTGGCTACCATACGGTATACTAGACCCAAATAGTCAGGAAAAAAGGTTGAGATGATTTCAATAGCGATCGACGTAACAACAACAACAATCGACGAGGATGATACAACAGTCATGGAAAAAACAATAATTGAGGATATCGACCACCTAGACATGGAAAATCACGATGCTTTGTATGCTACAGTAAGAACCATATAGGTCATGACTTTCCATGGAAAGATAGAACAAATCTAAAATTTTGTACAAAATGTGGTGTGGGTGAGCATAGCTTAGAATATTATCCTATAATGCCTGATGCACTCAATAAAATAAGAAGCATTAATGTTTTTTCTCGTGTTCCTAAAAATAATGCAACTATTACTAAAAATTTGCACATTATTACTAGAAAAGGCACAGACACCAGAAGAAATCAGATTGAAAAGATACAAAGAGACCAAGAGGAGTACCCTAATCCATGGAAGCAAAAACAAATATTTAATAATGCATCAGAAATGTTTACACAACTTGCATATGAAGAAATGAATGAAGAAAGTAAAAATAAACCACTTAATGAGTTGTTTAACTTATTAAACAAAGAAGAAGTTGTTGCATGATTAATTATTCTAATGCAATATATAAAGAGTAACCTTGAAAGAAACAAAACTGCTAAAAACTTGTGCACGTTAAATCAAAGGGATAAATCTGACATTGACCCTCTTATCGACCTAGAAGTCGAAGGATTATGCATTAAACAAGTCATTCCCAACTTTGGATCACAGGAAAACATAATGACAAGATTGACATGAGAAAAAATGGTCGACCCCGACCAGTAGAATAATGTATTTACCTTAAGCTGGAATATTAAGGCTTAATCGAACCGATTGGAGTATGGAAAAATGTCAAAAACTCAATCATGGGTATTAATACAACCATCGACTTGAAAATTATTGACCCCAAAGAAGGATCCAAATCCTTCCCTACAGTAGTCGGTTTACTATGGGGATGAAAAATGAAAGAATCCATTTCATTAGAGAAAGACATAATTGAATTAAAAGGAGAAGGAAACATAATCATTGTAATTATCAACCCATATCAAGGAAAACCATGGGAAAAACCATATGACACCGATGATGACATTCGAGGACTATACCAAATAGTTCAAAACAATGAAGATATCGTCGAACCTAACAATTACGAAGAAATCCATTTAGTTCGACCAATGCCAATCGACTATAACTCTGAATCTGAGCTATATGATTGACAAATGGAAAATTACGAAGCTCAAGCCCAGGAATGCTAGTCATTAGAAGTTATACTAAGAAAAAGAGTACAAAAGCGCTTTACAATATCTATCACTCCTAGAAATTATGAGAAAAAATAAGAGATTATCCAACCATTATACCAACAAAGAAGGAGTAGGCTAATATTTCTTTGTTATGATATAAAGAATGTGAATCACCAGTTGTGCATATCAAATAAGTATCTAAAAATGTGGACGAACAAGATTGACTACAAAGGAGTAGGCTAATATTTATTTGTTATGATATAAAGAATGTGAATCACCAGTTGTGCATATCAAATAAGTATCTAAAAATGTGGATGAACAAGACCCAATACAAAGTTTAGTTGAGAATTCCATAGGACAAGCAACAAGATGGTGGGATACATATCAGTCTCAACTACAGAGCTGGACGATTGCTTCAACAAAATTTGTTGGATTTCGAGGAAATAAGCTCACAACACAAATACCTCCATCAATCACATTTCTACACTCTCCCCTAATTTTTATCCATCAAATATGAGAGGCTTGATCTTCCCGAGTTCGCCTTGGAGTGCACTTCCTTCATGCTTCCTCTTCTGATGTCTTCTACGATGAACACCATTTTCATCAGACGATTCAATTCCATGATGGATTTCTATTGACCCATGCCAAACCTACTACATCTTTTTTATGTTTCACCTGACTTCTATGATAACGATATCTCTTAGTAGATATTTGGACCGAATCTTCCTCTTCTTCTTCTTCTTTGTTAGAATATGCTTGTTGTATTTGCTTTTGCAATTGAAACGTATTTTGCATCACTTGTAAATTCAACTGGACGTACTTCTCTATGCTACGTAGGTTTTTCTCATTCCCAATCTAAATGTTTTTCAATGTCCATAAAAATTATGTAGGTTCCATCGCATACTGGTGGACTTTAGATTCTGTCTTTTCTTAACCCACTCTTGCTTCTTCATCAAAGCGATATATCTCTGGACTTTCTGCTATTCTTTCCGTGCTACTTTCCTTTATCCTTAAAACTTAAATCAGACAACAACAACAACTTGTAGCTTTAAAATATGGTAATCCAATTTTGTAATCCCACATAAGTAATAAATAATAAATGTTTAGCAAAATTTAATTATGCATTATTAATTCATTTATCAGCTCACACAATTTCAGGGAACAACAATTCAAACATCTAGACCAAACCATGTGAATAGAATTCTTAAAATATAAAACATTTAACTTAATCCAAGAACTTCACACACTTCATACATTCCCAGAGGATAAGTGTTGAAACCTTCGCTCTAATACCAAACTGTAACGCACCCCGTCACTAGACAACCACCCGAACAAACACTAGTGGTTAAAATAGTCACGAATCTTTGAATGGGCTCCAAAATTTCTTAAACAATTAATGAAAATCATTTAAACAAACAAAGGGAAATAATCAAAATGATTAAACAATCGAAACAATGAGACACAATAGACTCAAACAACGCGAAAGTGTAGATATAAAACCACTTAATAGGATTTGAAAAGCTTTAATCGCCAATTAAAATAATTAATCAAACCTTAAATGACATTACTTAACATGAAAACAAGGTTTGACGACCTAATTCCGCCTTTCCTAACCAAATTGTCGATGAAATTTTTGTCATGTCGATCCTGACATCGGTATTGCTGATCCCGATATCAACAATTGGGAGTTGGCACGACCAAACAAACACATGTCGAACTTGAATTTCTAATCCTGACATTGAAATCCGGAAATCGGCACGACAAAGACACAAACATTACACTCCTGACATTGAAAGTCAAAGTTTGGAAATGCCAACACACAACATGAGCACTCTTGACATTTCGATCCCGACATTGAAAGTCAGAAGTAGACAACATAATCAAACAAAACAATCCATTATGACTTTCGATTCTTGACGTCGGCACATCAAAAGTCAGGAGTTGGTAGCCAGAACTGCAATTAAAACACAATGTGACCAATTAGACTCTCCTAGTTTTCGATTCCTGATGTCAACACGTCAAAAGTTGGGAGTCATGACGAACAAACCAAAGAACATAAAATACACTCTCAACTTCTGATTCTCGCCACTGACACGTCTGAACTTGAGAGTCGGCTTCAACACAAAACACCATGGTAATCAAAAGACACAAGTTAAACATTGGCATGGTAAACAATGGTTGCGATTAATCTGATTCAATAGACCAACACTTAGCCATTTTTCCGTAAAAATGACTAAGGTAAGAACATATAGATAAACAAAGGATTTCTGTCATGAATTGTCGTTAAATCCAGGCTAGAAAAGGAATGTGTTAAACTCATGCTTGGTCACCCAATCATAATAAAGGTTAAACGAAGAATCAAAGGAAAAACCACCACTGGTTTTACAATCCTCCGAACAACTATCAACCTCAAACAACCCAAAAGACAAAAATCATAGGTATGATATTAAACTAGAAACATTATGATACTTCATTGTCATGATCATTCTTCTTCATTCTTCATCATTCTTCGTGCATGATAAACCAACCAGGGAAAACATGAAATTCACATAATGACAGTGAAGAATTACATATTCCACAACATCCCAACCACATGAATTAAAACACACCATACACACCATATACTTCTTTAATTCTTTAACAAATTAACTCAAAACAGTTAGCAAGTTATCAAGAATAAACACATAATTCATGCTACAACCTTCCAATAGCTCAAAACATAGGTCATTTGACAAGGTTGAGCAAGCATGGGAATGCTACAACTATTAAGAACCATTAGCACTACCTACAACAGTTCATGGGTTCTTTACATTGCATGCCTAGAAATCATTCCAACAACCCTTAGACAAAGTTCTATCATAACAAAAGAATATTTATTTAAGAGATTACTTTTCAAAATTGGAACTATTTTTCTATAAGTCATTAAACTTCTAGTTCTCTTTAATTCAACAGGGACATGATAAACTTGAAATAAGCATCCATGCACTGAAAATGGAATAGGGAAAATGAATTAGACTCATGCATTCATTCCCCTAGCCCATTACCAACATGGACAACTTACTCAATGGGACAATTACATAACTTGTATTTTGTGTTAAATACATAAACCATTAACTAGGTTGTGCTTTATCATGTCAAGTCTTTTACTTCGACATAACAGAATTCAACGACATTCTTTAACACTTCAGGGACTTGACTACTCAAGGCCATCTAAGGTTATTTTCATTCCAAAATAGGAAATTCCAACACCAGAAACATGTGGAAATATCAGGCACAACGCATATTTTATCTTCATCTTCCAACATACATTTAACCATACTAGCATGCATACATGAATATCTTACAAATTCACACTTAAATACTTACAAATTATTGTTAAGCAATGAACACTTATCTGAATTCAACATAATTGGCTACTGGATTCATGGCTACCACACTCCACCCAACCGTAGGCCTTTGCTTAGCCTATATTCTTTTGTCACTAATAGGCCACCCCCGAGATGGGACTTGTGAATTCACTAGGAGACTCTTTCCTTACCCAAGGTTTATCTCACCACAAAATTTATCATTCAACTCTTCCTCACAATTCAAAGGAAATTAAGCAAGTTTATAGGAATCCAGTAAAGAAAACTAGTTATGGTCAATTTCATGACAAATCGTACACTTACCACTTTGGCTTCTTCCCTTTGGAACCACCATGAAAACCATCACTATTGTCCAGTACACAAGAATTCCACCAAGATAATTCATGTACAATTTATCATCTCCCTGACCACAAATCAACAATTAACTCAATACATGCTTCACCAATCCATGACCTTTCTGGTTTATGCTTCATGCACAACATGCAACTGCATTTTCCTCCCCCCCCCCTCTCTGCACACCCCTCCCCCTTTTTGTCGTCACCCAACTATGACCACTTTGCATGGAAACTCTTTCCCATAAAGAGAAACGTGTCATAGACACAATTTAGTCCTCACCTAACTCGTCCAATAAACCCACTAATCAAATAAAATGAGTTTAAGGATTAAAACATAGTTTATAACTTTAACTTAGGACAAAGGGTATTTCTAAGGTACTCAAGCTGTAAAAAGGGTAAAATTACAACTCCCTAGGACATATACAACCCCCTTACCTTCCCTTGGTGAATTCACTTTCCCCCCACCTCTTCAGATTTTGGACACCGCTAAAGCCAACTATTTAATATTTTTATTAAATAGAGTCAAAATTATACATTTGTTCTTCCATCTAGGCATTTGCATACAACATTTACATGATACAATTAGGTGTGTTAGCCAAGTACATTACAACACCTTTTGATCTCGACAAAGGTGAACCATGACTACCCTCACTAGTTGCATTCGAAGTACCTATCACTGTTAAAAACATTATGATTCATTTGCATCATTGATGAAGGCGTGTCCACATGCATCGTGTCCTCAAATTTTTGGAAAAGATTGGTCTCACTCAAGCTAGTCCCATCCGTTATCACCCTCCACGCATATTATGGGAGACCATCCCAACCAAAAGGATTATCTTGAAATGTACCCGACGAGTTAGGGGGAAAGACAGTAATGATCGACATTAAAGTAGTCAAGGCACAACTTGACTACAACATCCTCTTTGGTCGTATCTACATGTACACAATGAAAACAAATGCCTCTTCAGTATTTCGTACCATGATGTTTCCCTTTAATTGGAGTATTGTCACCCTCTACCAACTTAACTACTATGACCCTCATGCTATCACCAATCCCGATATTTTCCTACCCATAGTAGGTGAAGCCAAACAACCACCTTACATTGATGTCTACCCAAGTGTCTACAAAGATTCCAACCTCCTAGGGGCATATTTCAGTCTTTCACCTAAAATCCCCACCTCTATGGATGGAAAAATGTGCACATTTTCACCTTTAAATATGTGCCTCCCAACCCAAATACATCATTGTCAACACCTCCTATGAGTCATGGAATGAAACAAATAATGATCCCATCCATCCGTCCTATGTTTTAGATACCGTTCCTCTACCCTCCCACAGGAGTACAAGGGACACTAGTTATGGCCTAGTTAACTCTTCTGGGCCTCACTTTGGGAATTCCTATGTGGTACCTTACACCACCATACCCATAAATTTCTACAAAACCCCTTGCACATTATGAGTTCATATCAGTCATATCTGTTACTCCATCTAGACCACACAATGAGCCACAACACCAAAGACCAAATCTACACCACAAATAAAAATAACACCATCAATACCCAATATATATCAAAAGTATGTGCATAATCATAAACATGTATAGAAATAGATATAGTCTCACAACACAAAATTGTACCTATGGCCTTCCAGCCTTGGACCGATTGGGGAAACTCGATATCCCCAGTATAATCCATCCTGATTTAGGGATACCGCTCCATGGGACCTCTCTGCTACTACCAAACATCTATATAATGATGTCTAAAAATATGCCCCACCTGACCAACTCTAGCGCAAGGCATCACCTCCACCCAAAGAAACATGTAGGGCTCCTATGACCCCCTCATTGACACTATAACCAATGGTCTGAAAGAAATGAATCTCTTGAAGAAATAGGAGCATAGTACACTACCACATTGGAATGTTGTATACACACCTACCTCTTGCACATCTCATAACTGATCCATCATGCTATGGAGTATCATCACCCCCTACACAACCTAGTGGCTCACCATCACCTGATCAACCATTACTAACTACCCTCCAATGATCCTATGGGAAGCAGATACTCCCAAAACCCTTAAAAATGCTGTCGTCATTGCCTGCATAGGTAAACCAACAAGGCGACTCATCAAAATATTCCCTAAGATCAACGCACCAGGATCACCGCCACAATACTAATCAATCAACCCCTTAATCATATGACCCCCTCCCATATCTATTTTAGCTACCTCCCATACACCACGGTTAAGAAACCGAATAAAAAAGTATATATCCTGAGCAATGATGCTAAGGTATTCCCCACTAACATGAAATATTGACATGTCCGGATCCCACATCCGAATAATCTCATGCTGTAGATAGTTTTTTGGTCAGAGAAAGGGGAACTTGAAAAAATTTAAAAGCCTGACATCCCATAGAGTTTAGGTGGCGAACAGGTCACGTTCTACCAAATACTTGAACTCATCATAATGGCTCTTGCGCCAATCAATGTACACCATCTCATGCAAAATACTAGAACCTAGGGTCAAGCATCTCGGTAAAGCACAAAGGGTTAAACATTTAGGTCTATCTAGTCACCTAAAAATCTAGAACATACCCCCAAAAAAAAAACCCATTCCACATGAGTTTCTATTGAAAACATGCACAATAGTGCACTTCCGCTAGTTTTCATGAGACACACACACCTTGGCCACACACCAACACGAGTACTCTAGAAATTGTCACACATATCCATCGCTCAAGACATGAATATTTTGGTCATTCACTGACATGACTGCCCTATCAACAATCACGTAGATCCAACATGCAAATCCTGCTCCTTGGATGATTGTCTCGCATTATCTTGCACTAGGGTAGTACACGGTAATGGATTTTCTCGCGCACTCACACGACTAGTTTTTTAAGTCTAAAAATAGGTCATATGGGAACTGGGTCCCCCCAATCCTAAAGCTAACTAAATAAAATTAAGAGGATAAGGTTCAAGATTAGTTGGATCTTGTCACTCGATAAACGACTACACCAATCTCCCATAATTATAAAAAAATGCTCTCGGAAACATGTAAGTCAAATATTATAAATGATTTCAAAAAGTGAGCTCCACCCCTATTCATAGAGTTTGACCCAATTTTCAAACCTTCGTCACACCCAAATCGTAGCTTTGTTTGGAAAACCGTCTGCACCACCTCGATCAACACACCAAGATCTAGTAAGTTACAACTCTCACTCTTCAAGCATGACAACTTCATTCAACACTTATATTGCATGTACACACCACATGTGCACCATGTTTTGGTTCTATTTTTCAACTTTGTCGATACCTTGGTAATTTCCTCTACTATACTTCGGTATCCTTGTCATGTGCGCAATATTTTTACTAGAACATGAAGATTTTTCACTCCCATTGAAAATGATGCAGGAGTCTTATCATAGGTATTATTCCAAAATTGGCATATAGGCAACGCTCTTCCTTAGTTTACCTTGCATTCACCAGCACTACCACTGATAACTGCAAGGTCCACCATCATTTTGGCATTATAAGGACACGACTCCACCCCATCGAGTCCTCAAGTTCTAGTCCATGTGCTCTCAACATCATTATTACGAATAACATATCCCCCCCATGGGTGTGCACACCATTGAAACCCCTATCATTCTTTGGCACCCGTGATTTCGAACCCCCGCAAGTCCAAGAAATTCTCCCTTCAATATTTGAAAATATCTACCCATAGTTCATCATTTCATAGTTGTGCATTTACTCCCCTACCTCCAACAATTCATGCCACCAATTTTCTCAGCACATGTTACATTCAAATATTTACAATTAGCCACTCATACCCCCATGAGTACGTCACGATTCACAAAATCATCTTTGTACCATCATCCATGTGAAGACAACAATGGGTCTCGCTCCCTCCGAAGCAACCAATTCTATCCAGTTATTCTAGTAGGAACAATTTGTATGGCATTGATTCATGGGGCATCGTCTTCATGTTTACAAAACAACCCTCACATCATTTTGGAAAAATTTATTCAACTCCCTCAAAGCCATGGGGAATATTTTCCATCATCAAATTGATTCTCCAACTCACCCAAAACCAAGGGAATCCCACCCACCATCAAATTGGTCCCCCAAAACATGCAAAACTGTGGGGACCCCACCAATTATTCTTTATGTACAACTGGTTCCCAAAGCCACTCAGAATTGTGGGAGGCACCCTATTCTTTTTGGAAATAAAAATCTCGCCAACTTTGATCGATGTAGTTGAGTCTCAATATCCCCAAAATGTTTAGTTTTGTACATCACCATTACCCTTAGTATTGTGTCTCCAATAAAACCATTCATTTGCAGCTTGTTTCCCTTTGTTACACCGTGTCCCTATATTTTGAATAATGTTGTCATCGATTACTCCCCAAGTTCACATTGATAAATTGAAGTCATGAACTCCATGCTTATCATCTTGTGTCAGGTCTATCAGATCCATTGTTGGTTACAAAATGATCTTGCTTCGCAATATAAGACCCTTGTCTTATCATTTACTTTAACTCTCATCAACATCATCTTTATTTATTTTGAGAGTTGTAGAGGTTACAATGGTACCTTGGGATTCCTTTCAATCAATATAAGGGATCACCTCAAACTAAGTAGGGAGGATCATTAGTGCTTCCTAATTTAGTGGTCTCCCCTATGCTGAACGTCAACACCTCTATCGCATCAGGGGGAACTGTACATTTCAAAGGTAGCAATGTTCACATTCGCAAATCATGATAGCAACACAATTGGTACAATGACGTCCCCCATTCATCAACATCACTAGTATTATGGTCCCACACCCTTGTCGAATTCTCATGATCTTCAATAGTTCAACTTATTCGACACTAGTGACATCATTTCCAGGGTCATCTACTCTCCCATGGATTAAAGTTTCCTTCATCCATGTTCTAGCAGTTTATTAGTTGACCTCTCAATCCCATTATATTGTAGACAACTTACGATATCTTCACGAGCATGGGTATGCCCACCTCATTTGTATAAAACACCATTCTTGGTCACTACTTTCCCAACAACCTTCCCCCCAGGGAGGACCTATTCATCCACACATGCTTCAAACGCTTTCAAGAACAACAGAGAGACCACAAACGATACTACCATGCATTATTGGCACTACAGTACCCTCCGAACCTCATACATAAGGGGGCATATGTTAATGCATAAATATTGCACACATGCAACATTTTTGCAATTGACACAGTAAGGCATCATCAACATATAGCATGCAACCCATTGAAGATATCCTCAATAGATATAAGAAGCAGCGTGAGTCCAGAAATGTCCAAAAACAGCCAAAAAACAAAACGATGTAGCCAAATTTTTGTTTATATGTGCTATTATGTGTATTATCAGTTCAACGATCGTCCGACCAACATCGATTTTCCTTTGATATCCACATGATTGACAAGAACGACAGGATATCAACCACACATGGTGCATTCAAGACTCATTAAAGATCCATTAGCAAAGAATTCGAATTTGGCTCCTTGCACACATGGGTTCATTGAATGGCCCCACTTTTTGTACCTTGGAGCTAGATCATGGAATCAATGGGTTCACATTTGGATATAGTTTTTTCTTTTCCACCTCTTGGACTATAAAAGGAAGCTATGGACATGCATAATGTAACAAGAAATCAAAGAAAGGTTATGCTATTCGATTTGAGTTGAAGCTCCCTCATAGCTCTCTTCCATGCATATTAGCAGTCTCCAATCTCCCTTTCCACCTTCTTCCAAGGGGCAAGTGTTATTGTCATTTGTTCTTCAATCTACTTGACATCTAGTATGGACAAAATAGACTTCCCTAGTAGATATTGTTTTCCTCTATTTGGATATCACATCTCCTAGGTGACACTAGATGTATTTGCTTGACCATTGGGAAATATAAGGTGGTTCTTGTTGTGGTTTGCATCCACCTATCTCTCATTTTCCATTTCAAGTTATTTTAGTTAGTTTTTGTTGTGTATTTTTTTATTTCACTACCAAGATCTTGCAAAACTTACTTTGGGGTTATCGCATTTGATTTCTATCTCTAAATACCATGCCTAGTCAACAACCTCATTGGATTTCAATCAAAGTGGGATAATTTCCCACAACAGGCGTGTGGAAGAAGGCCTCGAGGAGGCTCGAACAATGGAGCAATAATGTGATACTCTGTCAGTGGTTAATTTCTCTTGTTATGTGTAACAATGTGCTCATGGAATTCATGGCATCTAGAGGTATTTATCTACATATCATATACAATGGGTACAATGGATCCTAGCTCAATCATGAACTCCTTAATTGATTTTTTTCCATGGTTTATGTGAACGCATCAACCAAGTGTGGCCTCATGGGAATTCCTAGTCACGACTAGATGTTGTTCATACATCAATTGGTGCATCTTGCTTTGATTTAGAATAACACTGGTTTATTGGAAAAAGACTGGGCTATGTTGCGTCAACGCACTAGAAGCCAACGAGGGGGAGGAGAAAGTGAGATATACTGGAATGATGGTTCACCAAAGAGACATCATGGCACATTAAACTTGAGATATAATAAGTAAAGTCAAGCCTCTCAACAAATATTCAAGCTCACCTGACTAAGGAAACCAATTTGGAAGGATTTATTGGATCTGTGAATAAAGCCATATAACAAATTCTTTGCTTGGATCCTTACTAGATTATGAAAATCCTCCTTAGTAGGCTCCTCATGGAGAGGTATTAAACCAAAGAGAGAATACATCTAGTTGTAGCTATCGTTCATGATTATATCAACAATATTCATACCAAGCTGGATATCCTTGCAGATGTGGGAAAATACTCCCTTGCAAGTGTGTGATTGACCTCATCATGGAATAGAATCAAGTTTCTCAGGTTTAATTAGGTCCAATTTTTATCCTTGAATTCTATGTTTTGCAAGATGGGTGATAATTATGGTCTTGTTAAATACTTTCTAGTTGTTTTTTATTAGTTAAGGGTTCTCTTGTTAAGACAATTTAAAAAGTGGGGAAATCTCTAATTTCCCAATTATGTAGTGAAGGCTTCCCGTTTGTGGTTTAATTTTGTAAAATGTTGGCTCTTTGTCTTCAATCCTAACCAAAACTATTTAAGTGGCTAACCCGTTTTCCCTTGTGGCAGGTCAACCATTGAAACTTTTCTATATTTTATGCATTTTATGAGTAATAGAAGAACATATAGCTCACTTACAAAAATAAAAATCTTAAGCCTAATTTATAGAGTGTTAGAGATAACAAACCCCTCAAGATGCAAACCTCAATGTACCTAAATATTCAAAGGTACAAAAACTTGGAGTTTCCATTGCTAGAGATTTGATCTCTCTCCATGATTAATAGATATAGAGGTAAGATGGATCAACGTTACTAAAATTCGTTCTTAACCACATAAATTTTAAAAGCATTATATATGTTCATTCATCATATAAATGCAATTTTGCATTGCTCATATATTTTGTATTTATGTGCATTTGATTTGCATCATATTTATCATGTTTCTATTTGCACTACACTTCTCTTGTTTTTAAGAATTCTATTCACATTCTATTTCTAATATTTATCCACACTCCATTCACATCATATTTCTAATATTTGCACTCCATTCATTTCTATTTCTAATATTTATTTGCAATCCATTCACATTTTATTTCTACTATTCAATTCGAATCCAATTTTTTGTATTTATACTTGCTTTCATATATTACTTTGTTTTCATTCTATTTACATATGTAACACACTTTTCCTTCATCTTCAGTATTCAGAGTTGTACATTGTGATATTAATTGTTTCCTTCAATGAAAGTAGAAAGAAACCCTAGGAATTTCTTCATTTGCTCCATCAAAGAAAGAGGAATCCAATGAATCCTTGAACATATAATGTTGATGGATTTTTCTATAGACATTGTAGTGCACCATATAAATCATAATCACAATGGCAATTCCATTGAAAACAATGCACAAGGATCTTGAATGTTGCACGAGAATGTGTTTAACAAAACACTAATTCCAATCAGTGTGTGATTGGATTGGATCTTCTTGACTGCACATTGTATTTTCAGAAGAATATAGGTCCAATCAGTATGCGAAGGTTGGACAAGTCCAGATCTATTGAATTATAACGCTTTTTGATATTTTGAACTGACGGAAGAAAAAAACTGATATATATCCAATTAGATATGATATATTTGTAGCATTGCAAAGTTAGGGTTGTTTTTTGATTTTAGATTTGAACTAAAGAGTATATGATAGAATTACTGTAATATCTGATATAATTTGAATGTAAAGGACCATAGTTATTATCCATGGGATATACTATATTGTAGTTGCTTTGATTCAATCTATGAATATCAAGGACTTTTTTTTCATTGAAAAAAAAACCAAAACACTAATGTTGAAAATAATGCACAATGACGATGAGAGTAGTGCATAAGCATGTCAGTGTGCTTATCAAAACATTATGGATGCCAATCTTAGTGTGTGGGTGATATGTAGTGCTAAAATTTTATGTACAATTTGAATGTTTTTACCTATTTTAAACATTTTTTTTACATGTGATTGTGGAGAGGAAACCACCAACATTAACATGGAGTAAAATTGTTAACCTATAATTTTTAAGGGAGTATTTTATTGCTCCATTGGAATGGCCAGATTTCCATATGAAAAAACATAAATGGATCAAAGTGTGTATGATGTGATAGCGAAGAGATTCTCTAGTACAAAGTAAGAAAATATATTTGAATGTAATTTTCAATGAATTTCTTTTCTTATAAATGGCTTGATTGATTTTGAAAAAGGAAAGTATTTTTTGAATATTTTTTTACGTAATATTTTTTGAAATAGTAAATATGAGAGAACTAATCTTTAAACAATTTAAATACAAATTCTATTGATCAACATAGTATTGAAACTTTGTACAAGTTACAACTTTCTAAGGCTAAGATAATGCAAGGTGAATACGATATTCTAAGAGAAATTTTCCTAATCCAAAATGTATTCTTTATTTGTGTTTACTATTAATTTGATTGTGTTGATTATTAAGTTAGGGATTACTTTTCCCAAAGGGATTTGATCCATTGGTGAAGAGTGAGGAGTCTTTCACCAGTGGGCAAGGTTCAATTCCAATGAGGGCCTTACCTGGAGCCATGGGCACACCTTGTGGTAGTGTTCGAACGTGTGGTTCCACCAAGAGAGATTCTATTAAATGATATTGTGACCCATGGACACATAAGTGGATCAAATCCCACCCCCATGTCCTCCTAACATTAAAATCCTGTGGGTGGGGGGGGGGTAGATCAAGTGGTGAAGTGGAAATGTTGTATTTGGTTGTAAATGGAAGGTCTCGTGTTCAAATCCCCCCCAAATTGAACTGTGCGCCATGTTTTGGTACCTGTGGATGCACATAGGGGTATAGTGGTAATGAGAGTGGATCCCTGGAGTTTGTGTCACATGAGTACTAGCCCTCCCCCAGTTGGAAATTCCCCTAGTTACAAAAGAGAGGAAGAAGAAGAATTTGGGCATTGTAAAACCTCGGTTTTAACCCCGTTTGCATTAAAAATGTATATGATGTATATGATGTATATATTGTAATTAATCATGGTGTGGAGCTAAAGGCAAAAGCCCCACCATTGATTTAACGTTTTAAGTTCCGGCAATTAAAAATCATTGCCGATGGTATATTGTGCTATCCGACACATTATAATTTTGGCATCATGTAAATATGCATTTTAATTAAAATACCCACAACCAGCTATGTCTATGCAACATTAAAAGAGATGGTGGCATGATTTCCTAAGGATAAGGAGGGGGGAATATTTAACCTTTGGGGCCAATGGGGAAAAGCCAAATGTTAAAGGGAGAACCCATGAAACAGTCAACTACCTTTCTTGTCTCATTCACCCAATCATTTAATTCCACCAAAAATTGGTTGAAGTAGTTATTGCATGGGGATGGGAAGAGTATGGTTAGGAAATTCGAATTTGGGGAAAACCCATTTTTGGGGAAAAACGTTTTTGACTTTTGGGGCAAGAAAACACCCAAAATGCATGCCCCTTTGGTCATACACCCATGTTGTCCATTTTTCCTCATCGTTCTCCTTCACGTGGTAATCCTTCATGTAGCTAAAGCTTCTTGTGTGTTCATCCTTCACGTTGGGAGTCATTTTCCTCATTTTTGCATGCCCAAAAATTCGTTTTGGTATTGTTTAGTAAGTGGGCAAGGAAGATTTATGTTTTCTCTACATTTTCATGGATTCTTCAATGGCTGGGAACCATTTTTACCTTGCTGAGTGACCAAGAAGCTAGATTCACGTTTTTGGGGTTTATAGCATTTGTTTTGGCTCCTGTATTGTCACCTTCATAAATCAGAAATGTGATTTGGGTTTTTGCGGAGGTCGATTTTGGCTCTATGGTGTCATTAAACGATTGTTGTGATCGTATTTTTGTCCTTGGTGTTTTTGTCAATCTGTAAATCCATTTTTGGGTTTCCTAACATTTTTCTAAGGACCAACAATTGGTATTTTGCTGTATGTACACCCTTTCCTTGGTCTGAGTTGTTATGCTCCTTTATTTGGTCTGAATCCGGTTAGGAGTGGAAGAGGTAAATTGATTGATAAATCTAGTGCATGAGGAACCTTAATGAGGGATCTTGAGGGATGATTATTCCTTATTGCACATCCTGAATAGTACTTGAAGGGAATGCATAGTTTGAGGAACTGTACAACAGAGAAGGGGATGATTCCTTGTGTTGGGTGTGTATGTGTTGGGAAAGCTAAGTCAGATCTTGTGCATGTGTCCATAGCCCTATGGTTGAGCTCACTAGCTTAGCGAACAAGCCTTTCCATCCCTTTGGAAGCCTGATAAACCCAAACATAGATTTAGCTTGGCTGAGTTTTAACATATCTTTGGTTATGTGTGAGCCTGCTTAGTTTCCTTATTCCTTGTGGGAATCATGCCCAGCTCGAGGGTGGCAGTGCTGTTGAGAGATTAAGGAGCACACTGGCCTATGGTTGGTTGGAACGTTACAACGAAATAGCTGGTTGCGAGCGATATTTTTCATAAGATAAGTATTCTTGTGTTTAAATCTCTGTATTTACGTTTGATGATGAATTACAATGAACATCTGAATTAATGGAATGGATTTGCTTCTGCTGTGTGTTAAACATTTATGCATATGTGCATGTTATTACTTCAATTCATTTCATTTTATGTTCATGGGGATAGTTTCCTAGGTAGATAGTATTACGGTAGCATCCTCTTCGCTGGTCAGAGGGTTAGGGACGTTACAGCTTGGTATCAGAGCCTCAAGATTGCAATATTAGGCCTCTATGGGCCAAGGAAATCAGCTAACAGAGGCATATTTCAGCAATGCAGTTGAAGAAGTTATGTAGGAAAGGTTTCCAGTTGTATGCAGCTCATATTTTGGAGGCAATAGGGAATGAAACTCCTAGGTTGGAGGATTTTCATGTGTTGTAGGAATTCAGGGATGTGTTTCCTAATGAGATTTCAGGGCTTCCTCCAAAGAGAGACATTGATTTCACAATTGAACTTGTGCCAGGAGCAGCACCAGTGTCCACGATACCCTACAGAATGAGTACACCTGAAATGCCAGAACTGAAGATGCAACTACAAGAGTTGTTGGAGAAGAAGTATATCAGGACGAGTGTGTCTCCTTGGGGAGCACCATTTTTGCTTGTAAAGAAGCAAGATCATACACTCAGGTTGTGTATTGATTACAGATAGCTGAACAAAGTCATGGTGAAGAACAAATATCCTTTGCCTAGGATTGATGACCTCTTTTATTAAATGAGAAAAACAAAGGTATTTTCCAAGATTGACTTGAGGTCTGGTTACCATCAGGTAAGAATCAAGGATGAAGACATTCATAAAACAACCTTTAGAACAAGGTATGGACATTATGAGTTTGTAGTGGTACCATTTGGTCTCACAAATGCACCAGCTACATTTATGTGCCTTATGAATAGTTTCTTCAGCAGGTATTTGGACAAGTTTGTCCTTGTTTTCCTTGATGACATTCTTATTTATCTAAGAATGAGGAAGAGCATGAAGAGCATTTGATATTGACATTGCAATTGCTCAGGGAGCATCAACTGTATGCAAAGTTGAGCAAGTGTGACTTTATAGAGATAGAATTCAATATTTGGGTCATATTATCTCAGAAGAGGGTATATCTATGGACCCTGAAAAGATTGAATCCATTATGAATTGGCCTACTCCAAGAAATGTGACATATGTAAGATATTTTATGGGACTTGCAGGATACTATAGGAGATTCATTGAAGGATTCTCCAAAGTTGCACATGCCGTCACTTCTTTGCAAAAGAAGGGGATAAATTTTTAATGGACATCAGGTGTGAAGAAAGCTTCTAGCAGTTGAGGAATCTTCTCACCATTGCACCAGTATTGAAAGTTGCAAACCCAAAGAAATATTTTGTGGTGTGTACCGATGCATGCAGACAAGGGCTTGGAGGAGTCCTTATGCAAGACAACCACGTGATATGTTATGAGTCAAGAAAGTTGAAGGAGCATGAGAAGAACTTTGCCACTCATGATCTAGAACTTGCATCCATAGTACATGCTCTCAAGATGTGGAGGCATTACTTGATGGGAAGAAGATTTGAGCTAAGGACAGACCATTGTGGTCTGAAGTATTTGTTTGATCAGCCTACTCTAAATGCTAGGCAAGCTAGATGGCTGGATTTTTTATGTGAGTTTGATTTGGAAATCAAGCACATAAAAGGAAAAGAGAATAAGGTAGTTGATGCACTTAGAAGGAAGGTGTAAGAAATGGATGTGGCATCTCTTAGTATTTGGAAATCGAAGTTGAGGCAGCAGATTGTTAATCATGTTGCTGAAGATGAATTGTATGCACAGGTCAAGGACAAGTTGAAGTAGCAAAGCATTGAAAAGAAGTATGAGGGATATAAATTGGAAGAAGATGGACTTCTTACTTATAAGAATAGGATCTATATTCCAAATGTAGCAGATATGAGGAGAATTGTTATGGATGAAATCCATCAAGCTCCATATTCTGGTCACCCAGGATATCCGAAGACAATTGCTATAGGAAGAAAGCAGTACTTTTGTCCAAGAATGAAAAAAGACATGGATGAATATATTTCAAGGTGCATGAAATGTCAGAAGGTGAAGGTTAAGAATCAACACCCAGCAGGTTTGTTGCTTCCTTTGCTAGTTCCAGAATGGAAATGGGAAGTTATTTCCGTGGATTTTATTATAGGATTGCCAATGACTTGGAGACAACATGATTCCATCATGGTTGTGGTGGACAAGTTGACGAAGGAACCACATTTCATACTAATTAAGTCTACGCATAAGACTGATGACATTGCAAAGATTTTCATGAAGGAGGTTTTCAAATTACATGGATTTCCTAAGGCAATAGTCTCTAAAAGATATGTCAAGTTCACTTCCAATTTTTGGAAGGGGTTGTTTGCAGATTTGGGTACATAGTGAATTTTAGCACTGCCTACCATCCTCAGACTGATGGTCAAACAAAGAGAGTCAATCAAGTGCTTGAAGACATGCTTCACATGTATGTGATGGATAAACCAACCAAGTGGGAAGATTACTTACAGTTGGTATAATTTGCATATAACAACGGACATCAAGCATCCTTGGGGATGAGCCCCTACGAAGCTTTGTATGGAAGAAGGTGTAGGACACTAGTGACATGGGATAATCCAGTGAACAGGGTTGTGCTTGGTCCAAAATTGCTCAAGGAGATGGAGCAAGAGGTTGTAAAGATCAGACAAAATTTGAAAGCAACACAGGACAGACAGAAAGGCTATGCAGATAAGCATAGGGTGAATAGAGAGTTTAGTGTTGGGGATCACGTTTACCTCAGAGTGAGACAAAGAAGAGTTCCTTGAAGCTTGGAAGTTTTGCCAAGATGTCCCCTAGATATTGTGGGCCATTTGAAGTGCTTGAAAGAACAGGGCCAGTTGCATATAGACTTGCATTGCCTGCTAGCACTAGAGCTCATAATGTTTTTCATGTTTCTTTGCTTAGGAAATATGTACATGATCCTAACCATGTGATAAATTGGTATGTGATCCAGGTGGAACCCAAGGGAGAGTTCTGAATCGAGCCAATGTGCATCCTCGACAGGAAGGTCACCATGCTATGGAACTAAGCCATAGGGTAGGTAAAGGTGCAATGGGAGCACTACGGTCCTTAAGAGGATACATGGGAGATGGAGGATTCCATGTTATTGGAACATCTATTTTTATTCAATTCTGTGGAGCACTGAGGCGGTACCAGTGTAGCATTTTGTTCAATTTTGTAAAGCACTGAGGATAATGCTGTTGAAGGGGGAGGGGAATGTAACACCTCAGTTAATTGCATATGATGTATATATTGTAATTAATCATGGTGTGGAGCTAAAGGAAAAAGCCCCACCATCGATTTAACGCTTTATGTTTCGACGATTAAAAATCGTTGTCGATGGTATATCGTGCTATCCGACACATTATAATTTTTGCATCATGTAAATATGCATTTTAATTAAAATACCCACAACCAGCTATGTCTATGCAACGCTAAAAGAGATGGGGGCATGATTTCCTAAGGATAAGGAGGGGGGAATATTTAATTGTTGGGGCCAATGGGTAAAAGCCAAATGTCAAAGGGAGAACCCATGAAACAGTTAACTACCTTTCTTGTCTCATTCACCCAATCATTTAATTCTGCCAAAAATTGGTTGAAGTAGTTATTGCATGGGGATGGGAAGAGTATAGGTGGGATATTAGAATTTGGGGAAAACCCATTTTTGGGGGAAAATGTTTTTGACTTTTGGGGCAATAAAACACCCAAAATGAATGCCCCTTTGTCATACACCCACGTTTTCCATTTTTCCTCACCATTCTCCTTCACGTGGGCTTCCTTCATGCAGTTGAAGCTTCCTATGTGTTCATCCTTCACGTCGGGAGTCATTTTCCTCATTTTTTCATGCCCAAAAATTCATTTTGGTATTGTTCAGTAAGTGGGAAAGGAAGATTTACGTTTTCCCTGCATTTTCATGGATTCTTTAATGGCGGGGAACCATTTTTACCTTGCCGAGTGACCAAGAAGCTAGATTCATGTTTTTGGGGATTATAGCATTTATTTTGGCTCTCGTATTTCCATAGTCACCTTTAGAAATCAAAAATGCGATTTGGGGTTTTGCGGAGGTCGATTTTGGCTCTATGGTGTCATTAAACAATTGTTGAGATCGTATTTCTCTCCTTGGTGTTTTTCTCCATCTGTAAATCCATTTTTGGGTTTCCCAACGTTTTTCTAAGGACCAACAATTGGTATTTTGCTATATGTGCACCCTTTCCTTGGTCTGAGTTGTTATGCTCCTTGATTTGTTCTGAATCTGATTAGGAGTGGAAGAGGTAAACTGCTTGATAAATCTAGTGCATGAGGAACCTCACTGAGGGATCTTGAGGGCTGATTATTCCTTATTGCACATCCTGAATAGAACTTGAAGGGAATGCATAGTTTGAGGGATTATACAACAGAGAAGGGGATGATTCCTTGTGTTGGGTGTGTATGTGTTGGGAAAGCCAAGTCAAATCTTATGTAGGTGTCCATAGCTCTATGGTCGAGCTCACTAGCTTAGCAAACAAGCCTTTCCATCCCTTTGGCAGCTTGATAAACCCAAACATAGATTTGGCTTGGCTGATTTTTAACACATTTTTAGTTATGTGTGAGCTTGCTTAGTTTTCTTATTCCTTGTGGGAATCATTCCCAACTCGGGGGTGGCAGTGTTACTGAGAGATTAAGGAGCACACTGGCCCGTGGTTGGGTGGAATGTTGCAACGACATATTTGGTTGTGGGACAATCTTCTTCATAAGATAAGTATTCTTGTGTTTAAATATTAGCATTTACTTTTGATAATGAATTACAATGAACATGTGAATCAATGGAATGGATTTGCTTCCACTGTGTGTTAAACATTTATGCATCTGTGCATGTTATTAATTCAGTTCATTTCATTTTATGTTCATGGGGTTAGTTTCCCGGGTAGTCCTCTTCGCCGGTTGGAGGGTTGGAGACGTTACATGATTTCCTAAGGATAAGGAAGGGGGAATATTTAACCTTTGGGGCCAATGGGGAAAATCCAAATATCAAAGGGAGAGCCCATGAAACAGTGAACTATCTTTCTTGTCTCATTCACCCAATCATTTAATTCTGGCAAAAAATGGTTGGAGTAGTTATTGCATGGGGATGGGAAGAGTATGTGCGGGAAATTTGAATTTGGGGAAAAATGTTTTTGACTTTTGGGGCAAGAAAACACCCAAAATGCATGCCCCTTTGGTCATACACCCATGTTTTCCATTTTTCCTCACCATTCTCCTTCACGCGAGCTTCCTTCATGTAGCTGAAGCTTCCTGTGTATTCATCCTTCATGTTGGGAGTCATTTTCCTCATTTTTGCATGCCCATAAATTCATTTTGGTATTGTTCAGTAAGTTGGCAAGGAATATTTATGTTTTCCCTGCATTTTCATGGATTCCTCAATGGTTGGGAACTGTTTTTACGTTGTTGAGTGACCAAGAAGCTAGATTCACATTTTTTGGGTTTATAGCATTTGTTTTGGCTCCTGTATTGCCATAGTCACCTTCATAAATCAGAAATGCAATTTGGGTTTTTGTGGAGGTTGATTTTGGCTCTATGGTGTCATTAAATGATTATTGAGATCGTATTTCTCTCCTTGGTGTTTTTCTCCATCTGTAAATCTGTTTTTGGGTTTCCCAACGTTTTCTTAAGGACCAGCAATTGGTATTTTGTTGTATGTGCACCCTTTCCTTGGTCTGCGTTGTTATTCTCCTTGATTTGTTTTGAATCCAGTTAGGAGTGGAAGAGGTAAAATGCTTGATAAATCTAGTGCATGAGGAACCTCACTGAGGGATCTTGAGGGCTGATCATTCCTTACTGCACATCCTGAATATCACTTGAAGGGAATTCATAGCCTGAGGGACTGTACAATAGAGAAGGGGATGATTCCTTGTGTTGGATGTGTATGTGTTGAGAAATCCAAGTCAAATCTTATGCAGGTGTCCATAGCTCTATGGTTGAGCTCACTAGCTTAGCAAACAAGCTTTTCCATCCCTTTGGCATCTTAATAAACCCAAACATAGATTTGGCTTGGCTGAGTTTTAACATATCTTTGGCTATGTGTGAGCCTTCTTAGTTTCCTTATTCCTTGTGGGAATCATGCCCAACTCGGGGGTGGCAGTGTTGCTGAGAGATTAAGGAGCACACTGGCCTATGGTTGGGTGGAACATTGTAGTGACATAGCTGGTTGCGAGACGATCTTCTTCATAAGATCAGTATTCTTGTGTTTAAATCGCTGCATTTACGTTTGATAATGAATGACAATGAACATGTGATTCAATGGAATGGATTTGCTTCCGTCGTGTGTTAAACATTTATGCATCTGTGCATGTTGTTACTTCAATTCATTTCATTTTATGTTCATGGCGCTAGTTTCCCAGGTAGATAGTATTATGGTAACGTCCTCTTCGTCGGTCGGAGGGTTGGGGACGTTACATGCATTGCTCTATTTTAATATTTGTGGATTGTTCTATGCAATAACGTGTATACTATTGTTATAGGGGTGTTAACTGCGGGAGGGGTCCTCTTTGACCCTGGAAGAAAATAAACGGATTGGTACTTTTGGGGACTAGAACATACAACCAACAATTATGTTGAGATTTATGCCTTATATCTTGGATTGGTTAGCCCTAGACAACGATTTACATCAGTTCCTTATTCAAGAGCTTCCATTTAGACTTCATTTAGTGCAGGGTATTTCTCTAATTCCAACCCAACAGACATGGAAATGGTACAACATACTACATTAGCTCAGTTTGAAGCCTTGAGCGATCCACTATTGGAGGATGTGGAGGATAAATTTCCTTTTTAAGCTTCTTTCAGTCTATGTTATGTTAGTTTATGTATTGCCGCTATGTTTGCTTTTAGGTCAATTTCTAAGAAGTTATATTTGTCAGACTTCATAGCATTCTTAGAATTTTTCCTGTATGCATATGGTTGAGGATTTTTTGAAGTACCTAGTACTTCAGACATGAAATTTTGTATATGAATTGTATTGTTGAAAATTTAGGGCTACGTGGGATTTCCTCAACCAGTTAATATAATCATCTTTACTTGTTTGTGTGAAAAAAATATATTTGTGAATTGTCAAAATATAAATTTATCCTACTTAATAACATTTTGTATTCATGATTTTTTAAAGCCTAAAATTAGCAAACTATTAATTTATGTAAATGTAAATTGAAAGTTTGTAAAAATATTTAAATGTCATAAATCTTTTGTTTCATGAATAAAAGTGAATGCCAAATTTGAGGACTAGTGACATGTTTACTATCTTCTTATAAAAATCATAGACACATTTTTAATGATTTGAAAACAATGCACAATGACTTTAACCATAATAAATATGATGTTAAACATAATAAATATGCACCAAGACGTTAAACATAATAAATATGCACCAAGAATTTCTTGTGTTTATGTGCAGTTTATTGCATTATTTTTAATATTCCTATTTAAAATGAAAATACACCACAAGAATTCCCTTTATTTGATATTGCCACAATTCACCGCCTTTCATTCTCTCAAATAATAAGCTATTTTGTTAGAATTTTTTTCATCAATACCAATTGTTTTATCATGAGTGTATTCGTTTCACCTTGAAGAATGCCCACTCCTTGCATGACATTGCAAGTTTCTAGTTCTGTTTTGACTTGTAGTCATTCTTTCACAATAACAACTCTATATCAACTAACATACCCCTTAAATAACAGCTAACATACATCTTAATAAGAGCCAACGTACTTCGAGGGGAGTTTTCATGTTATCGTTATTAATAAGAACCATAAAAATATTGCAATTATAATTATTTTATTTTAGAACTAGGGATAACCTAATGGGTATGTTGTTGCGAAATGAGAGGGAGTAAAGCCTAGTAGAGTCTAGGGATAGAAACATAGTTATATATACTGGTATAAAATTTTTTAGAAATTACAATTGATATATACATGTAAAAATAAAAAATTAAGATGGTTTATATTAAAGAATGAAGAATCCAAGATTTATATTTTTGTGAGGACAAACATCATAGTATTATACTAGGACAATTATTTGTTTTTATACTGGATTTGAGTTAGTTGCACATATCATAATACCATTCTTTATATTGGTTATCAAATGGGTTGTAAAAATACGACATTTGAAGCAAATTCTAAGAAACAAGAGGAATTAATGACACATTTATTCACATATGAAGTGGATTCTTATGGAAAATATATATGGAAGAAGTTTGTTGATATGAGAAGAGTTACATTGTGTTACATTGACAAAGCCTCTATCCGTGATTCTTCTTGCTCTTCCAATGTGTCACATTGACAAAGCATCTATGTGTGATTTTTCTTGTTCTTCCAATGTGATGTATGCATTGTTTTTCTTTTTGAATAAAGTTCAAATGAGGAGGGTGATACTCTATTAGTGATTGGTGTGACATGTGATACTATTGTGAAGGTCAAGCCTTTTCGTTCAACATTTCCAATGTCAATGATTGCTATAGTTTATTTGGAGGTGAAATTTTAAATGGAATATCATAACATAATCATCGACTTGATGAGAATTGTGACCTCAAAACAAGAATTCTAGCCCAAAGAACCTATATTTTTGTGTTAAGAACACCAAAATCAACTCTTGAATCCCTCAGATTAAGAGTGTTGCTACTAATAGCATCCTCTTTTTTCAAGGTTAAATTACAACATTTTGAAACCATGGCCTTGAAAACCCATAATGTTTTTGTTTTAATAATTTGTGAAATGCACCTCCCAGTGAAATCCTCCAATCACTTCCCTTGTTTTTAGGATAATACTAAGGGTAGATTGGGTTCTATAGAAACTCAAGGCTTTGTCTGCACAAGAATCAAGGTCCTTACAACAATATACTCATTAAGAGCTCAATGTTTCACTTGTAGGAATTGAACCTGGGTGAGGAGGATAATGCTCCTTCTGACAACCACTCAGACTAGATCCAATTGACATAAAAACTCATAATGTTGATAATAGAAACCTTAAATTCAATCCTTAAATCGATACTAGTAGCATCATTTTTTTAGGCTTAAAATTACAACTTATTTAAATCCATGGCCTTAAAAATTGAGATTGTTGTAACCAAAACCTTAAAATCAACCCCCAAATTGACAAAGTGGTGCTACCAATGGCATCTATTTTTTTTAAAGTTTCATTTTTTTTTGAAACCATGACCTAAAAATGAATATTGTATAAAAAAATCCATAAAACTAAAATTTTAAATGGTATAACAGTAACTATAGGGGGTTTTCTAAAATGCATTTTTGGCCTTTTTCCGAATAATGGTGATATTGGCATCACCATTTTATTATTATTATTATTATTTTCGAGGGATTTTTTTTTAGTTTTATGGTGTTGATGTAGTAGCAACATTTTATTTTTCTTCTCCTATTTTTTTCAAGAGTTTTCTTGGTAACCATAATATACATAGAGTACCAAAATTTAAACAAAATTGATGTTTGGAGTTGAGCCCTCATATAATGAGCTTTCATAGGGCTTGTAAACAAATCAAAACAATGTACTTCATATCAAACCTAAAACTATACTATCTTACATATTGTCCAAGAAACAAAACACGAGTGTAAAGAATGCAAATAAAACAACGTTAACCAAATGTTTTCCCACTATGGGCTTCTTCTATCAGGAGATCTTCCCGTTCCATACCTTCAACAAATAAATGCAACTACTCTCTCATTGAAATAGCAAATTGTTAAAACCCTATCTCCCGGGAGTGAACTGTGCAAATGGAGAGGGAAAAATACTAGACCATAGAAGGAACTGGCAATCCAACCACAGTCCAAGGAAAAGGTGGAAAATTATAACAAACTATTAGTAAATTCAAATAAATCAACCATTTAGCAAAATAATTCTCACCTCCACAAGAAGTCAACTACTCCATGGTATCCATTGACTTGGTCCTTTCTGCAAATACCAAACCAAAACATATCCTCCAATGGATTTATCCCACTTCTATGAGAAAACCTAAGAAAATGATTAATAAATGAATGTATGTTGTATGCCATAAGGATATATGCCAAGGGACTTGAACAACAAGGGAGTGTGAAGGTCCCTTGCTTGACTTTAAAACATTGAGGATTAAATGCATCTTTATTTCATGTGGTGAGACTTGTTTTGTGCTCCACCCATTTCTTGAAAATGATTGATAGATGGAGTTAATATCATGCTTTCATATGACATTATGAATATTTGGTAACCGATATCTCTTAGGGAGGTCCTGATTTTTTGCAAGCACTCCCATTTTCCAATGTCTACCTATCTCCTCCAATTCTATTTAATCATCCTTACTCTTTTCTATTCGCTATAGCTTCATATGGATCCTGAAGATGTGTGAAGTATCCACTCAAAATGCATCGATCATTTCTAAACTTCTACTTACTGAAATTCCTGAAGATCAAATACAAGGACCCCCCTTGTCCAAGTATATTACAACATTCACTTGAAAATTAACCAATTTATTTTTGAATTGTTTAATATGCAACAACTTAACTTCCTCCAATATATCAAGATTCCAATATATTCTTTGAAAGGTTATATTTAGCATCAATCCTTGTTTGAGGGTATTTTACCTTATCCAGTTTATGATAAAAAAAGAGTTGTTAAATATCATAACATTCTTTACCTGATGCGCTTGAAGGATGGCAGTTCCTAAGAGCAAGACATGTGCTTTACCTGGATTCTTTGTTGCAACACCTAGCCCCCATGAGAAATTGACTTTGGTATTCCCCTTGGGGGTCGAAATGAATCCCCCCTGACCTGCCACCCCTAGCAGCTCTCAATCATTTTATTGTCTTTCTTTTAGTGATTTTCACATCACTAATTTCTTCTAATGGTTATATGTAGAATTTTCATTTTTAGCTCTCAATCATTTAATTGTCTTTCTTTTAGTGATTTTCACATCACCAGTTTTTTCTAATGGTTATATTTATAATTTTTAATTTTAATAAAAGGTATCCACAAGCACTCAAGTCCTGGCTTAATTTCCTCATTCTACATTATTTAATTTTGAGATTATAGAATTAAAGGAGTTTTTTAAATATAATTTTACATGAATTTTAAGAATTAAGAAGAAATTGCCTTTATTTTAGCAAAAGATGGTAAAATTTTAGCATTTTTTTAACAAAATTTTGGCATAAATTTGTGATGTTTCACCCAATTATATTAAATTTATTACATGGAGGGAGGGGGTGATGCCAAATTCACCCCCTTCCCAAGAGAAATTTGATGAAATATCATAGTTTTTTTTTTTTTTTAATTTCAAGCATGGAGCTAGGGTGGGGGTTTGATTCTAGAAATATTCCCCACTACCTAACCACCCTCCCTTCATGTTTTAAATTTGAATAAAGTTGAAAAACATTTTCCCAAATTTTTCCAAATTTTAGGCATGGATGGAGGGGTTCGATTCCCATAATTTCCCCCTTCATTGTTAGGGTCTCGGCCTAACTCCCCTAGTTAGTGGAATATGATGTTACTTAATGTATTGAGGGCCATTTCTATTAAATAAGGCCCTAATGGGTCAAAGAGTGTGAATTCAATAAATTTAAGTGGCCTCATTAAAGATGTCCCACTAGTGGGTGTGGAACTACGTTCATGTATTTCTTTATCTCGACGTTTCGATCTCTACTGTGAGATCATCTTCAGGAGACCAATCAAAGCTTGGTGAAGAATAATATCTGCCCAATTTCTTTTAAATATGGAATTTTGTGTTTAAATTTTTTTAATTCTTAATTATGTCGGTTTGTTTTGTAATTAAATTATAAAAAGTTGTTATTGATTTAAGGTTTTTTAACCTACAAAGGTTGTTTATTTAGGTTCTTTTAAAATTAATTAAAAATGTTATTGTTTTGATTTTAGGTTTTACTTTTTATTTTAAAAAATATATTACAAAGTAAATTTAATATTAAAACCTTTCCAATTTTTAAATTCTAACTATTAACACCATTTTGGGAGACCTAACTCAAAATAATCCTTGCACAACACTGATCGTCATGGTGTTTATCTGAAGTAAACATTTTTTGTTTAGATACGCTTGTACCATTGCTCATGACCCTTCTCTATAAATTCCTCCTAAAACACTTATGATGTCATGCTAGATCTTGTATAACTCCTTCAAAGGACCTAGTGGTCCCATGAAAAACACCCACAACATGTCCGACATGGACGACATAAATAAATAAATTGAATCTCTCTCCATGTTGGTTAACAAGATGGAAACCATTATGCCTTCCCTCACTAATCAAGTTGGCATTTACTTTGATCAAATTATGAATTTGAAGGAAAACATTTAGGATGGTTATATTCTTTTTGATATGATAGCTCCTTAACAAATTTTATAGTGCAAATTGGCACTTCCCCATTCTTGATGACAATATCCCAAATACAACAACTAATGTCCCTATTCACTCACAGGAATGAACTTAAAATAATGGAAGAGCCTATATCTTCACCTCATCTAATGGTAATTACCATCCAAAAGAGATATGAACTCATTCCCCTTGAGTTGGCAGGTTTATAACTAAAAATGATACTCTACACACCTTTGTAACCAAGAAGGTGTGTGCCACACATGTTTATCTTAAGCAAAGTGCATGGGACTCAAATAAATGGAAAAAAATTTAAAAAATAAAAAATATGATGAGTTATAATAGTTTTGGTCTCAGTTGTAACTTTCAAAACTAACTGGTAACAATCTACAACTATCTAAATCGTGCATAAAAAGAGATGAGATTGGAAAACCAAAGGAGCACACCCATCCATACTATAATGCTGGAGAAAAATTGCTTCATTACATGCATCCACTAATTAATTCAATGACCCTTGTTCGTAAATATCATCTCCCTAAGTGTTGAAATCACCACCATTATGTGACTAACACCTTATACACATTTGAAGTATTGGATGTGGGATTGTAGGTATGTAAGAGAAGAGGAACCTATACTTTGGATTTGAGAGGTGCCAAGCAATAGAAAAGGTAATTGTTGTATGATATTTTATTACATCAATAGAGATTTTACATCTTTCTGTCCCCCATATGGAGTGTATAATGATTCATTATTGGATCTTTGAAAGTGGTTTATAGTTGATAGGAATGTTGTCTAAGTTGTTTATCATCATATACATGTTCTTGTATGAATTTTATCTTTATTCGTATTCAAAATATTTTGAGGAAGGGTGATTCGTATGTTTGTAGGTTGGAGTTGATATTAAAGAGAATATTGAAGGAGTCTAGTAGGAGTAGTGGGGATCAACCACTACAAAGGTGCCTCTTTCTCTCTCTCATGTTTGTTTGCTTGATTCATGCTTTGAGTATTTTTAGAGACACCTTTATTTGAGTTTAATCATCCTATAAGATCAACCATTAGGTTAATTTATATCTAATCTAGTATGATGGTGACCTACCATAGCCATTAGGAATAATTTTTGTACAAAAAATTTGGAGACCATACTTGCGAAAAGAGTCTTTGTAATGTCCGTTTTTCTTAGTTTCTTTTTCTTCTTTTGGGTGTTTCGATCTTAGAAAGATTTAGTCATAGTCCAAAACCCTTATGTTTTTCAAAACTTGAAGTTTTCCCCTAAGTTTTTCTCATGTTAGTCAAACCCAAGCTTTCCATGCACTCTGTAGTAATGTAGATAACTACATGTGGTAGGGGGTCCACATGCTTCTTTCAATAGACAGAGATGTGACCACACTATTCCTTCACTAAACATACATGCAGGGGGTAGAACACAATTTTGCTTTATATTTCTACCTTTTTTCTCTTAAGAGTCTAGTTTGTTTGGCTCTCTTGGGAAAAGTAGGGTCTAGTATCTTCTCTTGATGCATTCTAGGTGGTGTTTGCACTAATAATTGCCTTTAGATTGAAGATAAAATTTGAAAGAATTCGAGGTTGTTTTTCCTTGTTTGTCTTTCGATTTTGAAGTGTTGTAGCCTTGGCATGAAAATCAAGAGTGAATATTCTTTGTTTGTACTTCTTGTTAGCCTGTTGATAAAGGAAATTGACTTCATAACCTTTCTTTCCTAGTAGAGCTATTTGGATCGTGTTTAAGCATAAGAAAACTCATTGATTGTTTCTTCTTGAGCTTCCTTTGCAGTTTTTGTTGAAAAGACAAGAGTCGAGAGTTTTTTTATGTAATTATAAGCATATCAACATATCATTTTTGTTTTACATTGATTTTGAATTTGCATTCTCTTACTGAAAAAAAAGTTGGAGTGAGTTACATTTGAAGTAAAATGAAAGGACATTTTTTGAAATGCATGGAGTGATTGCTTGAACATTTGAGTGCCTTATCTTTTGTTGAAAGAGTGTTAACATTTGCAAATCACTCAAATATATTTATTGGCATTAAAAGTTTGTGTTTCCTTGTCATTATTAGTTCTTGAATCATTTTTTATAATTGAAAAGCAGTGGCATAGTTAAAGAACTAGTAAATTTTTCTTTATAGAAACCAATTAATAACCTATGTTCTAGGGAATTAGTGCATATATAGTTTTGTTTCCTAGGTTATACCTAGGTGACTACATGGGGAATAGCTTGTGGTACTTGAGACATATGTCGAATCTTTGTCTTTGCTCCTTTGAAGGGTATTCGTCGAAGGTGAGTACTTGCACCCGTAGCGATTATTGCATGAGGATTAGCTTAACTATTTCACGTATACCTCTGTTGGTTGGAATTGGGTCCTAATCACCCTAGGATGACCTCTGGAAGGATCTTTGTACGATTCTTCACTAATTGGCATTTGGTTTTAAATAATCAGTGCTCATCTTTGGAAGGGTTACACTGCTTGTGTTAAATATTTCAGAACTTTGTAGTGAGTGTGGGTCTTTTTATTTTTCAAGTTATAAAATATTTTCTTATATGTCTTTGTTGAGCCAAAGTGGCTTACCAACCTCTTGATCCAGGAGGATCCAATAATGCTAAAAAATCAGAGTGTTCATTTTCTAAAAATAATATGACCATTGCCTAGATCTCATTGAACCGATTCCAAAGTTGCAAACAACGTGTCAAACAAAGTTGTAGAGGTGACACATGGAAGCTCCACATCGTGCCACGTGGTAGCATGTACATGATGATGTCAGCAAGTGACACATGGAAGCACTAGAAAGTGCCACATGTCACCTAGATATGGAATTGTTTTGGGTCCAAATGGACCCATAAAAATGCCACATGGCATGATGACGTGGCATGCTGATGTGGCAGGTGGGTTACACAGTGCCACATGTCACCTAGATATGGAATTGTTTTGGGTCCAAATGGACCCATAAAAATGCCACATGGCATGATGACGTGGCATGCTGATGTGGCAGGTGGGTTACACATTTGACAGGAAGGGTAGTAGCTAGTTGGACTGCTAAATTTGGGCTCCTCAAAAACCTATGTCAGTTCTTCTTTCAGTTACGAAAACCTTTGCCAAATTTAGTTGGCGACAGTAGAATGCCAACTTTAGCAAGGCGTCTCTAAAAATCCGTCAAATTTAGAAGCAAACCAACCTTTCTAGACAAAATCCAATGAGTTTACTCATGCTGATGTGGCACTAATGGTTCAAAGAGTGTGAAGTCAATAAATTTAAATCACCTCATTAAATATGGACCACTAGTTAATGGTCGAGCCCTCTCTAATGGAGGTCAAGTAGATGATGAGGGTCTTGGTAAATTAGAAACTATTATTGTAGTATAAGGTATTTAGTTAGTTTTCAAGTGAATAATATTGTATTTGGAGCTCTACCCATTTTGGAGGTTTCCCCCTTGTAACTAAATATTACTTCCAGTTTTGAATATCAATAAAGGTTTTCATATTATTGTTATTTATTAATTCTTCTTATGTTTATTTGCTTTATGTATTTATATTTGCATATGTCTAGCTCTATTTTTTGGCTTTCCACAACAATATTCTATATATTTTTCTCTAGATATTCCTTTTCAGCTAACAAGGAACACCACAAGTGGTATCCGAGCACTTTCCTGTGCCAACACATGCTCCAATTTTAGAATTTTTTTAAAGGCTGGAGACATGTTCTAATGTATTTAAGTAACACAAATATCTATTGTTTATTAAGTAAACCTGTGGTTAGGGAAGATTACATGTAAAAAATACAAGAGGTGTTACCTAGTTGGGCACCCTTGTAACATTTTTTGGTGCCCCTTCAAGTAGTACTACATCAGACAACACA
The DNA here is from genome assembly GCA_001517045.1 of Pseudotsuga menziesii. Lineage (NCBI taxonomy): Eukaryota > Viridiplantae > Streptophyta > Pinopsida > Pinales > Pinaceae > Pseudotsuga > Pseudotsuga menziesii. The sequence continues at coordinate 290,815 of LPNX010512197.1, read as the reverse complement.
TGTATACATAATTGTTTTCACAAGCTTATAGGGTTATTGCAATCCCATTATGTGGACTTGAAACTAGCCTTACATAATCCTTTCAGTCATCATGTTGATCTAGTACATCTAGAACAACACTTAGGGAGATCACATTCATGTACCAGGGAATCGGGTATGAACAAGGGTACACTATATCCTCCTTAGTTGGTGTCATGAAATATTTGACTAATTAATATTGTTAGAAACCCTCCATTACATCATAGAGCTATAGAACTCGACACTTTGCAAAACCTAACCTCTTCCTCCAAACATACAGGTAGCGAAATTCCTTTACAATTTGTAAAATCAAATAAGGATTTCATTAATGATTTACCACTTAATAAGGAGTAATACTCCTTTTGGATTAAAAAAAAAATATTGGGGCTTGTGAACACCATTATGGGAGACCTAATTCAAAATAATCCTTGCACAACACTGATTGTCGTGGTGTTTATCTATAGTAAAATATTTTTGTTTAGATACGCTTGTACCATTGCTTGTGACACTTCTCTATAAATTCCTCCTAGAACACTGATGATGTCATGATAGATATTATATAACTCCTTCAAAGGACCTAGTGGTCCCATGAAAAACACCCACAACATTGTTAGGATTATTAATCCTCCCTTGTCCAAATTTGGTCATATGTCTAAATCGGGAGTCATGTCTAAATCGGGAGTCCATCCAGTCTATTTATAGTCATTAGCACCATTGGTTAAACTTGACCTAATTGGGGCACATGTTTCAGTTACCAAAGTGTGGGGAACACTAATTGAGGCTCACTGCCACTTATTGCACTTAATTGCATAAGTTTATGTTGAAATATTGTAACTTTGAAGAATATTCTTTAAGTATCTTTTGTGGTCCCCGACGGTCCAACCAGGAGAACCACTTGTATTACATTGTACTCCAATGCTCCTAATTGGAAGAACTAATAAGAGTCATGAGGTAGTCCCCTCTAATTGTAAAGGTGGGTCATCAGCACCCCAGTGTGGTTACTTGAGCCTACATGTGTAACTCGAGCCTACATGTGTGGTTACTTGAGCCTACATGTGTAACTCGAGCCTACATGAGTTAACTTAAGCCGACATTTTAATTGAGTAAACTTTAAGTAAACGAATGAATATAAATAGAGGTGTAGTTCTCCTCATTTCATACACACACTCACTTGGAATAGCGCACTTGTGGAGGAGAGGAGTTGCTGGAGAAGGAGGAGAATCAGGTTTTTGATCTCCTTGTTGGTTTTACCTTTTTCCCTTTTTGGGGCATCTATATTGAGGAAGATTTTGCTGGATTTTTTCCCTTTAGGGTTTTCCCAGGATAAATCTGTGTTGTTCTTGTGATACTGTTTCATTCAGTGATCCTGCTTTATATGCTTTTATTATGAAAAATGAAATGATATACTTATGTCTTAGTTAAGCATATGAAAATTCAACATGGAATCATAGCTAACCTGAATAGAGAAGCTTTCACAAGTTACAGAAGCTAGGGATTCTTATTTTTTGGTTCTCTCTCCACAATCAATCCGCAAAAGAAGGCTAGGATGACTCTCCTTTGAAGGATGCATCGTTCTGTCGAAGCGGAATTCGATTCCGAGCATTTTCAATTTTCGATGTGGAAATTAGGGCTTTCTACAGAAGAGGAATTTTTGAGTGAGACCAGCATAGGATTTTTATCCTCATCAAAACCTAATTTTAGAGACATGGATCAAGATTTTTGGTTGGGTGAATCTCCGAGAAAGTCAAACCCTAGTTTGACCCTGAGCTAGAAAAACCCTAAATACCAAAATTGCTACGTTTTGGCACATTCGCTATATTCCGAGATTGGCAAAGGATCAGGAGCTGAAAATTGCAGGGGCTGAAGATAAAATCCTGATGAACACTATGTCAAAAATTCATCCTCCGATTCACTGTATTCCAGGAGATATGTTCTCTCCAAGTTAGGGTTCCAGCCTCTTCCAGATTTCATCCCTAAACAGGACACCTGGGGAGAATTGCAATATCTTGGGCTAAAGAGTTCCAAATGGAATTCCTGAAGATGTTACAGAAAGGGAACAGACTTTAATTTTGGTGGTCCGAATATCAGACTCAGAAGATGAACAAGTGACACGTGGCATGCTGTACAACTTCGCTGTTCTGAACAGTCCTGTAACAGGTCACCTTGGGAAAATGATCATAAATCCCAAATGGTGAAACAAATTCTGATGAAACCTGTGGTGGTGGCTTAGGGACATGCGAGGTTACCTCAGTAAAAAAATTCAGACATAGAGGATCAGAAATTTCAGATATATCATAGAAACAGTAACAGGAAGTTCTGCAGAAGAAATTGCAAAATTAGGGCTTCCTGTTCCGAGAGCTTTCCTCTACTATTTTCAGAAATGGAGTACATTGGACAGCTCCATTTGAAGAGATATATGTTTCTATCCAATCAGATCTGAAATATTCCAAGTTTTAAAATTAGGGTTTATGTGACAAACCCTATATCAGCCAGCTCCGGAACCAGGACGGACACCTCAAATCGGTAAGATCTAATCCTTTGCTATGTTCATTTGAGGTTCTCTTTTCAAAGTGATCTATGACATCAGCTTGATGATAAGCTTGGTGAAGTTGACAAATTCCAAGCCTAGAAGTATATGATCTCTCTGAAGAAAATGGATTGGACACCTACATGAACATAGAGGTTCAAGTTTCAGAGGGAGATGAGGCTAGAAGCCTCTCTCAAGAAGAACTTGGTCAAATCCCAGAAGATCATTGATGATTCAGTTTCAAATCAACTTGTACTACAAGTGTCTTCCATAAAGACATCGATGAGGTTTGATTCCTTGACCAAGCTATTTGAAGGGAAGAACATATATCAGAATATGACCTTAAGAAACCAGCTGAAGAACGTGAAGATCCAGAATGCAGAGACCATGCAGTCATAAGGATCTCTCAAATAAAAGAACAACTTCAAGCGGGGAAAGAAGAAGTGAAGAATGCAGAAGTGGTGATGGCCACCTTGGATTGCCTCCCAGAATCATGAAATTCAGTCATTTAAGAAATGTGTTCCAGAAGGAAGTGATTACTTTCAGCCAACTTTGGGAAGAAGAAGAAGCCCGTCTATGAAGATCAAGCTCTCATGTTCCAAAGAAGATCCCTCAATCAAGGAGAAATATGAATATCTCAACTCTTGAAGAACTTCTTATCCACCTCAGCATTCGGATAAGAAACGATGCCATCATGCATGAAGAAGTCGATGAAGCTGAAGACTGAAGAAGGAGTATACCCATGAAACAAACAAAGATAAGTATTCAATTGTCATTTCATGATATTGTTTTGTTACACATTTGATTATATTCAGTTGATGTGTTATGCATGATAGATTGTTTGCATTAATGACTATATACTACTAATATGCATGTGATGGGTAAGTAGCTCATGGTGCTATACAACTCTCCATTGCTACTTATCAAACCTCTTTGCTGACATATTGGATTGGTGCACAATCTCAATAATGTCATGGTAGAGATGGAAAGCATCTAGAAAGTCTATGTGAGATATGGTTGAATGTTGTATTGACTAAACAGTTGCATGATGCATAAGAATTTGTCGTTATGCATATGTTTTATGAAATAGTTCTAACCATGCAGCTGGTGCATTTGAAATGCAGGAAAGGTCATGTACAACCTCATTCAAGAAAAGAAGGATGAGACTTGTTCCGAAGAACAAGTGATGACAATTCAAGATTCACTCCAATAAACATGAATCTGAAGCTCCCAGGGTCAGAGACACCATGACGAAAGAAAGAGCTTCAGAGAGTTGTAGATCCACCTTGAAGGATGAAGACCACCATGGGTACAAGAGACAACTCAAGATGAAGAAAAGAATGCTATGGAAGAAGCTATGATCAAAGAATAACAGTTGATCATGGGGAATGATGTATATGATATGATGAAACAAATGTACAAAGCAAGGTTCGTGATTCTCCCTAGAAAGAATAGACTATGACATGACATACTCTATTGACCAGTATATGTCAAACATAGAACCACCTGTACAGAATGAAGAAGGAAGATGATACTCCACTTCAGGGGGAGTGACTGCAGAAAATTATATCTGAGTTCGACATGGTATGACATGATGGATAGCTTTGTGATGGATCGAGACTTTACCAAGAGTAAAGTAGTTTCCAAACTTCAAGGTTGAATGCAAAATACTAGGATATGTTGATGACCTGAGAAGACAAACTCATAGAAGATGTTGTGATACTAGAATGATGTTTGGGATATAGTACTCAAACCAGAAAGCAAGAATGTGGTATCTTCCAAATGGATTTGCAAGATAAGATATGTTGCTGATAGAAGTAAGGTAAGAGTTGCGGCTAGAGGTTTCTATCAGAAAGAGGGAATTAATTCTGAAGAGACACTTACTTCTGTAAGCAAGGTACATTTCCTTCAAAACTATCATGGTAGTTTCTTCCATGATGAAGTAAAGACAAGCCTTCCTTAATGGTATGATTGAGGAATAGTTTTACATCAAATAGTCATGAGGATTTGAAGTTGAAGACAGAAGGAATCAAGTATGCAAGTTGAAGAAGGCCCTCTATGGTCTGAAGCAAGCTCCCAGAGCTTGGTATGGAAGAATAGATAGTTTCCTGATGAACATGGGCTTTGCCAAGAGTAAAGTCGATCCTAACCTTTCCTACAAGGTTGTAGAAGATGTACCTGTCATTCTATTACTATATGTGGATGACTTATTCTTGACAGGGAATGAGAAACAGATCATGGAAAGTAAGAAGAAACTAGCAGAAGAATTTGAGATGAAAGACCTTGGGTTAATGCATTATTTCCTAGGTCTGGAAGTATGGAAAAGTTCAGAAGGAATCTTTCTCAACCAGGGAAAGTATGTGGTAGAGATATTGAAGAGACTCAATATGCTGAAATGAAAATTCATGGCCACACCCATGTACTCCAACCTGAAGCTGTTAGCTGATGACTCATCAGAGTTAGTGGATGTGACTCACTACAGATAGATCATTGGGTCATTGATGTACTTAACAAATACCAGACCAGACATTTGTTTTGCTGTGAACACCTTAAGTCAATATCTTGTTCAACCAAGACTGGTTCACCTAGTAGCTGCAAAACATATGATGAGGACTATAGACTTTGGTCAATACTATGATGCTAGCCATGAGTATAGATTGTATGGATACACAGATACAAATTGGGTTGGAAGTATCTCAGACAGGAAAATCAAATCAGGTATATGCTTTGAGGTCTGCTATGAGTTCATGGTTTAGCGGGAAACAATCCAGTGTTTTTCTTAGCTCGGTTGAAGCAGATTACATAGCAGATTGCTCTACTATGTTATGAAGCCATATGGCTTCAGAAGCCGATATCAGGTCTCTTTGACCTGAATATGGATACAACAATGATTCTTTGTGATAACCACAGTTGTGATGACAAAGAACCCTATGAAATCCGGTATTTCTACATACAAGATAAGATGAAGATAATGATACTGTAGATGCAGATGATGGTGATTTAGTATAGAGATGATGATGTTTCAGTATTCCCATACTGAAGATATAGATGATATTTCAGTATTTACATACTGTAGATATAGATGATGGTGATTCTGTACTTCTATACTAAATATAGAGATGATGATGATTTCTGTATTTCTATACTGAAGATATAGATGTTGATGCTTTTAGTATTCACATACTAGAGATATAGATGGTGATAGATCAGTATTCAGATATTGAAGATGTAGATGATGATGGTTTGGATGATGATGTACCGATGAAGCCTCTGCCTCGAGTAGAGTCCTTCCTCAAAAGGGGGAGTAGTGATGTGGCAATGGGATTGTATCATCCCAGGACATCTGTCCACAATAGATCCAGTGACCTCGGTCATCGAGAACATGATGGGATTGTATCATCCTTGGGCACCTTCCCTAAAGTGATCCGGAGACCTCGGTCTTCGAGAATGAAGAGGGATTGTATCATCCCGGGACATCTGTCCATAATAGATCCGGTGGCCTCGGTCATCGAGAACGTTGTGGGAATGTATCATCCTTGGGAACCTTCCCTAAAGTGATCCGGAGACCTCGGTCTTCGAGAATGAAGAGGGATTGTATCATCTCGGGACATCTGTCCATAATAGATCCGGTGGCTTCGGTCCTCGAGAATGTGGTAGGATTGCATCATCCTTGGACATAGTCCTAAAGTGATAGGGAGTGATTATCCCATAATTGTATCCGGTGACTTCGGTCGTCGAGAATGTGGTAGAATTGCATCATCCTTGGACTCAAGTCCTAAAGTGATAGGGAGTGAATATCCCGTAATTGTATCCGGTGAATTCGGTCGTCGAGAATGTGGTAGGATTGCATCATCCTTGGACTCAAGTCCTAAAATGATAGGGAGTGATTATCCCGTAATTGTATCCGGGGACTTCGGTCGTCGAGAAGGTGGTAGGATTGCATCGCCCTTGGACTTAGTCCTAAAGTGATAGGGACTGATTCTCCCGTAATCAATCCAGTAACTTCGGTTGTCGAGAATGTGGTGGGATTGTATCATCCCTGGACTTTAAGTCCAAAAGTGATCCAAAGACTTTTTTGTCTTTGAGTTGTAGATTGCAGGTTGTTGTTGATGATGATGATGTCGTACTGATCGAAAGATCAGAGTATGATGAGATTGACATACTGATCAAAAGATCAGAGTATGATGATGATGACGTACTGATCTAAAAGATCAGAGTATGATGATGACGCACTATGATTATGATGTTTCTGATCGAAAGATCAGAGTATGATGATGATGTCTCTGATCGAAAGATCAGAGTATGATGATGATGTCTCTGATCGAAAGATCAGAGTATGATGATGATGCTTCTGATTGCAAGATCAGAGTATGTTGATGATGTTTCTGATCGAAAGATCAGAGTATGATGATGATGTTTCTGATCGAAAGATCAGAATGTGATGATGATTATGTTCAACAGATCAGAATATGATGATGATGATGTTGCTGCTGATCGAAAGGTCAAGATGCTAAAGATGTTGTTGTTGATCGAAAAGTCAAAAATGCTGAAGATGTTGCTGATCAAAAGGACAAAATGCTGAAGATGTCGTTGCTGATCGAACAGTCAAAGTGTTGAAGATATTGTTGATCGAAAGGTCCAAGTGCTAAATATGTCGCTGCAAATTGAAGGATCAAAATGCTGAAGATGTTGTTGATGATGAAGACTGAAGATTGAAGATGAAGACTACATGATGTTGAAAAGCTTCCAATGATTTATAGATGTGTTACCATGCTAATGTTGATGATGTCCGCTATCTCTACTCTTGTTGTTGTTGATGTATAATACCCTTCTCGTTAAGGGGGAGTGTTGAAATATTGTAACTTCGAAGAATATTCTTTATGTATCTTTTGTGGTCCCCGATGGTCCAACCGGGAGAACCACTTGTATTACATTGTACCCTGATGCTCCTAATCAAAAGAACTAATAAGAGTCATGAGATAGTCCCCTCTAATTGTAAAGGTGGGTCATTAGCACCCCAGTGTGGTTACTTGAGCCTACATGTGTAACTTGAGCCTACATGTGTGGTTACTTGAGCCTACATGTGTAACTCGAGCCTACATGAGTTAACTTAAGCCGACATGTTAATTGAGTAAACTTTAAGTAAACGGATGAATATAAATAGAGGTTTAGTGCTCCTCATTTGATACACACACTCACTTGGAATAGTGCACTTGTGGAGGAGAGGAGTTGCTGGAGAAGGAGGAGGATCAGGTTTTTGATCTCCTTGTTGGTTTTACCTTTTTCCCTTTTGGGGGCATCTATATTGAGAAAGCTTTTGCTGGGTTTTTCCCTTTAGGGTTTTCCCAGGATAAATTTGTGTTGTTCTTGTGATACTGTTTCTTTCAGTGATCCTGCTTTGTATGCTTTATATGCTTTTATTATGAAAAATGAAATGATATACTTATGTATTAGTTAAGCATATGAAAATTCAACAGTTTAGGAGTCTCCTAGATCAATCCCTACAATTTAGGAAGCAACTGGGAGTTCCGAAACCGACCAAGGTCAGTTCACTTTAGTTAATCACTAGTCAAGCCAACTTAGGAGTCAGTTACATTCAGTTCTAGCCCTCTACATTCAGTTAAATAATGGTTTAATTGATTGCACACATGTGGGTCATTTTTTTCACCTACCACAGTCAATTAACCATTATTTAATACTAAATGTAACACTTGGTTGTGTTTTAGAACTCCGGTTATTATTTAGACAAGGATAGTTAACTACTGGGTCCTCCAATAGTGATTTAGACAATGTCTTGGTTACCTACAGTCAAGTAGAGTCATCAATTCGAACTTCCTCATGTGGATCCGAATTGCTTGTGGCTATTAAAGCCATTTTAAATTATTGTAATTATTATCTGGATTACTTTTTTTATTAATGAAAGCATTCACAGCTGCAAGCCTTTTGCACTGTTTCATTCTTCAATGGCTGAGTAAATTGTGAGATCTTCTTTGTGAGTTGTGTGTTTGTCTACAAATCTATATGCTCAAATTTAACATGGTATCAGAGCCTTGACATACAAGGCACTTCTCCTCGTCGGATCTCCTACTGGATCATTTTTTTTGTTTTGTAGGAACAACTTCGAAATGAATTCACCAGTTCCTCTTCTCACCCGATCCTCAGACTATTTTGATTGGAAGGTGAAGATGATTGGATTTATGAATAGAAAAAAACTATTTTCGGTGTCTGATGGATACGGTAGAAATCGTTTTAAGAGTGAAACTGATTGGCTAAATGCAAAGGCTGCAGCTTTTGAAATAATGGAACTGGCTCTTTCTCCTAGAATGCGCTACCTCAGTAGATCTATTAAAGATCCAAAGGAACTCTGGAGAAGATTGGACATAACCTTTGGACTTGGAAGCACATGGAGCACATCCAGCACCATAAGCATCCTTGATCCAAAAATCTCGGCCTCCACTCTCTCTGATGAAGTTGTTCAAGATGAAGAAGAAGTAGAAGCTTCTACACAGTCAATTCGAATTGAAGACAGTTTCCATGCAGTGACTTCTTCTTCTGATGCTTCAGAAGTTCACGAGATCTTTTATATCTCATATTCTCATATTGCTGAAACAGAAGAAGACATTCGAATCTCTGATATTGAAGAAAAATTCTGCTGCACTTCCATGCAAACATTCACCGGTGATTTTCCTTTAAATTCTGTGCAAAATTTACCAATAATTGCTTCCGAAAGTGAAGAGAAATTTGATTTTTCTCCCTCTAATGTTGCTGCTGGTGTGAAAATATGTGATACCTTGGATATTTTGGAAGAAATATCAGATTACCAGAGTGATCCATTCGCTCCCCATGATCTATTTTTTCCAGCAAATTCCTGCAGGATTGCATGCACCAAAATTCAGAATTTTGAAGAAGAAGAAAGATGTGCATCCACCGTCTCGATTAACCATTTATTTGAATCTGATATTCACCTTATTGGATCTGATATGATCTTATTTAGATTTGATCTGATATTGCTTGGTTTAATATATCAAATTCATAATCTTTCAGTACTGCTTGTAGCTGTTCTCATCAACGGTGTGAAGAAACAAGTACTGCAAGTCTCCTACAAAACTACTGTTGGGGATTTGATTCCATTTCACAGTTTTGGATCTGTTTTGAACTTGTTTAGATCTGATTTACTTTCTGATATGATATTATTCAGTTCATATTTTAAAATTCAAAAGCATTCAGTCATGCTTGTAGCTGCTCTCACCAATTCCGGTGTGAAAAATTAAGTACCACACTTTCTCTTCAAAACTGTTGATGGGGATTTGGTGTTAGTTTCCTCATATGAGGTTGCTGATATTTTATTATGTGATTCATTATCTATTTCAGAAGCTATATCAGACTATGGAGCTCCAGCATTCGCTCTCAACAGTCCCAGTGCTTCTCTACCATTGATCACATGCTCATCTTCTCACAGAACTAGTAAAGTGGAATATTTTCTGCATCCGCCTGGACACCTGCTCCTAACACTTGGGGATGTTCTTAACACTCATGGTTTGGTGTTCATGGCTGAAACATATCATTTTATTGAGTGTTCTTCACATTCTCTGAATTCTCAAGAACCTTTTCTTACTTTTTAGTTGACTTCAGTTGCTCTACATGGGTCCAGTCTTCATCCGGCAGCTGTCTATATTTCTGATTTAGTTGAGCATATCATTCTTCTTCCAAAGAGGAAGATTCCTCCATACATAATGATGGAGAGGTTCACATGCCAGGCCCCAAGATACCTGTGCACAGAAGAACCAGATTGATCTTGATTCTACATGCTTAATTAGAAGGGGGTTTTTTTTTTCCCATGTGGTTTTTCCCCAAGCACCTTATTTTTGAGTAGTTTCTTTACTTTACTTGATGTAATGGGTGACCTATGGTCTTAGTTACCAGGGCCCACAGTTTGTCCAAGTTAGCATTCAGGGGGGGTGTTAGGATTATTAATCCTCCCTTGTCCAAATTTGGTCCTATGTCTAAATCGGGAGTCCATCCAGTCTATTTATAGTCATTAGCACCATTGGTTAAACTTGACCTAATTGGGGCACATGTTTCAGTTACCAAAGTGTGGGGAACACTAATTGAGGCTCACCGCCACTTATTGCACTTAATTGCATAAGTTTAGGAGTCTCCTAGATCAATCCCTACAATTTAGGAAGCAACTGGGAGTGCTGAAACCAACCAAGGTCAATTCACTTCAGTTAATGACTAGTCAAGCCAAGTTAGGAGTCAGTTACATTCAGTTCTAGCCCTCTACATTCAGTTAAATAATGGTTTAATTGATTACACACATGTGGGTCATTTTTCTCACCTACCACAGTCAGTTAACCATTATTTAATACTAAATGTAACACTTAGTTGTGTTTTAGAACTCCGATTATGATTTAGACAAGGACAGTTAACTATTGGGTCCTCCAATAGTGATTTAGACAATGTCTTGGTTACCTACAGTCAAGTAGAGTCATCAATTCGAACTTCCTCATGTGGATTCGAATTGCTTGTGGCTATTAAAGCCATTTTACATTATTGTAATTATTATCTGGATTACTTTTTTGATTAATGAAAGCATTCACAGCTGCAAGCCTTTTGCATTGTTTCATTCTTCAATGGCTGAGTAAATTGTGAGATCTTCTTTGTGAGTTGTGTGTTTTTCTACAGATCTATATGCTCAAATTTAACAAACATGTCAGGCATGGATGAGTTAAATAAAGAAATTGAATCTCTCTCCCCATTGTTCAACAAGATGGAAACCATTATGCCTTCACTCACTACTCAAGTTGGCATTTACTTTGATCAAATTATGAATTTGAAGGAAAAAATCGAGGAGGGTTATATTCTCTTTGATATGATAGATCCTTAACAACTTTTATAATGCAAATTGGCACTTCCCCATTCTTGATGACAATATCCCAAATACGACAAATAATGTCCTTATTCACTCACAGGAATGAACTTAAAAGAATGGAAGATCCTATATTTTCACCTCATCCAATGGTAATTACCACCTAGAAGAGATCCCAAGTTATTCCCCTTGAGTTGATATATTTACAAATAAAAATGATACTCTACACACCTTTGAAACCAACAAGGTGTGTGCCACACATGTTTATCTTAAGAAAGGTGCGTGGGCCTCAATTTTCAAATAAATGGAAAAAATATAAAAATTAAAAACTATGATGAGTTATGACAGTTTTGGTCTTAGTTGTAACTTTCAAAACTAATTGGTAACAATCTACAACTATCTAAATCGTGCATAAAAAGAGATGAGATGGGACAACCAAATGAGCACACCCATCCGTACTATCATGCTGGAGAAAAATTGCTTAATTACATCCATACCCTAATTAATTCAGTGACCCTTTTTCCTAAATATTATCTCCCTAAATGTTGAAGTCAACACCCTTATGTGACTAACACCTTATACAGATTTGAAGTGTTGGATGTGGGATTGTAGGTGTGCAAGAGAGGAGGAACCTAAACTTTGGATTCGAGAGGTGCCAAGAAGTGGAAAAGGTAATTGGTATATGATATGTTATTACATCAATAGATATTTGACATCTTTCCATCCCCCATATGAAGTGTATAATTATTAATTATTGGCTCTTTTAAAGTGGTTTACAATTGACATGAATGTTGTCTAAGTTGTTTATCATCATATACATGTTCTTGTATGACTTTGATATTTCTTCGTAGTCAAAATATTTTTAGTGCGATTAGTATTCTTGTAGGTTGGATATTGAAATTAAAGAGTAGATTGAAGGAGTATATTAGGAGGAGTGAGGATCAACCACTGGAAAGGTTCCTCTATTCTCCCTCTCTCTCTCTCTCATGTCTGTTTGCTTGATTCATTGACCGGTTTTAGAGACACCTTTATTCGAGTTTAATCATCCTATAGGATCAACAATTAGGTTGATTTATATATAATCTACTATGTTGGTGACCTACCATAGTTATTAGGAAGAATTTTTGTACAACAGAACTTGGGACCATACTTGGGAAAAGAGTCTCTATAAGTTCCTTTTTTCTTAGTTTCTTTATCTTCTCTTAAGTGTTTTGATCTTAGAATAATTTAGTCATAGTACAAAACCCTTATGTTTATCAAAACTTAAAGTTTTCCCTTGATTTTTGCTCATGTTTTTCAAACCCAAGCATTCCATGCTCTCTATAGTACTGTAGACAACTGCATGTGGTAGGGGGCCCACATGCTTCTTTCAATAGATAGACATGTGACCACACTATTCCTCACTGAACATGTGTGGGGGATAGAACACAATTTTGTTTTCTATTTTTACCTTTTTTTCTCTTAAGAGTCTACATTGTTTGGCTCTCTTGGGAAAAGTAGGGTCTAGTCTCTTCTATTGAAGCATTCTAGGTGGTGTTTTCGGCCAATACTTTCCTTTAGATTGAAGAGAATTTTTTAAAGAATTCGAGGTTATTTTTACTTGTTTGTCTTTTTATTTTGAAGTGTTGTAGCCTTGGTGTGAAAATCAAGAGTGAAAATTATTTGTTTGTACTTCTTGTTAGCCTGTTGATAACGGAAATTAACTTCATAACTTTGCTTTACTTGTAAACTTGTTTGTATCATGTTTAAGCATAAGAACTCATTGATTGCTTCTTCTAGAGATTCATTTGCAATTTTGGTTGAAAAGACAAGAGTTAGGAGTTATTTTTATGTAATTATAAGCATATCAACATTTCATTTGTGTTTTACATTGATTTTGAATTTGCATTCTCTTACTGAAAAGAAAAGGTTGGACTGAGTTACATTTGACGTAAAATGTTAGGATGTTGTTTGAAATGCATGGAGTGATTGCTTGAACATTTTAGTGCCTTATATTTTGTTGAAAGAGTATTAACATTTGCAAGTCACTAGAATATCTTTATTGGCATTGAAAGTTTGTGTTTCCTTGTCATTATTAGTTCTTGAATATTTTTGATATTTGAAAAGCAGTGGCATAATAAAAACACTAGGAAAGTTTTCTTTATAGAAACCAGTCAATAACCTAAGTTCTATGGCATTAGTGCATATATAGTTTTGTTTCCTAGTTTCTACCTAGGTGACTGCATGGGGAATATCTTGTGGTACTTGAAACATGTAGAATCTTTGTCTTAGCTCCTTGGAAGGGTATTCGTCAAAGGTGAGTACTTGAACCCCTGGTGATTTTTGCATGAGGTTTAGCTTAACTGTCTCATGCATAGATTTTTTGTTTGGAATTGGGTCCTAATCACCCTAGGATGACCTCTGGAAGGATCTTTTTGTGACTCTTCACTAATTGGAATTTGGTTTTAAATAATCGATGCTCGTCTTTGGAAGGGTTATACTACTTGTTTTAAATATTTCAGAACTTTGTAGTGAGTGTGGGTCTTTTTATTTTTCAAGTTATAAAATATTTTCTTCTATGTCTTTGTTGAGCCAAAGTTAGCACCAACCTCTTGATCTAGGAGGATCGAAGAATGCTAAAAAAATCAGAGTGTTCGTTTGCTAAAAAGAATAGGACCATTGTGTATATCTCATTGAACTAATTCCAACAATGCAAATAGTGCATCAAACAAAGCTCGAATGACAAAGATATTGCAGTTTGAAGTTCTTATGAAACAAGAGCAAAATGGGTTGCAGAGGTGCTATGTGGCAGCTCCACATAGTGCTACATGGAATCTCCACATAGTGCTTCATGGAAGCTCCACGTGGCACCACTTACATGATGATGTCATTAAGTGAGATGTGGAAACACTCGAAAGTGACACATGTCACCCATATTTGGACTTTTTGGGGGTCCAAATGGACCAATAAAAATGCCACATGGCATGATGACATGGTATGATGACGTGGCATGCTGAAATGGGAGAATGAGGTTGCGGGTTGGTTACCTATTTGGTAGGAAGGATAGTAGTTAGATGGATCACTAAATTTGGTCTCCATTAAAACCTCTGTAAATTCTTCTTTCATTTATGAAAACCTCTACCAAATTTAGTTGGCGATAGTAGACCGCCAACTTTAGCAAGACGTCTTTGAATTGCCGCCAACTATAACAACACACCAATCCTACTAGATAACCTTCGCCAAGTTTAGTGTGTTGATATGCCACTCACAAATTTGGGATAGGGGGTTAAACCTTTCCATTCAGCATATAAGGGGGTAATCCCAACAGTGAAGATGGAGGAGCATTTTTTGTAGAGAAACCCACATAGGCAGGAGGCCAAGATGGCATGAATTTCTAGGCAAGTACAAGGGGTCTGTACTTTGCATAGAAATAGAGATAGAGTTTCAACTTTGGAGCAAGGTTCCACATATTGAGGTTGAGAGAAGGCTGTCATTCCTACTTGGAAAGGGGTCGAGTTTATACTAAAATTTAATGAAATTTTGCAAGGAATCCATATTTGCAGTCTATTTCTCAATTTGAGCATCCAAACAGAATGGGGATGTCATAGGTGTTCCTGATATATGTGCCACATGAAGGTCCTGACTTTTAACAAAAAAAGAATAAAGTTTATACTCAAATTTCATGGTTTTCTGCAAGGAATCCAAACATGTTATATGTTTCTGCAATAGAGGTCCAAAACTTAAGGGGGTATTTAAGGAACATGTTGTAAGTCATTATTATTGTAATTTTGGCAATTGAAGATTAATTGAGTGGTCTTGCTGGTTGAAGCAAACCTTGAGACGTAGCCAAGGAGATCCTGATGAACTCTGTTATCATCGTTCTCGAGTTTTGGTGATGTTTTATTTATGTCCCTTATGATATTTTCTTCATGCATGACTGATTTATGTAAATGATTTATGATTTTATGATTTAGGAGAGTTGGATATTAAATAGCACCACATGACATTGCAATTTTAATGCACCATCAACAAATATCTTGGAAATTGAGAGTTCTTCATTAACCATAAGTCATTAAGAACTTACGAGTGAATGGTATCTTTGAAGAACATATTAGGATCATGTTGGTATCAAAGACAGGTTGAAAAATGGATTCTCATGAGATCGACGCTCCAGAAGGGAGAAGGACAACTTGAGGCTTACAATCCTGAGATCGGAACAAGAAGAGGCATTCAAAGAAGAAGAAAGATGGCTTCACCAAGGAGCATAGGACCATTCAGTTCTGAAGATGAATTATTCAAGTCTTTCAATTTGATGAAGGACATGGTATAAGAGCTCTACAATGAAAGATGATAAAGGAAAGGAGAAGGCTCCAATCATGCTATAGAATCTTCAACGAAAGTTAAAGGCATAGGTGAAGGAGGAGGTCCTTCAGAACCTTCCTCATTGTCCTCATCAACAAGTAGTGGAGATGAACATTCATCTAGGGATAACTCTTTCAAACCATCTCGTTCTCATAATTTTTTTTTTTTTTAATAGATGTAAAATTTGAGTTTCCTATATATGATGGGGAATTGAATGCTGAGAAACTTGACAATTGGATCGGGAAGATTGAGGTTTATTGCATGGTGCAACAAATCAAAGGTGATATGACAAAGATTCAATTGGCTTATTTGTGCATGAGTGACTCAACCTTGATATGGTAGGAGAGTTGGACTCAAGTAGATTTGACACATAATGGTAATATAATTTCGTCTTTGGATAAATTCATTGTTGCAATAAGACAATAGTTCTATCCATTAGCATACAGTAATACAACAATGATATAATGGCTAAATCTAAAGTAGACAAAGGGGAATAATTTACAAGATTACACATAAGAGTTCAAGAAGAGGGCACTTGCATTAGGAATTCCATTGAACACTAGAGAGTCTCTTCTGAAGTATATCAGTGGTTTGCATTCTTATTTGAGACATACCATTTTGATGTTTAACCCTCTAACATTGATGAGGTGTTAGTTCAAGCCACATATTTGGAGGCTAATAAGGGTAGGTATGGTGTGGAGGATGCATTTGCAGAGCCACGATCGAAGAAGACAATGGGAATGAAGAAATAGAGGCATACATGTTCTCATTATGGAAAAGGGCATAAAAAGGAACAATGTTGGACATTCTACCCATAATTGCTATATGAGAAGTTCAAGAACAAGAGAAATAAGATGACCACTACAACAATATAACATGATGTAGGATCTGATTTAGGGGATGAGGCACTCATCACAACCGTGGGTGTCATAGGTATACCATTTTCTAGTTCCATCTCTTTCATTGTATCTCCTAAGTTAGAGGATGGTATTGAAAATGAGAGAGGAAGTGAACCAAAAAAAGAAGTACCAGATTCAATTCCATATTGTGATCTAGAGCTTCATCCTAAATTGGTAAAACCATTTGGTAAAAAAATGAAAAAGACTAGTGATTCATTTCCTTTAGCACCATTGTATGTCATCCTTTCTATCTAGTTATTTATGGTTAAAAGACATGGCCATGAATGTAGAATATGGTAGGAGTAAGGGAATGAACATTGATGTCAACAATATGATTTCAGTTGTTATCATGTGTGGATAATTTGTGGTGATGTACTACGGTGTTCATGCTACAGACAAGATGGGTGGACTCGGGCCAAGTGGAGAGGCAATGATCTCACTTAACTGATTTTTAAATACTTTTGGAGGACCAAAAGCCTAGTTGTGGAGAGGATTGATTTAGGAGGATCCAAGAATGCTAAAAAATCAAAGTATTCATTTGCTAATAGGACTATTTCCTAGATCTCGACGAGCTGATTCCAATGATGCAAATGGCACATCAAACGAAGATCTGGTGACAAAAGACATTGCAATATGAAGTCTTCATGAAACAAGAGAAAAATGAGATGTAGAGGTGCCACGTGGAATCTCCACAGAGTGCTATGTGGCAACACATACACTCAACAAATGACACATGGAAACCCTACAAAGTGCCACATGTCACCCAGAATTGAACCTTTTGGGGGTCTAAATGGACAAATAAAAATTCCACGTAGCATGATGATGTGGCATGCTAATGTGGCACAATGACATATCCTGCTGACATGGTAGAATGACATGGAAGGAAGGTTTCACATTTGGTAGATAGTGTGGTATTTACTGAGATCGTGAAATTTGGCCTTTGCTAAAACCTCTACCAATTCTCCTTTTAGTTATGAAAACCTCCACCAAATTTAGTTGGGAATATTAGACTGCCAACTTGAGAAGGATGTATCGAAACTGACACCAAATTGATAAGGACATCTCCAAACTAACACTAACTTTAACAACACCCAAACCCTCGTATACAACCTCCGCTAAGTTTAGTGGTGCTGACATGGCACTCACAAATTTGGCATAGGGGGTTAAACCTGGTCGTTCAACATATAAGGGGGCAATCCCAACAACCAAGGATGAGCAGTTTTGTAGAGAAACCCACATAGGCAAGAGGCCAAGGTGGCACGAATTTTGAGGTGAGTACTAGGGGTATTTACTTTGCACAGAAATCAAGGCAAAGTTCCAACTTTGGAGCAAGGTTCCATATCTTGAGGTTGAGAGAAGGTTTGTTATTCCTGCTCAAGAAGGGGTCAAGTTTATACTAAAATTTCATGCAATTTTGCAAGGAATCCAAATTTGTAGTTTGTTTCTCCATTTGAGCATCTAGTCAGAAGGGGTTTGTTAGAGGTGTTCTTGATCTACATGCCATAGGGAGGTCCCAACTTTTAGCATGGAAATGTTTCAGGTTTATACTCAAATTTCATGGTTTTTTGCAAGGAATCAAAATATGTTGTCTGTTTATGCAATAGACGTACATAAATGAAGGGGGTATTTAGGGCACATGTTGTAAGTCATTATTATTTTAATTTTGGTAATTGAATATTAATTGAGCAGTCTTGCTAGTTGAAGTAGACTCAGAGATGTAGCCAAGAAGGTCATGGTGAAATTCATTATCAACGTTCTTGAGTTTTGGTGATGTTGTGTTTCTATCTCTTATGATATTTTCTTCATGCCATGAATCACTCATGTAAATGATTTATGAGCTTAAATAATTTAATTTAAGAGCCCCACATAACTTACAATTTTAATGCATTGTCAACAAATATCTTGGAAATTGAGAGTTCTTCATTAACCATAAGTCATTAAGAAGTAATCAATAAATGGTAGCTTTGAAGCTTTGAAGAACATCTTGGATCATGTCTTTGTAGGTCCAAAAGGATTCAGGGACTTTCAATTGAAAAGTGGGAGTTACCCAATAAGAGGAAAATATTGGACCATAGTGATCCACCCACACAGGGAGTGGAGGAAGAAATCTTAGGACCTGAAGTCAATCCCATTGAAGATGAAACAAGATCAATATCTAGTGATTCTAAGGGATCATTTGAGGAGGGGTACCTTAGTGATTTTGAAGATAATTGTAATATATCCCCAAGAAACCCATTCCATCTCATTCAAGAAGACTCAGGTCCTATTGAAATTGAAGATATCTGGGACCCAATGGGGTAGTTGATTCCAATCCAAAGTCTAGGCTTTGTACTAAACTATGATTTTGATAGATATAACTTTATAATACTCAATAATCTGCTATGTTTTTGTGATAATATGGAAAACATGGGAGATATATCTATTAGTGAGGTCACTATGACCCAAGTCACCTCTAATCCTTTTGGAGGAGTGAACTCAACTATGTCATTCACAATGGAATCAACATGGTTACCATTGTCGTATGGAGTGACTATCGGAGGGGAAATCCTTCGACTATTGCTCCAATTAGTGAGACCATAAAATCAACAATTTTTCCACAAGGCACCCATTCCTTTTCTTTTGGGATATTGTTACCTAGTTTTCAGTTTATATCCACTATTATTTCTCCTACAATGGCTAATTTTATTGCGTCGGGTACATGCCCCTCTATTCCATCAAATGTTTTTCCATTAAGGAGTGGACATACATCCATGTCAACCCCTTCCATAATTATTGGATTTGTTTCAGGCTCTGGCATGCTACAAGTTAGTATGCATTTCCATAATGGGATGTATGAACATTGGTGCTGCCTTTGGTTGTAAGATGCCACAAGGTAGTGTTCCATTTCCTAGGTGGGGGATCATGAATTCTAGAACTCCCTTAGGCTACAATACACCCCAAGGGAGTGTACCTTTTCCTAGGATGGGAGAGATGAGTATGGGTAAAGCTTTAACTACTAATATGCTTCATGGTAGACAACCATTCCATGGAATGGGGAGACTTCCTGGTGGAGATCCCACACCTTATTTACAAACTCAATAATGTCACAATTTGAGTAATGGACAACGCAATAATCCTTTCATGATTCTTGGTTTCGCTTATATGCCAGTTTGATCTTTCTTATATAGTAATCAATGTACATATAATGCTTCAAGGACTTGGAACCCTATATCCCATACCAATTTTCCATTTTTGGATTCCTTAAATATGTAGAACTTTACTAATATTTGACAAATCACCTAGTGCTATATAATCCTAGTTGGCCCCTAGTTCCCATGTAACTCCCCTTAAACATACTGAAGTTTGAAGAAAAGTCTGGAGAAGACCCAACCCTACATGTGATGACCTTCCATATTTGGTATTCTTCGAACTCATTGATGGATGATACTATGAGACTTCATATTTTCCAGAGGATGTTTATAGGGGTAGTTGTAAAGTGGTATATTGAACTACCATGTGCCTATTTCCAAAATTTTGATGCTATTATTATGAATTTTCTCAACCATTTTCAACTACCATTTTGTTATGAGATTGGAATTGAACTCCTGAAGTCATTCAAAAAACAAAATTCCACACACATATATGACCACATTCATGAGTGGTGGAGGAGTCATTTCTTGAAAAAATATCAAAATGTAGATGAGTTCTTGGTTGATTGGTTTATTAAGTCATTACAACCATTTATAACGAAAGATGTATCACTTTATGGGGTAACTATGGAGGAATGAGTTATCATCAAGGGCCAATAATTGTACTTGGTGTATTCATTATCTAGAATGTTATATGAAATACTACCCACTGATCTTAGAGCTGATGTTCATCCAACCCAACTTAAACATGGGACACATGCCAATGGTGTGATTGGCTTAGTAGAGAATTCCACAATGAACCAAGTTACTAATTAGATGAGACTAATGTATTTGAAATCACTAACAACTACTTAGAACAACACCCAAAACCCTAATCCAAACCCACCCACCAACATTTTGTTAGTGTAAATTTCTAATTCAAAAGGAAGCCAATAGCTTGGGGGTAAGAAACATAATAAGAATAAGAAAAATGGGAAAAAACGAAACAATAATGATGCAAACCACAACCATAACGATGATAAAACAACAATATTAGTGGGGATAAAAGGAAAATATGAAGGCGAAGTTGTCAAATGAATCGTGTGATGGTGATCACTTAACTCATCGATGTCCCAAATTGGAGGTTGCACGACACTTATTAGCACATTAGGAAGTTTCCAAGAGAAACTTTTTTAACCAATATGTTCCCTCTACAACATCACCAACTAATTTCTAATGATAATACCAACCCTACACTCCCACAAGGGGGAAATCAGGGTACCTCCTCGTAAGGGGGAAACCCTATAAGTGCTAAAGTTTACATGTAAGAAAGAGAGATCAATATCCAAACTAGGGCTGAAAACTATGATTGATATTAGTCTAGATCCAAAGGGAAATAACCTCATGAACGTGAAACAACTAATCCTTTGCACATAGAAAATCCAGTGAATGACACAATGCTTATAATTTCAAAAGGCATGTTATAGTAGGGCATGTACAATTCCAATGTGCATACTAATCAGAATTGCTACATAGTATATAGCTCTATATGTAATGTCCACATTGGAAGTCCTCCAAAGTTTTCCTATGCAACACAATACTTTTCTTTCAGTAATAGGAGCCTTATATCCTTTGAATTATTAACTAATGACATTTGATTTGGAAAATTGGAAGCCCAAGTCACCTCACCATGCCATATTTAAGATCCAAGTATCGACAGAGGATCAAACATTTTTTGGATCGTTGTGGACAAGGGAGCATCCACATGTGTTATTTATTTATCATGTTGGTGATCTATAGGCTTGCAAGAGATTGTTCCCTTTAAAACCATGTTAAAATAATTCAATAGACACTTAATTTAATCTCACAAAATTATTCATTCTTTTCCATTATATCTAGAGGAGAAAATAATGAATGTGGAGGTATAATTTGTCGATGCTCCACTAGATTAAAACCTCCTACTTGGACGAAGTTGGAATTATGCTATGCTGGTCATGGTATCCTTATTTTTCTAAGTGATTAAATATCCCGATCACAAAGGAAATATTGTCACCATCAACCAACTGTCATTTTGCATAAATGATTCCATACAAAACACTAGTACAAATGTCCCCCTAATAGGTCATTTTATGAGGTCATGTGAGAATGTTGGTGTGGGGATGTACCCTACCTTGATGGGAAATTTTAACCTACCCCCATGCAACTTGAGTGTAAACATAGTCTCGATACGCAAAATCTCTTCGGTCACCACTAATTTGCGGTGAAAGTATCTTACTTCAGGAATTATTATTTTAATTATCCCTAGCTAGTGTCAGATCCCCCTCAGGGAACTAGGTTTATAAGAGCATCACCAACTTTGTCTGTAGTTGAGGTAGATTACCAAGCTGTAATATTTAAAATTATAGACCATGATCATCACTCTACCCAAGTGGAAGAAGGAGATCAATATTCCATGCCTGTTTGTCCCATCAACTCCTTACGATGTCAATACCCCTTGGGAAACATGCCTTTCGATGAAGCAATAATTGTGGCTATGCCGTTGGAAGAAATACCTTTAGAACAAATGCACCAATGTGCTTTTTTTTTAACAATATAAGGATTGATGAAAATGAATATATTATTAGACATGGATCCCCCTTGCCACATGTAAAGTTTATGCAAAGCGAAATATGGCTAGTATTTCAAAAACTATTCCCATCAATATTTCCAGGACTCTGGAATCATTGAGAATGTCTTTATTGAATCAGATAGCTCACCAAAATAAATTGAGATTTACAATGTGTTATTTAAAAAGTATAGATATATTTTCACCTATTCTTATGAAGAGATGCCAGGAATCGATCCGTCCATTATCAAACATGAGATAAAAACATATTGAAATGTTAAAACAATTTGGTGAAAGCTATGATTGATAAACCCAAGAAAGGTTGCTTCCATCAAGGAAGAAGTCAAGAAACTTCTCCACACTAATTTCATCTATCCCATTGATTTAACTGAGTGGGTTTCCAATCCAGTACCTCTAGATAAGAAGCATTGGGATATTAAAGTGTGTACAAACTTCCAAGAATTAAACTTGGAATTTCCCAAGGATAAGTATCCTACTCCATTCATCGACCAATTTATCACTGAGTGTGCTGACAATGAGATCTTTCCATTCATGGACAACTTCTCACGGTATAATAAGATTCAAATCCACTTGAAATAACAACACAAGACTACATTTATATTCCATGGGGGACCTTTCTTATAGGAATATGCCATTCAACCTAAATAATTTTCAAGCTACCTTCTAGTGAGCCATGTCATATGCTTTCCAAAACATAAAGAATGTTGTTGATGCTATCTAGATGGATTAATGACTAAATACACAAAAATAATTGACCTTCCAAAACATCTTAGGGGGATTTTCGATATATGTTGTTATTATATGATTCATTTGAATCCACATAAGTGCATATTCTGTGTCGTTTAGGGTCGGTTACTTGGTCTCATAATTTTGAAAGATGGAATTATGGTATATCTATTTAAGGTACATGCAATAATTCATTTACATCTTCATAATTTGCATCAACAACAAAGCCTACAAGGGAAGGCCAATTTATGATGTCGATTAATCTCCAATTATGCTGACATCAGCAAGAGTTTCAAGCACCTCATTAGGAAAGGGGTACCATTCACTTGAGATGACAATGCTTATAGATCGTTTGACACATTAAAAAAGGATTTAATGTTCACCTCCTTGATAAGTCCCTCGAACTATAACAAGGATTTATTTCCATAGCTTGTAGGGTCTGAACCAACCATCATAATTTTCATGGTCCAAGAAGATAATTTTCACTAAGAGATTGTCATTTTCTATCTAAGAAACAACTTGGCAGGCCTTGAAATCTAGCACAAGTCTCTCACACCTGAAATATATGAGAAGACAAAAAAAATTATCAGTTAGAAGTATTCATATATGAGTATGAAGGAACTATAATGGAATTTAAAATAGTAGATCTTATCCAACATGATATCATGTGTATAAACAATGAAACCAAAAAAGAAATTCCTCCATGAGTTGCATAACTTCTAGAGGCATACCAATAAAGCATTACAAGCTCTCAGTGTCCCCCTCACTCACACGTATGAGAAAAAATATGAACCAAATTGCCATGGAGTGAGGATAAAACCTCTTCCTCCCTTGTTCTACTCATGAACGACGAAAACACCAAAATAGAAAAAGCATAGAGGTTTGAGAAAGTTACCAAGGCCAATAACCTTCTTCAATACATTGTCAATGAGGAAGGAAATCAACGAATAGTGCTGACCTTTTAACATGGCATCATCAAATTCCCAACCAACACCACATTAACATATAGGTTGTAAACGTTGCAAAATACCTTCGATAATGGTTTGAAGATCAAAGGTTTCTTTTTTCGTATGAACCCTAGGAGATGTGTAATGTATGCCTTCAAGTGTAATCAAAAGATTCATATGGGACCTTACATAAGTCCCAACTTATGGAGTCAGGACATGCCAATAATTTCACTCTTTTATAATGATGCCCTCAAACATAGTATTAAACATTGGTTATCAAAGATGTCTAATGCATAATCATAAGGAGTTATTAACTCCTACAAACTAGAATGTGTAAATGGTACACACATCACGACTAAGTAAAAGAGTTTAGTTTGCAATATTGTAGCCACTTAATGGTGACTTCCCACTGCTGGTTGGGATAATAAGAACCTGCAGATAAGAGAAAATGAATAATATTAGCCAACTTTCTAAGTAAGCCAAGGCCTTTTACGGTCCAGTAAACATACAAGGGAGAAAGAGTGTTTCTCAATTAAAAAAACTATTTTGAAATATAAATATTTACATTAAATGGTAAAGCATAGCCCATGGAAAAAAAATGTGGAGTCATGCGACGAAACAGTGACGACGCTTCCCTATCAATGAAGGAAGAACAATCATAGAAACCAGAAGTATAATTATGAACAATCATCACATTTAAACCAATGCTGAAGTTAATTTACTAAATATGAGGTTACAACCAAGCAAGAGAGCAATATCCATATGTGTTATAAGTTTATAAAGACCCTTACAATTTTTTTTTAGGTTTTATTTTAGGGACATTACAAGTGGTATCAGATCGAGGTTCAAAAACTAAGTGATCTATGAGCTTGTCACCAAATTGCTGCAATATCAAAATTTGAACAAATCTAATAAATTTTATTTTCTGCACGTTTCATTTTCAAAACATCATGAATATTGAAAAATATGACAGTCAACATGGTAACTTGAACTCAGTGGCTCAATAAGAGGAATCGGTAGTTGAACTGAATGAAATCCTTAGGGATGCTACCCCCTATGAACTGTTTAAAACAATAGAAATCCTACAAGCTAAATTTCAGAGTTTCAAGGATGACAACATCAAAGAAAGACGGGAACAACATGAAGTAAACGAGGCAATGCTGAAAACATGCATCAGACAACACAATCAACAAGTGATCCAATAAATAAGCATTGTCATAGAAAGAGAACTATCATCCCAAAGCCTAAAAAGACAATAAAATTTCAAGAATCTTTAGATTCCTCCTCTAAAGATACCAAATATTACCACAACAACAATTCTTTGGAAACATATTCATCATCCTCATGCAAAATTAAACATAAAAAGGATAATATCCTACAGGGAGAGTTCCAGAAAATCAAGGCTCCAACGTTTAAAGGAGACCTAGATGCAGGAGAAAAAAACTAAAGAATGGCTCTTGGGTATAAGCAAGTACTTTGAAGTACATGACTACTCTAGTAGCATGAAATCCCAACTAGTCATCCACAATTTGAATGGTAAAGCTGGCAGGTGGTGGGGAGATTAAAAACCCACTAAGAAACTGGAATAAAAGTATCTCAAATGGAAGACATTCATGAAACTGTACTGGGAAAGGTATATGTTTGAATTGTTCCTTTTAATAAGAAAATCAAGGAATTTCATGAATTAAAAATGGATTCCCTAACTATGGATGCTTTAATCAACCGATTCTTATAATTTCTACACTATGTTCCTTACATCAAGGGTGAGAAGGTAAAAATACAATAGTTCCTAGGATGTCTTCCTACCTACTCCAAGGACATAATGGAATTTGATGCCCCCAAGACTTTGAAAGAAGCCTTACACAAGACAAGGATCAGTTATGAGCACAATAAACATAGGACCGAAAACCTAAACAACAAGAAAGAAAAGAAGAAATCCTCTCCTGACAACAAAAGGAAAGGATTTAAACCACCCCATATTGGAAGAAGACCGACTTCTCAACAAATCAGAATTTTGGCAAATATGGGACCCACTCAATTTTTCCAGCTCAAAGTGTCAACAAAACAATAACACATGAGGGGTGTTAAACAACCCCACTATAAGTAAAATTATGGTGATGCCAAGGACTCCACTACTACACTGACTAGCCAAATAAAACAACAAAATTCTGAACAACTTACATTAAAAAGAAGCAACAATAGAAGATGTTGCAAGGATGCCCTGAATTTGTGTTTCCCTAGAAGTAAGATAAGGATACCATCAATCCACCATGGTCGAAATGCAAGGTAAAATATCAACTAGTCCTATCTCCATTTTAATTGAGCCAAGAGCTTTCCAAACTTATGTCTCTCCTAATTTTTTTAATATTTGCAAATTAAACAAGGTAAAACACAATAGACCTTAGATGGTACAACTAGCTACCAGAATGAAAATAAATAAATTATGAACTAGTTAAAGGATGTAAATTGTTTTCCAACAGAGGCAGATATAAGTATTTTTCCTTTAGGATTTTATGACATACTAATAGGAATGGACTGGTTGGAACACCATCATACAAATTTAGACTGTTTTAATAAAACCCTCACTTGCACTGACAAGCAAGGAAAACAAATAATAGTGCAAGGAATACCAAAGAAAGTTTCTATCAGATATATATAATAAATAAAATCCAAAAAGTACATACGAAAAGGATGCAAGTTGTATGCAGTTAATATCCAAAATATAGAGGAAAAATAAGAACAAAAATCGAATATTTTCCAGTATTGATGGAGTTTAAAGACATAGTTCTAGAGGAAATACTAGGGATGCCACCACAAAGAGACCTAGATTATTCTATAGAGTTGGTGCAAGGAGTGTACCTGGCCTTAAAGGCACCATATTGAGCACACCTGAGTTGGTAGAACTAAAACTACAACTACGAGAATTAATTAAAGAAGTATACATTAGGCCAAGTGTGTCCCTGTGGGGAGCACCAATTCTTTTTGTGAAAAGAAATATGATACAGTGCACATGTGCTTTGACTACCAACAATTAAACAAGCTGACTATAAAGAATAGATACCCCCTTCCTAGGATAGATGATATATTTGATCAAGTTAGAGGAGCAAAATCTTCTCTAAGATTGACTTAAGGTCAATATACCATCAAGTAAGGATGCGAGAAGAGGATATAAGAAAGTATGCCTTCAATATCAGGTACGATCAATATGAATTTGTGGTAATGCCTTTCGAGATAACTAATGCACCAACAAATTTTAGGTGCATGATGAACAACATCTTTAGTAAGTACTTAGACAAATTTGTCTTGGTATTTATAGATGATATTAATCTACTCTAAAAATGAGAAAGAGCATGAAGAGGATCTCAAGATTGTATTGCAAACCCTATGAGAGCATAAACTATATGCCAAATTTAGCAAGTGTGATTTTTATAAACATTAGATCCAATATCTAGGCCATATCATTCTGAAGAAGGTATCGTTGTAGATACAAAAAAGATCAAATGCATCTAAGAGTGGCCTACACCCACAAGTGTCTTAGATATAAGATCAATCCTAGGGTTGGAGGGATACAATAAAATTTTATTGAAAACTTCTCCCAAATAGCCTGCCCAATGACAACCTCACAAAAGAAGGATTTGAAATTTTATGGACTACAAAATGTGAGGAAAGTTTCCAAAACTAAAGCAATTATTAACTACTGTGCCAATACTTAAAATTGTTGATCCCAATGGGGATTTCATTGTTTAAACAAATGCAAGCAAGGAAGAGCTTGGAGAAGTCCTTATGTAGGATGATTGTGTAATCTATTATGAGTCTTGAAAACTAAAGGAACATGATAAAAAATACCTAACCAATGATCATGAATTGGCTTCCATTATCTATGCCTCGAAAATGTGGAGGCATTACCTCATAGGGAATAAATTTCTTCTTAAAACATATGATATGAGTTTTAAGTATCTTTTTTATCAACCAGATTTAAAAGCTAGGCAAACCAAATGGCTGGATTTCCTTAGTGAATACAATTTTGAGCTAAAGCACATCAAAGGAAAAAATAATAAATTGTAGGTACCTTAAGTCGTAGAGTCCATCTGTTGTATGAGGTAAAAGAAAGGCAAACAAGTTCTGATTTAAAAGATAGAATCATAACAACAAGAAAAATGATCGATTTTACATAGAAATCAGTCAAAAAATGCAAGAAAACAAGCTATTTCAACAACAAAAAGAATACAAAATTGATGAAACAAGGTTATTATGGTCCAAAAACAGATCATCTGTTCCTAAAATAGAAAATATCAGGTCTGAAATACTGACAAAATTCCATTAGAAACCATCTTATGGACACCCAAGATATCATAAAATGATATCAACAGTAAATAAACTTTTTTTCTGGCAAAAAATGAAGGCTGATATAGCATTATTTATTGCCAAATGTCAAGAATGTTAGATGGTTAAAGCTGAACATCAACATCTAGTAGGTTTGCTTTAGCCATTATCCATTCCAGAACGGAAATGGGAAATATTCAGCATGGAATTTATCACAAGTTTGCCAAAAAGTAAGAAACATAATGACTTTATCATGGTGGTGGTAGACAAATTATCTAAAGTTGCACATCTTATTCCAGTTAAATCAACTTGTGAAGTTGTTCATATTGTAGACATTTTTCTAAAATAAGTTTTTTGATTTCATGGTATACCTAAGACAATCATCTCTAATAGAGATGCAAACTTTACAGGTAATTTTTGGAAGTCATTATTTTTAGGACTAGAGGCACAATTAAATTTCGGTACTGCTTATCATCCACAAACCGACGGATAGATTGAAAGAGTAAAATAGATACTTGAATATATGTAATTAACAAACCCAACAAATGAGAAGATTACTTACACCTTGTAGAATTTGCATACAACAATGGTTACCGGACTTCATCCAAGATAAACCCGTTCGAAGTGCTCTATGACCGAAAGTGCAGGACACCGGTTACTTGGGACAACCTGGTGGATAGGCTCATGTTAAGGCCAAATTGCTAAGAGACTTGGAATAATTAGTTACAAAGGTAAAATAGAATCTAAAAGAAGCACATGATAGGTAGGAAGGTTATGCCGATAGAAATAGAAGGGATAAAGAGTATCATATTGGAGATCATGTTTACCTAAAAGTAAAAGAAAAAATAAGTTCCTTAACCTTAGGAAGATGCGAGAAACTAGCTCTCAAATTTTGTGGGCCATTTGATGTATTGGCTAAGAAGGGCCCAACAACCTATGAACTAGCACTAACTGCTCATGTCAAGGTTCACAATGTTTTTCATGCATTATTACTCAAGAAATATGTTTATGATACTAAACATGCCATTGATTGGTCCTTGTTACATGTTGAACCCGAAGCGAAATTTGTGTCGAAACCCCTTCATAAACTGGACAAGAGAGAAGTAAAACTCGTGAAGTGAACCATTGTGCAACTAAAAGTACAATGGAATCATTACGAGCCTGAAGAGGCCACATGGGAAGACGAAACTACATGGAAAGAGGCTTACCCCACCTTGTTTTAGAGTTTCATTGAAAGATGCTAACACCGAAACGATGTTGTTCTAAGTGAGGTGGGATTTAATATCCTGAAAATAAAAACTATTTGATCTTATTATTTATTTTTGATTTAATGATTTAACAAGTGTTGAGCTATGCAGTTCCAGAACACTTAGAATATTTCTATAAGGGTTAAAGGGCGTTGAGTAACAAAACTATGGAGCACCAAAGACTATTATTTGAAGTGGTGTTAAGCTAAGAGCTTTGGAGCACCAAAACTATTTACTGAGCTAAGTGTTGACCAAGTAAAGCCCTGGAGAACTTACACTCTTTTTGGATCACTGATGTTGAGCTGGAGATCTGGAGCATCATAAACAAATTTATTATTATTAAGTTCTATGATACTTATCTCTTTTATTCTTTCTAAAGACTGATTGTGACTACCACTAAACGAGGAATCGAGCATGCTAAGAGATCATAAGGGTTGATGAGTAGTTGATAACTAAAATCAACTACATGTTAGGATTAAATATTATTATAATCTAATCAAAAGAGTTTATTATCTATAATTAAACTATGACAATATTAAAATCAAATAATTAAATAAAAGATAAATACAAAACATTTAGTCAACTAGAGACTGAACAAAGTGATTAAACCTAAATGATAGAAGTGTTTTTCTCAATAAAAAATTTAAATAGCATAGAAAGGATGTTGCGGGGGGAACGATCCCTAGTCCATTGGAGGGTTTAACCGTAGGTCTATTGAGCGCTCATATTACCAAAGATATATTTTTGGTGTGTCCAAGAAAGTTTGAAAGGGGGAAAAGGTTATTTTAAAGACTCTACAAAGGGTCAGTAAACAGACCTTGTGACTACTTTGTTGGATAGTTAAGAAAGATATAAAATTCTCCCTAAGACTTTTAGTATGGTTAAGCTTGAGGGTGACCTGTTGAAATGAACCACAAATGATTCGAGGTCTACGATTGGGTGGGACGCGGCAGTTCCTAGATCAGTCAGAAAGCGAAAAACAACTGATAAGTACTTATGTATTATTTTCTAAGTTTATGATAAATCAGTTCACTTAATATGAGTATTTATCTTTTCAAATAGTTTTTCAATTATCTCTTATTTTATGTGTCTAATTTAGGGAATTGTACTTAACAAGTTAAAAACAAGATCTTGTATAAATATGTGTATGTAAACTCCTAACAACTATTTGATCTTTTACCTTTTATAATATCTTCTTTAGACTGTAAATTTTTTATCACTGAATTTATTATGAGGCTCTTCATAAACTCTATATTTATTTATTTTATCATAAAAATACATAGATTACTAAAACTGAATGAATATCATATACTATTTCTAGTATAGGAAGAAAGCTTGCATAAACCCTAACTAAGTAGAAGA
>LPNX010512197.1:181100-259809 GCA_001517045.1 Pseudotsuga menziesii | reverse complement strand
TATATATATATATATATATATATATATATATATATATATATAAATATATATATATAAGAAAATTAATTATTCATTTACACATGCCTGATCTTAAACCTTATTTATATTCATTCAAAACTTAATAAGTAAACAATCATGCAAATAACATCACCATCATAGACATATTTCTCAGAAATATTAGTATTAAATATAGTGACTGTAGGTCACACATCGATAAGGAAAATAAACAATTGAAAAAAAAGGTTGATCTCATATCCAACTTTAAACAACGATTCTTAAAGAATAGTTTACCATAGAAAATAGATAAAATAGTCAACCACCTGAATAGAAGCCATTGGCTATTCTATTGTACAAGATTAAAGTATCACTTGGTTAGGGAAATATCCAAATCAAGAATATTATATAAATCTAATAAAAACTTTTATCATTGCCAAATCAACATTAAGCTACAACCATCAAACCCTACGTTTCTTTATATACAAAACTATGGATAAGGGATTCATATCCCATAACTAATTTTTTTTAAAAGAACAGACTCCTTCGAAGAAAAACCAAAACATATGAGATCAAATCCCGTAAGCGATATAGCCACCATAGCATCCATAAAATCAAACAATTATCTACTTAGGAAATTTAACCACGATAATCATACACTTTTCCTAGTCGAGTCACGCTTGAAACGTTGGCTTAAAAATACTTTGGGATAGGATCGAATCCTGTAGTGGCCAAATGAACACATGCACTCAAACAAATTAAAGAATAAACTTATTAAACCTGCCCAGGATCAAATCCTGTAGAGGATTTTTCCTCAAAAACACATTTCAAAATACCATGACTACATCATAGGCTTGGGATCGATTTCCACTAAAATTACAGTTACATCTATAATGTAAAAACACAATCCCAACATCAACCAAGTGTTAATTTACAAACAACCAGATAGGGTCTCGCTACTAGCCCCAACCAAAATCAAATCCTACGATTGAAGGTCAAGCCAACTAATACATAGACTCAGATATGAGTCACTACATGCTTCTGATAAAACCAGAGATGTGTGTTTAAAGAATGTTAGGATTTATAATCCTCTCTTGTCCACACTGGTCTATTAGATTATATTTTCCTGACTTAGGAGTCATTTAGTTATTATTGGGTTCGCTAGTACCATTGGGCCCACTTGGTCTAATGGGGCCACATGTACCAGTCACTAGAGCGTGGGGAACACAAATAGAGGCTAACTGCAATTGACTGCACATTCATGCATCAGTGATGCACCTCCTAGACCAATCCCTACAATTTAGGAGCCACTGGGAGTGTCGACACCAACCTTCTTTAGTTGTTGGTAGTTGGTGACTAGTCAAGCTTAGTTATGCTTCAGTTACATTCAGTTAGATGTCCTCCAGTTTCGTTAGTGCCAGTATTTCATGGATGCATGTGGGAAGGAGCCTATTCTCACCTACTTCTCACCTACTAAATTAGTTAGACTATTTTAACTGATTATAACTGATTTAAAGACTGAATTAGACAACTGAAGCTTAGCTATTTAGCTCCGATAGTGATTTAGGCACTTCTAGGTAGCCATGCAGTCAGATTGAGTTGGTGATTCGAACCCTATTCACATAATTCTAATTCTCATTTATGTGACACTGTTGTATACTGCTGGGATTGAATGAAGTTTATACTATAATTATACTGAGCAATACTTGTTTGTTTCGTCTGAGATTTGTTTTGTTTAGTGGGTATTATTCACTCCTTTACACTGCATAATAATTAAAATCTAACGGCACTCATTTCCTGAAGATCAATGGCACATTAATTCTAATATGGTATCAGAGCCTCCTCAGACAAGCTTCGAGTCTTTCCGATCTCCATTGTACACCAGAAGCAGTTGGGTTTCCACATAATTCCCTCAAAGTGTGCATTGCTAGCTTTGGATTTGTTCAGAGAAGTCTCTGCGGGCGTGATAGGCCCTAAGAAAGTGTACATTTCGATATGGAAGGCTTGATTATGACATAGTGCGAATTGGTTTTGTTTTTGTAGCATTTTCTTACTGGTGCTATGTAGCTTGATTGGAGAAATTGACTGATCGGAAGGAGAATTGATGGAGAATCAATCTTTCTTACCCTAGATCCTAACAACCTTCACCTATGTTGATTGGAGGGAAGATACACAGGTCTCCTTGCGCAAGCTTGGCTTGTACATGATGACAATGGGCTGAGAGACTGGACCTCATCATCCTGCTAAGAAAAACAAGTTCTTGAACCGGTTGGATGAATCCTTTGGCTTCCTTTGGGCTCACATCTCCAAAGACCTCCCCTTTCATCTTGAGGGATTGAAGACTCCCAAAGAAGCTTGGAAGAAGCTCGAATTATTGTTTGGAAAGCAAGATGATATTCGGAGACACATTCTAGAGAACGAGATAATATCATTGCAGCCCAGCAGTTTCGAGACCATACAACAATTTCTTACTAAATTCAAGTCTCTTGCACTACAATTTAAGCAATGCAGAATAGAGAGGAAGGATGAGCAACTTGTGCTCTCAGTGCTCAACAAACTTGGTTCTGAGTATTTTGTCTTCGTCTCTACCTTCCATTCCCAATTGGAAGATGCTTTCACTTGATGGCTTTGTCGAGTCTTTAATACAAGAGCAATAAAAGTTGGTCCAAATGGGAGTCCTCCAAACTTCCAAGAACCAAGCTCTTTTGTTGCCGGAATCTACCAATGCACAAGCTAAAGGGAAGCACAAGGGGAAGGAGCCTGAAGCATCTGATTCGAAGCCTAAAGAGAGCCAGAAGTCTTCCAAAGGAGCTTCATGCTCCAAGAGAAAGAAAAGTTTGAAAATACTAAGTGTCCTTATTGTATGAGGGGCTTTCATTCTGAAATCCAGTGCATGAAGAAGACCCTCGACCAGTTGAAAACTCTCCTTGTACAAAACAATATTTCCCTTCCACAAGGTGCAGAGATGTATAATGATGGAGAGAAGACTGAAGAACATGAGAGATGCCATGCCTTGAAAGCAGTCCTCGCTCCGTCGAAGGCTTACTTGATAGATTATGGGGTATCAAACCACATGGTTTCCTCCAGGGAATCCTTCACCACTTTCACTCTATTAGGAGGACCTAAATGATGCCAAGTAGGAGATGCGGGTCCAATCAGCAGCCCAAAACTGATCCAATCAAATCACAAAGTAGTCGGTCTGTCATCCAACTCACTCTTGGATTTCAATTCTACTTTAAATTCTGTTTCATAAACAAAATTTCGCAGCCAGCCATAATGTTAACAAACTTGCTAGTTAAATCTGCGAAATGGCTTGTAGACCGTTCGATCAGTGTCCCCATCAAATCAATAGTGGACTCCAAAAACAATGAAGTGCATTTCATAGAGATTTCGCGCACATCAGAATTTCTTTGGACTGCACAACTTCTCCCAGTGAAATCGATATCCGTCGTCGATCTACTTCATCGATCGATCTCAGTTGTTGGCTCCAATATGATTTCCCAGCGATTGTTTCTGATTCCGCTAGCTCAGACTTTTCTTATCCTCGTGCACTTTTGTCAGCAAAATCTTTCGTAGCTATAGATCTTTGTCCACTCTGAATCTCCACCGCACGATTAAAAAGGCATGTACACGATCACTTTTGATTCCATAACGCTTATCTCAGGCATTCTTTCATCCGATGAAATTGATCCTAGTCATGGGTCTGATGAAGATATACATTCTTTAGGTCCTCTGTAGTCTTTGGTAAATTGATCACTGAAAGGATCAATTCCTTCTGCAATTCGAAGGCTACGATGCCACGAAGTCACGGAACTATGCACCGAGTTATATGGAGTGAAATTACACTTAAACACAAAGTTAGATGGAGACACGAAGATAATTAAAACATATGAAGAGTTTCGATCTCTGTTCTTCATTCACTTGATCAGAGTTACAGATCATACACATCACACTCTCTATTCACTCCTTCACTCCCTCATATTCACACCTCGCTCTCTCTTCTATCCTATCCTATCTGTTACATTCAATTCTTCTTATAACACTCAACAAACCTGTCAGAACCGAATAGCTTGGATCTAGACACCTAGTAAAAGAAATCCTACCAACAAAGATCTATCCTTGAAGAATTCCTTCCAGGGTTCAAGGATAATAATGAAAATATGCCACTTATTACAAAATAAAACTAATCCTATCCATCTAACAACGAAACCTATCCTTCTAGAACTCATCAAACAAAGAGATATGAGTTGGATGCTCCAACATCATACTCCTGGGGAAGAAAAGAATTCTTTAATAGATCTTCAGGGTGTACATTATATTTGGAAATTTCCTCATCTGTCTTCCAGGTTAAATCTTTAGTAGGCCGATTCTTCCATTTGACTAAGTACTGAAAGAAGTTTTTGTTCTTGGTCTTCCTTAGAATTCTTTTGTCAAGGATGGATTCAATCTAAGGTTGTTCTTTCTGTGGAATTTGTCCTTGCCAATATACATCTGAATCATCCCCATCTAAATTTATAGGATTTGTCTGGATACCTGCATCTCTAAAAGGATACAAATATGAAACATTAAAAATTGGCGAAATCTGAAGGTCAGAAGGAAGTTCAATCTCATAAGCATTTGCAGAAAACTTCCTTAAAAATTTACAAGGTCCAATATTTTTAAGCTTCAATTTATTATAAGTTCCTTTAGGGAACCTTTCCTTTCTAAGATAAGACATCACTAAATATTCAACTTGAAAGTTTACTTCTTTTCTCTTCAAGTCTGCTCTCTGTTTATATTTTTCTGCACTTTCTTGTAATCTCCTTTTGATATTCTCCTGCAGTTCATGCATGCTAATTGTAAATTATTCACCCTCTACACTTCTTCTTTCATGTTTTCCCAAATATCTAAGTTCATATACACCTCTTGGATGCATCCCATAGGTAATTTGAAAAGGACTCATGCATGTACTTATGTTGGGTGAATCATTTTATGCGAACTCAGCCTAAACAAGAGCCAAGTTCCACTGTTTTGGATGTTCATACAAAAGACTTCTTAGTATGTTCCCCAAGCTCCTATTTACCACTTCAGTCTAGCCATCAGTCTATGGATGATAAGCAGAACTAAAACTGAGATTAGTCCCCAATTTCTTCCATAGAGTTCTCCATAAATGACTAACAAACTTTGTATCTCTGTCAAACACAATACTCAAAGGAAACCCATGCAATTTTACAATTTCTGAAAAGAACAGATTAGCAATATTCGTTGCAGCATTTGTCTTTTTACATGTAATAAAATGAGTCATTTTGGAAAATCTATCTACCACAACATAAATTGAATCAAGAACCCTCTCCGAGTTCTAGGTAAACCATAAACAAAATGCATGCTTATGGAATCCCAAGACCTAGTTGGAATAGGAAAGGGTCGATACAACCCTGTGTTCTGACTTCTTCTCTTTGCATGCTGACAGATTTTGCATCTTTCAACAAATTTCTTCACATCATGCTGCATCTTTGGCCAAAAATAAAAATTACTCACCAACGCAAAAATCTTGTCTTGTCCAAAATGTCCCGATAGACCTCCACTATGCTTTTCCTGAATTAAAATTTCTCTCATTAAACATGTTGGAGTACACAATTTACTATCCTTGAATAGTAAACCTTCCTGCAACATATAATCTAACCATTGGCTTCTGTTATGGGTAACTGGATTTTCACAGACTGCATAGATATCCTTGAAATCTAAATCTTCTTTATACATATCAATCAAGTTGTTCAAATCCCAAAGTATTGACCTTAACTTCTTGTAATACCATATTTACTCTACTCAAAGCATCAACAACTTGATTAGACTTACCATTTGTATGTTTGATAACAAAGGTAAATTTCTACAAAAAATCTACACATTTAACATGTGTCTGGTTTAACTTAGGCTGACTGTTTATGAACTACAAAGCATGATTGTCAGAATACAACACGAATTCCTTAGGCATCAAATAATGTCTCCACTTCTTAAGAGCTTGCATAACATCATATAATTCTTTATCATATGAAGAGTATTTCTGTTTTGCTTCATTCAATTTTTCACTGAAGTATGCCACTGGCCTATGCTCTTAACTTAAAATTGCTCCCACTATTGTTCCACTAGCATCTGTCTCTAGTTGAAATACTTTGTCAAAACTGGGAAAAGCCAAAATAGGCTTTTCAGTTATCTTTTTTTTCAACAACTTAAAATTCTGATCAGCTACTTCTGTCCATTTGAAAGGTTGTTTACTTCCTCTGAAAGTATCTATCAAAGGTGCACAAATTTGACTGAAATTGTTATTGAACTTCGCATAGAAACTAGCAAGCCCATGGAAAATCCTTACCTCATAAGCATTCTTTGGAACTGGCCAATTTAAAATCGTTTGTACCTTGTTAGGATCCATCTTCAATCCTTATTCTGACACTACAAATCCCAAGTAAACTAACTCTTTCTTCAGGAAACTACATTTCTTTAGATTTATTAGCAGCTTCTCTTTTTGTAAATTCCTCAACACCAACTTAAGGTGCCTTAAATGTTCCTCTCTATTCTGACAGAAAATCAAAATTTCATCTAGATACATTATCACAAACTTCCCAGTAAATTCTTTTAAAACCTCATGAAGGTACTAAGCGCATTAGTAAGCCCAAATGGCACCAATAACCATTCATACAATCCATTATTAGTTTTAAATGTTGTTTTCCATTCATCCCCTTCCCTTACCTAATATGATGATATCCACTTTTAAAATCTATTTTGGAAAAATATTTTGAACCACTTAAATAGTCCATCCGATCATCAATTTTCGGTAAAGGGAATCTATACCTGATAGTGATCTTGTTGATTTCCCTGGAGTTAGTGCACATAATTCACCCACCATCTTTCTTTGGACTAAGTACAGTGGGTACTGCACAAGGACTCAAGCTTTCTTTTACCACTCCTTTCTCTAACAACTCTTGTACATGCTGTTTGATTTCTTCATTTTCTTGAGGAGTTGATCCCTATGCTGCTTTATTTGGTAAACTTGCACCAGGTATTAAGTCAATATGATGACTAATACTTCTTACAGGGGGTAAGGAATTCGAAAACTCATCCACAATAATGTCAGCATACTCATCAAGAAAAGTTTTAATTTCAACAGGTAAATCATCTAAATTTGTAGAAGTTAAAATTACCTTTGACTTACCAATAAGGGAAAAATGTAAATCCTCTTCTTTCTAAACTTATTGTAACAACTCTTTTCC
The DNA here is from genome assembly GCA_001517045.1 of Pseudotsuga menziesii. Classification (NCBI taxonomy): domain Eukaryota; kingdom Viridiplantae; phylum Streptophyta; class Pinopsida; order Pinales; family Pinaceae; genus Pseudotsuga; species Pseudotsuga menziesii. The sequence continues at coordinate 252,571 of LPNX010512197.1, read as the reverse complement.
ATACATCAGCAAAATGTTTGATCCTGAACCTTCCTGAACTGCTTCATCTTCCAAGTGTGACAAAGTATGTCTCTTCCCATCCTTCTCCAGAGAATAAGTATTTTTTATCCCATCATGAACAAATTTTCTGTCATACTTCCATGGCCTCCCTAAGAGTATATGGCACACATCCATAGGAATTATGTCACATAATATTTCATCTTTGTAAGTACCAATCAGGAATTCCACATTACACTGCTCATTCACTAAGAGTTGATGTCCTTTCTGCAACCGAGACACTTTGTAGGGAGTGGAATGCTTCATCCTCTTCAATCCCAGCTTCTCTACCATCTTAGTGGAAACCAAATTATCTGTACTACCACTATCAATAACCATTTGACAACACTTACCTTGTGACTTACACCTTGTTCTGAACAAACTTTTCCTTTGAGATGGTTCATGTACTTGTTTCTTTGTTTTTACCAAGACTCTCTTCAACATAAGAGATTCTCCTTCCTCTGGAGGGTTATTCATCTCTGTTTCTTCTTTTGACTCTTCTTGAGCCTCTGCAACATTTACATTTCTCTGATTTGAAGATTGATTTCTTGGACAATTCCAAGACATATGTCCAATCTCTCCACAAGCATAACACTTTACCTCTCTGTGCTTGCCTCTTCCTTTGCCTCCTCTGAATCCTCCTATCTAAGATGACCGACTGCTAGAAACCTTAGCTCCATCTTTGGAAGTCCTACCTCCACTACTAGGAGATCCTCTTCCTCTTACTACATTCTTTCCTATGTTTTTCTGGTTCTGTTTTCTTAACAGTTTCTTTTCTACCTTTGAATCTACTTGATATGCATCTTCTACAGTTTTTAGATTTAATAAACTAAGTTCATCCTATATATCATATCTGAATCCATTGATATACCTAGGTACTCTTTCTACACCTCCCTGTGTGTGTCCAGCTCTAATACTCAGTCTAAACAATTCTTCTGTGTATTCTTTTACAGTCATGGTCTTTTGTTTAAGGTTATGTAATTGTATAATAAGGTTCAATTGATAGTCCTTAGGCATAAACTGACTCTTAATCTTACGTAGAATTTTAACCCAAGATTTTATTTTTGACTTACCTCTTCTTTCTCGATGGATCTAGAGCTCATCCCACCAGATAGATTCGTGTCCCTTCATTATGGTAGTTGCATATCTTACTTTCTTCTTGTCTTCAATTTCTTCAAAATCAAAATATTTATTTAGAGCATTAATCCAATCCATGAGTTCTTCAACATTTAATTTACCTTCATACATAGTTACTTCCACTCTTGGTCTGCTACTGGCCTTCATCAACATCTTTAAAACTTTGACTTCTTCAGGATATTCTTCTTCTTCATTGGAGGCTTCTTCTTCTTCATCACTGTTATCTGAATTTTCTAAGCGGTTCTTTCTTTCCATAGCTTCCAGTCTTTCTTCTAGTCTTCTCATGTCTCTATGCATATTTGTCTTTGCAAGTTGTCTTCCTCGACCACGTCCTACAGGAACCCCATGCGCTTGTCCTCGTCTTGGCGACATCTTTAGCCATGCTCTAATACCAAACCTAATTCCAAGTAGGAGATGCATGTCCAATCAACAACCCAAAATCGATCCAATCAGCTCACAAAGTAGCTGATCTGTCATCCAACTCAGTCGTGGATTTCAAATCCACGATAAATTACATTTCATAAACAAAATTTTGCAGCCAACCAGAATGTTAACAAACTTGCTTGTTAAATATGCAAAATGGATTGTGGACCATTCGATCAGTGTCCCCACCAAATGAACGGTGGACTCCAAAAACAATGAAGCACATTTCATAGATATTTTGCGCACATTGGAATTTATTTGGACCGCGCAACTTCTCCCAGTGAAATCGCTGGCCGCAGTCGATATAATTCACCGATCAATCTCAGCCTTTGGCTCCAATCCGATTTCCCAACGATTGTTTCTGATTCCGCTAGCTTGAAATTTTCTTATCCTCCATGCACTTTTGTCAGCAAAATATTTCGTAGCCGTAGATATTTGTCCACTCTGAATCTCCACTACACAGCAAAAATGCATGTACACGATCACTTCTGATTCCATAACGCTTATCTCACGCATTCTTTCATCTGATGTAATTGATCTCAGCCATGGATTTGACGAAGATATACGTTCTTTAGGTCCTCTTTAGTATTCGCTAAATTGATCACTAAAAGGATCATTCCTTCTGTAATTCGAAGGATATGGTGACATGAAGTCACATAAATATACACAGAGTTATATGGAGTGAATTTACACTTAAACACAGAGTTATATGGAGACACAAAGATAATTAAAACATATGCAGAGTCTGGAACTTTGTTCTTCATTCAATTGATCAGAGTTACAGATCATACACATTGCACTCTCTGTTCACTCCTTCACGCCCTCATATTCACTCCTCTCTCTCTCTCTTCTATCCAATCCTATCTGTTACATTCAATTCTTCTTATAACAGTCATACAACCTGTCAGATTTGAATAGCTTGGATCTAGACACCTAATAAAATAAATCCTATCACCAAATATCTATCCTTGAAGAATTCCTCGCAGGGTTCAAGGAGAATAATGACAATCTATCACTTATTACAAAATAAAACTAATCCTGTGCATCTAACAATGAAACCTATCCTTTTAGAACTCATCAAACAAAGAGATTTGAGCTGGATGCTCCCGCATCACTAACACTCATATGGGATATGAGTCCCAAATCCAAGATGTTGAGAGAGGTTCAGTTAAAATCCAGCATGATGAGTTCATTCCCTCTCCTGCAACTAAGAAAATTGTTCAAGATGAAGAATAATCAAAATATTCCACACAATCAATTTGAATTGAAGAAAGTCTCCTTGGAGTGACTGTTATAGCGGATTTCACCACACTAGGTGAATCACACTTTGTATGGCCTTCCCCTGTCCCGCTGCAGACTCTTTGGACCCCATGGACCACATTTTATCCTTTGATGTTACCTTGATCATCCCTAAAACCATATAAAAGATGATATACGCGGCTTTTACCCCGATAACCGCGTACATACGCGGATATATCCCCGATAACCGCGTACATCGGGATGTGTACATAAATCCAAATCCTTTTGGATTTTTCCTTGACTTGGATCTGACTTATTCGACTCCTGGCCTTCCATATGCCTTGAGATCGCTCGGATTCGACCCTTCAGTATCCCATATGAAGCTATATAAGGAACCCCTTGGTACATTGAAGAGGAGGGAGATATTGAAGCAAAGAAACTATAGTCCATTGTTGCCAGGATTTATACTTGAGTCTGCATCCCTTTGTCCCTTGGAGCACTGTTGTGTTCTTCCCAAGCTTGCCTTGTACTAGTGAGCTTGCTATCGAGAGATGGAGGATTGAGGTGGTGGAGGCCCAAGTGGGGGATTCAGTTTCTCCGATTCGCAGACGTGCTGTCAAAGGTTGTATCTATCTTGTAATCTCTGATTTATATTAATAAGAAACATCTTTTCTTGTCCAATGATGTGTATTTGATTTAATATTGTATCCATTGGAATGTATCAAATGCTTTTACATTATTGATGTTATATATGCTAGAATAGTTCTAACACCATGATATAGTATGCTTGTATTGTTCACTTGTTGTTGAGGCAGGATTATATCAATTCAAGCTCAAAGTTGAAAGCTCAGCGGGGATCTACTTCAGCCTTCCGGAATAAGGTACGAGGTCTGATCCTTTAGTGTTAGATACTTTGTTTCTATTGCATATTGGGAAAGATGGTGTTCTAGAGTCAAGTCTGTCTGTTGTGGTACCCCAAGCCATAGGAATTTCTCTCCGTAACAGTGACTCATTCTCCTACTGCTACAGAAGTTTATGAGATATATGATATCTCATCTTCTCATATGGTTGATTCTTAAGAAGACATTAAAATCTCTGTTATTGAAGAAAAACTCTCGTTCCATTCTATGCAAAAATTCTCTAGTACTGATTCTTCTATTTTAAAATTTTGTGCATAGTTTACCAGTGATTGTTTCATAATATGAAGAGGAATTTGATTTCTATATCTCTAATGATGTTGTTGGTGTGTAGATAAGTAATTCTTTGGATATTTTGGAAAGAATATCATATTTTAGGAGTGATCCTCACTCTCATTGATATTGAGCTTCCATGAAATTCCTACAAGATTGAATGCACCAATACTCAAAGTTTTGAAGAAGGAGAAAATTGTGCATCTACCATCTCGGTGGAGCACACTCTTGGATCTGATATGAACTTAGTTGGATCTGATATGATCTTATTTGGTTTGAATTTTAATTTCAATATCTTCCAGTCATGCTTGTAGTCATTCTCATCTTTTGGTGTGATAAATCAAGTACCGCAAGTCTCTTTCAAACTTGCTGCTGGGGATTTGATATTAGTTTCCTCTTGTGAGTTTTTTGATATTATATTTTGTGAATCATTGGTTATTTATGAATCTGTATCAGATTATGGAGCTTAAGAATTCGTTCTCCACAATCCCAGGGATTCTCTACCTTTCTATTTGATCACATGCTCATCTCCTCACAAAACTAGTAAAGAAAGAGACATTATGCATTTGCCTGGACACATGCTCCTAACACTTGGAGCTGATTATACCTCACATGGTTTGATGTTAAAGGATGCAATATGTCAGTTTCTTGGTTGTTCCTCACATGGTTCAAATTCTCAAGCATTGTTTTCTCTCTCATCAGTTGATTTTAGTTGCTCTACATGGGTCCAATTTTCATCTTGCAGTTGTCTATATTTCTGAATCAGTTAAGCATTTTATTCTTCTTCCAAAGAGGAAGATTCCTCCAAACATAATAATTTAGTTTGGATTCAGAGGTTCACATGCACAGACTCAGGATGCTGCTGCATAGAAGAACCAAGATACTACATTTGCTCCTGAGTAGTGCTGCAAATTGCAACAAAATTTTCATAAAGTTTTTATTCAAAACTTGTAATTTCTTGTTCCTGCTTTTGTTTTTTTTTTTTGGGGGGGGGGGGGGGGGGGGGGTTCCCATGAGGTTTTCCCCTATTTCCACAATTTAATAAGCAGTATTTTTTATTCTTTTAGATTGTATATGGGTGACTTTTGGCCTTGTTTCTAACGCCCATAGTTGTTTGAGTTAGTATTTTGGGGGGGGGGGTGTTAGGATTTATAATCCTCCCTTGTCCAAATTGGGATATTAGATTATATTTTCCTAACTTAGGAGTCATTTAGTTATTATTGGGTCCACCAGTACCATTGGGTACACTTGGACTAATGGGGCCACATGTACCAGTCACTAGAGTTTGGGGAACACATATAGAGGATAAATTCTACTGATTTCACATTCACGCATTAGTTTATGCGCCTCCTAGACCAATCCCTACAATTTAGGAGCCACTAGGATTGCTGACACCAACCTCCTTCAGTTGTTGGCAGTTGGTGACTAGTTAAGCTTAGTTATTCTTCAGTTACATTCAGTTAGATGTCCTCTAGTTTATTTAGCACCACTATTGCATGGATGCATGTGGGAAGACACCTATTCTCACCTACTTCTCACCTACCACATCACTAAGACTAGTTTAACTAATTATAACTGATTGAGAGACTGAATTAGACAATTGGAGCTTAGCTAGTTAGCTTCGATAGTGATTTAGACACTTCTAGTTATCCATGCATTCAAATTGAGTTGGTGATTTGAATCCTATCCACATGATTCGAATTCTCCTTTATGTAACGCTGTTGTGTACTGCTAGGATTGAATGAAGTTTATACTATAATTATACTGATAAATACTTGTCTGTTTCCTGTGAGATTTGTTTTGTTCAATGGGTATTACTCATTCCTTTACACTGCATAATAATTAAAATCTAATGGAACTCATTTCCTGAAGATCAATGGAACATTAATTCTAATATGGTATCAGAGCCTCCTTAGGAAAGCTTCAAGTCTGTCTGATCTTCACTGCACACTAGAAGCAGTCAGGTTTCCACATAAGTCCCACAAAGTGTGCATTGATAACTCTAGATTCATTCAGAGAAGTCTCAAAGATTTTTTATTCCATATGAACCCTAGGATATGTGTCATGTATGCCTTCAAGTGTAATAAAAATATTCATAGGGGACCTTACATAAGTCCTAGCTTATGGAATCAGTGCATGCCACTACTTATACTCTTTTATAATGATGCCCTCAAACATAGTATTAAACATTGGTTATAAAAAATGTCCAATGCAGAATCATAAGTATTTATTAACTCCTACAAAATAAAATGTGTAAATGGTACACACATCATGACTAAGTAAAACAGTTTAGCTTGCCATATTGTAGCCACTTAAAGGTGAGTTCCCATTGCTGGATGGGATAATAAGCACATGTAGATAATAGAAAATGCATTGTATTAGCCAATGTGCTAAGTAATTCAAGGCCTTCTATGGGCTGATAATCCTACAAGGGAGAAAGAGTTATTCTCAATTTGATAAAAGAATTTGAAATATAAATATTTACATTAAATGGTAAAGCATAACCCACGGAAGAAAAATAAATAAAGAGTAATGTGATGAAACAGTGACGACACTTCCCTATAAATGATGGAAGAACGATCATAGAAACTAGAAGTATAATTATGAAGAATCATCACATTTAAACCAATGTTAAAGTTAATTTACTAAATATGAGGTTAAAACCAAGCAAGAGAGTGATCTCCATATGTGTTATAAGTTTATAAATACCCTTACAAAATTTGTTTTTTAGGGGGTATTTTAGGGAAATTACACTTAGGTTGCTTTACTTTCATATTTTTTTTATTGTAGTATTGATTGTTTCTCATCATTATTTGTGATCAATTGGTATGCCATTAAATGCATCTATGTTTTGTGGGATTTGCAGATAGGGATTGTTGTCACACTCACAATGTGGCTTCCATATATTGGGTAATATATTCTCCCATGGGTCATCTGATGAGTTTAAGGGGAGTGTCTCTCAATTCGGTGACTAACAATGTTGCAGTGTATAGTTATGTAATCGACCTGTTGTTGGAGAAAAAAACACATAGAATCTAACTTTTAACCATTCACCTGGACTCACAACTAATAGTGTCCCAGTTAAACGACACATACCATGTTCATAATATTACTTTACTAAGAAAATTTATGAGGGTGCACTGTCTTGAATTCTATTTTAATTCATTACTTATATTCATGTTCCAAGAAGGATGAATTATGTGCCTGATACATTAGCTAATAGAGCATTAGATTGGAATTTTTCACATAATTAAAACAAGCACATTATATAAGTTAAGATCATGCACAAAATGTATATAAGGTCGATACATTTTTTTCATTAATATATAAGTTCTTCCATCAAGTACAAAAAATATGTAAGAATATAATACAAAATTGCGTTTCCTAGTCCTTAGTGATGCACATATAAGGTAAAATATACAAAATATTAAAAAATGGATCATGATTGCAAAACTATATAAAAAATGGATCAGTCCTTAGAACATAACACAAATGTATCCACCTATCAAAATAAGTGGATCCATCTAGCTAGTACTCCCACTCGTTGGCATTGCATAGCCTTTGGGAGATGCTCTATCCGATTAGGAGGAATCCCAAGGAAGAGTCCCAAGATATTATCTTGCACTTAAGGTAGGGAACCCTCTTCTCCCTCCTTCGACCAAGGGTCTTGTCATCAAATATAGGGACTCCCTATCGAGAACTCAAGACCTATGTTTCCACCATTGGTAAAAAAAATGCATCAATTCTCTTGCACACCAAAAAACTTTTCCTCTTGAATTTCTAAATATTTTAAAACAAAATATTATTTAAAAAAACTTTAAAAGCATTACTCACTTATACATCCCCCCAAAAAACTAAGAGGTAGGGTAAGGTCCAGTTCTTCCCAGAAGTAAATTCCAGTGTAATAAAATTCCTCAATTGTTGGGAGTTGACAACTTCACTACTCAAAGAAATCATTGTCAAATGCATTGAGAATGGATCCACTTCCTAACCGAGTGTACAATACATCCATTGATCCATATTGGGTTGTCATGGCTCAGGAGGTGGCAATGGTACCTGAGGGCACATTTGTGGAATCCACTCAAGAAAGAGCGACACTAAGATGCTTCGATACCCAAAGCTTTTATGCTTTCCTGTCTTGCAGTCAACCATTTGAGACTTCATCATTCATCATCAAATTAGTATACCAATAAAAAATAGTGGATCTCAAGCATTCAACCATGTAATGCATGTGGGATCAAGATAAATGATGTATAGCAACTAAACCCACCACTCAAGTGATGATATTCAAAATAATTTTCAAAGGAAAGATTTCTATCTTGGCAATGGGAATTTGGTAACCCATCTTTTGGGTCCTAGGCACACTGTAAGAATTGATGTATTCTTTCATAGTGAGTATTTTGTCCCTATTCCCAATTATTAGAGGGTTTATCAGTGCAACTTGCTGATATAACCCTATCAGGAAGTATATCGCATTAACGGTTATCTCCAAGGTATCCCCTTTTATCACAAATGTATTTTGATCGGAATCCCAATATATTATAAGCACTTGCAATGACTTCTTTTGGGATCACATGTAGGGAACATCAAAAAACTTAAGTAAACTACACCTTTAGAGAGAATTGAGAGTTAAAAGATCAACTAAGGCCCCTCTATCCAAGTATTCATGTTCCCTCTCCCTCCAAAATAAATCCATCCTAAAAAAATTAAAACAAGTTTGGAGTCAAGGTGCATTATTTTGTATGTTTACACTCGCCCCACATGCTTCTTATTGAGCATAGGTGTGTTTATACTTTCCTGTTCTATTGGACAAGTTCATGGATCCCTCCTCCACATGCCTCCTAAGAGAGAGAAGAGCGTGGGTGTAGTTGTGAAATTAAAATGGACTTAAAACCTCGAAATTTAAGCTAAATCAGGAAATGAAACCATTGAAATGAAAGAGAGGGACATGATAAAATACTTGGTGAAGACATAATGCCGATTTGAATACTAAGCAGTCCAAAATCCATAGTTGAATATTTAGGGTAAAACTTGCTCCAATGAGGTAAAATACACTAAGTTGATATTTTTGGCTTGGTAAAATATTTTAAAACTAATTTTTACCCACTTTCTATAGTTCTGTTCTTATTTTTAAGTGGTAAAAAGTTGTGACTAATGCTATTTCTCTAATTTGGTTTTATGCTTAGTAGGAAAATCATTTTGATAGTCACTTTTTGGTTTGATTGGGCCAGCCTACCTAATAGTTTTTTATTGTAACTAGAATATAGGATAGGATTCATTTTCATCATGCATATTTTTCATTATCCTTTCCATCGACACCACGCATCAGGATCCCAAAACATGGGGTTGCAACGTTATTCATTCTACATTTGAAAGGTTATAATTTCCATGTTAAAGTTTAGTAGTACATGGGTTCTTATTTTCAAACCTATGTTGTATTTTGGTGCCCATGTTGAAGCTTCTATTAAGATCAAGAGTCCCTTATTTCTCCTACCATGCCTTTTATTTGAAGTATCATGAACAATTCTGAATTTTATTATGGTTATTACCTGTGGGAGAATCTCAACATTTTTCATTTATTGTTGTTGCGCTTACATCCTATTGCTTGTGCTTCTAAGTTTAATGAATTCTCATTGCAATTTCACATTAATCGCTTACCACTTATGCACTCTCCTAAGTCTCTCACCTTTTCTATTATTGTATTCACATCTTGCAACCCTTATAAAACAAGACATTCTTCAAGAGTGTCCACATATTTCACATCCTTTTTTGTGTCTTATTTTGCATCTAGGTATGTTCTATTGGAATATACACCAATATTGAGAGGGGGGGTGAATCAATATTGGAAAGATTTTAACACTTTTTACTTTTGCAACTTTAAACAATATTCTCATAATCAATCATATACACACAAATCAACACCAAGACACAAGACATAGATATATTAAGAACATACTCAACAATTAACACGGATAAATCCATATCATGCATATATAAATATTTTAAACATAAGTAAACATGCAAACCCATAGTGATATTATTATCCATTCACTACAGAGACATTCAAATCCTCTAAAGACGATTTACAGTAACACAAATTAAATCTAGTGTAATCCACAATTAAAATAAAACATCGTAGCAGTGGTTCATGGACTGTATAACTTATCCATTCATTATGTATGCCCATGGGGCCACTGGTTTTTATAATAAACATGTTGGGAGTTATATAAACATAAATGAATTACATGTTCATCAAAGCATCTCCCATTTAAACCGCCACAGTCCCATAAAACAAAATTAAAACAAAATTGCCTCTCCAAACCCTTATCACTCCAAGAGGTGTCAAGAACTAGATTGTACATCACCACAATATAGCTAGGGATCAAATTCAACAACATGAGCTTCAAACTATTTCTCTCAGAAATGAGAATTGGCTAATAGAATCCATAGCTTACCTGGATTCCACACCAACTAAAGGAAGCACAAGTCTCTAACGCCCGAAATATCTGAGAAGACAAAACAAAATTAATAGTCAGAAGTATTCATATGTAAGTATGAAGGAAATGTAATGGAAGTTGAAAGAGCAGAGATTTCCCAACATAATATCATGTGTATAAACAAAGAAACCAAAAAACCAACGTCTCCCTAAGTTGTAGAACTTCCAGAGGCATACCAACAAAGCATTACAATCTCTCAACGTCACCTAAACTCACCCATATGAGCAAAACTTTGAACCAAAGATAAACCCTCGTCCTCCCTTCTTCTACTCATGAACGATAAAAACACCAAAATGGAAAAAGCATATAGGTTTGGGAAAGCTACCAAGACCAAGAACCTTCTTCAATACATTGTCAACATGGAAGGCAATCAATGAATAGTATTGACCTTTTTACATGGCATCTTTAAATTCCTAGCCAACACCACATTAACATATAGGTTGTAAACGTTGCCCAATACCTTCGATAATGGTTTGAAGATCAAAGGTTTGTAACTCCATATGACCTTAGGAGATGTGTAATTTATGCCTTCAAGTGTAATCAAAATATTCATATGGGACCTTACATAAGTCCTAGCTTATGGAGTCAACACATGCCAAGAATTTTACTCTTTTATAATGATGCCCTCAAACATAGTATTAAACATTGGTTATTAAAGATGTCCAATGCACACTCATAAGCATTTATTAACTCTTACAAAATAAAATGTGTAAATGGTACACACATCATGACTAAGTAAAAGAGTTTAGTTTTCAAGATTGTAGCCACTTAAAGGTGACTTCCCACGCTGGATCGGATAATAAGCACATGTAGATAAGAGAAAATGAGTAGTATTAGCCAATGTGATAAGTAAGCCCATGACTTATATGGGCCAATACTCATACAAGGGAGAACGAGTGATTCTCAATTTAATAAACTATTTTGAAATATAAATATTTACATTAAATGGTAAAGCATAGCCAATGGCAGAAAAGTACAAAGAGTAATGTGATGAAACGGTGATGACACTTCCCTATCAATGATGGAAAAACAATCATAGAAACCATAAGTATAATTATGAAGAATCATCAATATTAAACCAATGTTGAAATTAATTTACTAAATATGAGGTTAAAACCAAGCAAGAGAGAAATCTCCATATGTGTTATAAGTTTATAAAGACCCTTACAAAATTTGTTTTTAGGGGGTATTTTAGGGAAATTACACCTAGGTTGCTTTACTTTCATATGTTTTTATTGTAGTATTGGTCGTTTCTCATCGTTATTTGTGCTCTATCGATATGCCATTAAATGCACCTATGTTTTGTGGGATTTGCATATAGGGCTAGCTGTCACACTTGGAATGTGGCTTCCATAGCTTGGGTAATATATTATCCCACATGTCATATCATGAGTTCAAGGGGAGTGGCTCTCAATTTGGTGACAACAATGTTGTTGCGTATAGTTCCGTAATCGACCTAATGTTGGAAGCAATTTCACATAGAATCTAACATTTAACTTTTCACTTGGACTCACAACTACTAGTGTCCTAGTTAAACGACACATATTGTGTTCATAATCCTACTATACTAAGAAAAATTATGAGGGCACACTTTCTTGAATTCTACTTTAATTGATTACTTATATTCATGTGCCAATAAGGATGAATTATGTGTCTAATACATTAGCTAATAGTGCATTAGATTGGCATTTTTTAAATAATTGAAACAAGCACATTATATAAGGAAAGAACATGTACAAAATGTATATAAGGTTGATAATTTTTTTTCATCAATATATAATTTCTTCCATCAAGTAAAAAAAAATATGTAAGAACATACTACAAAATTGGGCTTCCTAGTCCTCAATGGTGCACATATAATGTAAAATGTACAAAATATTAAAAAATGGATCATGATTGCAAAACTATATCCAAAATGGATCAGTCCTTAGAACATAACACAACTATAGCCACCTATCAAATTATGTGGATCCATCTAGCTAATACTCCCACTAGTTGGAACTACATAGCCTTTGGAGATGCTCTATCCGATTAGGAGGAATCATAAGGCGAGTCCAAAGATATTATATTGTACTTAAGCCATGGTACCCTCTTCTCCCTCCTTTAGCCAAGGATCTTGTCGTCAAATTTACAGATTCCCTATCGGGAACTCAAGACCTATGTTTGCACCATTGGTAAAAAATGCATCAATTCTCTTGCACACAAAAACAATTTGCCTCTTGAATTTCTAAATATTTCAAAAATACATAAAATAAAATATTCTTTCAAAATTTATTAAAAGCATTACTCACTAATACATCCCCCAGAAAAACTAAGAGGTAGGATAAGGTCCAGTTCTCCTCAGAAGTAAATTCGAGTGTAAGAAAATTTCTCAATTGTTCAGAGATGACGACTCCACTACTCAAAGAAATCATTGTCAAATGCACTGAGAATGGGTCCAGATCCTAACCGGTACATATGATACATCCATTGAGCTATATTGGGTTTTCATGGCTCAGGAGGCGGAAATGGTACCCGAGGGCACATATGTGGAATCCACTCAAGAGAGAATGACACTAAGATGATTTGATACCCAATTTTTTTCTTCTTTCCTATGTTGCATGCAACCATTTGAGACTTCATCATTCATCAACAAATTAGAACACCAATAAAAAATAGTGGATCTCAAGCATTCAACCCTGTAATACATGTGGGATCAATATGATTGTTGTATAGTAACTAAACCCACCACTCAGGTGATGATATTCAAAATAATTTTCAAAGGAAAGCTTGCTATCCTGGAAATGGGAATTTGGTAGCCCATCTTTTGGGTCCTAAGCATACTATAAGCATTAACTCCTTAGAATTTATTCACTCTTCTAAGACTCTCACCTTCTCTATTATTGTAGTCACATCTTGCAACCCTTATCAAAGTATTCATGCTTCAAGAGTGTCCACATCATTGCACATCCTTTTTTGTTGGTTATTTTGCATCTAGGTATGTTATATTTGAATACACATAAAATATTGAGAGGGGGTGAATCAATATTGGAATGATTTTAACACTTTTTACTTTTGAAACTTTAAACAATATTCTCATAATCAATCATATACATAGAAATCAACACCAAGACACAATACATAAATATTTCACGTGGAAACCCAACAAGGGAGAAAACCATAGAATGTTTTTGTTATATTAAAAAAGAATAACATTATTTACAAGCTTCAAGCTATGAGGGACACATGTCCCTGCAATAATCACCCACTAAGCATAGACTTTATAGGCACCAACCCATTGAGCGAGTAAGGACACCAATTCTCTTTGCAAGCACCCACTTACATTTCTCAATCTAACAGATACCCACCTATCAAAATGACCAGGACACTAATCCTCACTGTAAGCACCTAATCACAGCTTACAAGCACCAACCTACCAAGCATCAACCTATTAAGAAGATGGGGAAAGTAATCTTCTTGCTTGCACCTCTTATCCACCCTTAAGATAATTTCATACAAAACTCCAACATAGAGTTGTTTCTTTGTTCCTATTTTGAATCTACTTCCACGCAACCCTATTTTTGTACAAATTGTTTACCAGTATAAATATCCTTGATTATGGTAATTGGATAGAGTATTCATCAAAACGAAAACTCACCGGAACACATGATTTTAGTGACTCACAGAAGTATTCAACAAAGTAATCAACCACCACTTCTTACAGTAGTTCATCTAAATCATTATCTGTCAAAACAAATTTGTATGTCCTAGAATTCACACTAAAACATGTTCATATGTCCTAACATTTATACTTCAAATTATACACCCCTAAGATCATTACATTTCCTCCATTTATTTTGGTAACTCATCACAACACTTTGGAGAATGAATGATTATCAGAACCCTTGATTTTAGTAGTTCACCAGAATCTTTCGAATGGAGTGACTCACTACCATAGCCATTGTTTGGATATCTTCATATCACATTTTATTTAATTATGTAGAAAATTCATGTCATATTGCATACATTCAATTTTAGAGTGAGTCTTCATCAAATCACATTCGTATATCTTTGTTATCAAATTATACCTCTCATCGTTATTGAAACCTACAATAAAATCCCTAGAACATTCAACAAGATTGCATTTCCCTTTTTAAAATTTGTTTGCCATTGATTTCATTTTTTTGATTCTACACACCTTAGAGCTTCACCCTCTCACACCTAAAATGCGTCAAGTCACTTTTACTTATACGATTCAGCAATTTATCTTGGTATTGAATCGTTCGTTTGGCATGGGGCATTATCTAGAAGGGCTAACCTATTCAGGGAAAAGTGAGGCCATTTCTGGGTAATATACCACAAATATGGGCATTAACATAACACCATTTCCATTAAATGAACGACGAATTGTTCATTATAATATTCATGTTCCATTCATATGTAATCCAATAGACGTTAATCTCGAGCTATCCTTAAGCACAATTCACGTCCTCATTTTTAGAAAAAAATGTCCAACTCGACTAGTCCACAACTTATAGGAAATCTGGTAACACATGTTCTATGGTTGTGCTCATTTGAATGCGTGTTGAAAACCTTGGAGAATTACCAAAACTCCTATATATTATTATGATAATACAGCCTTTGTTGTGATTCTAGTAATCATAGAATTCTACACATCCGATAATTTGATAATCATAAAAGTCTGTACATCCTCTGTGTTTTCAATAACTTTTATGGTTCCAATAACTTAATATGTGCTATGTGGTTCTGGTAATATTTATGTCCTCAATGGTTCTAGCAATACAATTTGGAGTTAATCCTGAGTGAGAATCGTGTTTCCTTCTTGGATAACAAATCTAGTCAAACAAATGAGTAGAAATACAGGATCACATCCTATAGGTTTTCCAGTAGTTTGCATCCTATAGGATTTTTTATAGTTATTTAGGTTCCCATAGTTCCTGGTCTATTACTTGAAGTTTTTTGTTATAGTAATAACTTATGTTTCTATAATTAATTTTTGCTGGTAATCGCTTATGTTCGGGTAATTATCGTCTACTAGTAATAGTTTATGTTCTGGTAATTACTATCTGCTAGTTGATATGATCTTATATGCATATTTTCAACCACCCTCAACAACTTTGAAATTAGTGACAATCATGTTATCGAATGTGGTTGTCATTGGTGTCAAAGGAGTTCACTAATGACAAAGGAATAACAAATGACACGATGGCATGGAAAACTCAGTGAATGATAAAAGAGTAAACAAAGGAAGTGATGACATGGCATGTATGATCATGTTGCATGTGTTATGAGGTTGCAAATTCATATTGTTGGATTTTCTCCCTCCTCCGAGGGTCCTGAACCAGGTTCAGTTCCTCCTGCTCTGCGCAACAAATCCCAAGATATCAGCCTGACAGAGAAGAGCTCAGTCGGCATCACCTGTGACGCATATGTAGTCTCACCCAAGATATCTCAGTTGGATGGGTAACTGCCAGAACCACGTTTCTGCAGTTGGGTGGGGGAATTTCTGGTACCTTGGCCTCTTACCAAGGGTATTAACAAAGTCTCTGGGTGGATTATTTACTTGTGCTATGAATAGTTAGACTATGACCTGCTTTTCCTATGAAACCTATTCTATCAACAATATTTATACAGTATGATTGCATTCAATTAGTACTATGCGACTAATATACATTTATTCATTCATAAGAAAATATATAATTAACCATTCAATACAACAATTACATAGATAACTCAAACACATGCATCATTCACACATATACATAAGATATAGTGTGGAAACCCATCTGGGAAAAAACCACAAAGGTGCTCTTCAAGTGGCTTGAGGAAATATATGCACCTTTTGTTTGCGCACTAAGTTGCAGACTCTGTTCTAGATCTTCTTCTCTATATCTACAAACTCTTCCCTATTCTCACTTCTCTCTAATCCTCTCTCTGCTCTTTTCCTACTTATTTCTACTAATGATCTGTACACAGCCTAGATCGACTCAACCCTTCCTACTCTTCTGTGCACTCAGCTACAGATCCTTCAACTTGTATTCACTCAGCAATAATAACAGACAACAATACACAGCTATCGACAGTGAAGCTCATACTAGTGAATCTAACTGTAAAGAAGATAACCCACAAACAACTTGGGTTCCTTCTTTTATATCCTTATTACAGACTTGAGACCGACGCATTACATAATCGATATAGATTCATTAAATACTTGTTACCTGTAGCTTTCTCAATCGACTTCCCCTTTCACCCAATAAGTTTTCTTTCCTAGTCTAGTAACACCTAATGGGAGGCACTAACGGCCTAACTTACAAAGATGCATTCATGCATGTGGTTTCTGGTGAGTCTCATTGAACTTGTACCCACAATCCTTAAGGCCTATCGCTTTTTGAGCGTTATGTCTTACTATCACTTTCTAGCCGTTATCCTACTTGTACGCATTCTACTACTGATATTAAGTCATACCTTCCCTTGTCGCACTCCTTGCTTTTGTCGCGACTTCCTCTTCTGGAAGCTCTTACTCTTCTTCTTCTTTCCTTTCACTGCCTATGTCACAACTTTCTTTCTCCTCTTGCTTTTCTGTCACTTCCTCTATCATAGATTCTTCTTTTCCTTTAGCTCTTCTCCATACTTAGGAGGAATTATGATTAAATTCTACCTTATTGTCCCTAGGCCCAACAGGACCCCGACACTCACCTGTGGCTCTCCCCAAGCCACTCAAAGCTATTCCTCCATGTTTTTACTTGTGCTGATTTTTCTCTGAAAATATTCCATGATTTTCACCACTCTTTCTACTTCTACGCACACTTCTTCTTATTTCTTCTGCAATTGCTCCACCAGGTCGAAATTGACTTGTTCTGGCATGACCTTCTCTAATGATGTCACGATTTTGCACACCTTTTGATGTACATGTTGAATGATAGCTGTAACTTTTTCTACATCAACCAGCAACTCTTCCACCTTCTCCTCACGCTGTTGTTGTTGTGTGTGGAACACTGTCATTTGTTGCTGTAATTTCTTCATCTTGGTTGACTTATCCATTTTATGTGCTAAGGGTAGTTGCTTCATATAATTCCTTATATGTGTAATATTTACTTCAAATGCATTCAGTTCATTTGCAATCTTCTGCTATCTTATTTGCAACTTCAATTGTTGCTTCTCTTCTTTTCTCTAGCACTTTTGGAGGTATGTTTGGTCTTATCTGCTCTTCCTATTTTGTAACCTTTTTCTTAAGTTCAGTCACTATCTTTCCAAGTCAAATTACCTTGTCTTATACCTACATTTCCAATGTAATTTTATCATCTTCAAGATTTGAACAAGCTAGGTTTACAGCATTCTCAAGTTCGAGTTTACTTTCTTCTCCTGCTTTTACTTTTTGCTTGGTCTTTTGCATCCATTGGGCTCTATATACTTCTTGTCTAGACCCGTGGTTCAATAAATCAACACAATACCAACATGGCACCCCAAGACATCAACCCGACAGAGCAAGCTCAGTCGACAACACTTGTGAAGCAAGCACACTCTCACCCGAGATATCTTAATGGGTAACTTCCAAAACCATGTTTCCGCAGTTGGCAAGGGATTATAGTCCCTTGGTGCGTGACCAAGGTGCTCAACAAAGATGATGGGATGGAGTCTGTCACTCTGTGACGATGGCCAAACCCTTATACTCTACATGCAGTGCATGACTCACATTTATACTGAGCAGATTAACAATGAGCTTATACACAACAGTTCAACAATACTTTTGAGCATTTATACATTCATACTGTGACATTCATATAACATAACTGTAACTGTAATAATGTAATATAGGAAAACATCCACATAAGCATTCACCATTCAACAACATTCATCCATATAACACTAGAAATAACGTGGAAACTCATCTGGGAAAAATTGCCAAGGTGCTCTTCATCTGGCATGAGAATTGAATATAGCACCTTTGCAGCCTGCAACTTCTAGACTGTTCTTAAGATATGTCTTTCTGACTCAATCTTCTTGGTCTCATACTCTCTGGTTTATTCTTCTATCTACTCCTACTGATCCACACACAACATGGATCCACTCTTCTACTCTACTAACAGTCTGCGCACACAGCTGCAAGATCCACAGCTTAACAACCTTTTACTCCTACCAGACTCTCCTTTGAGTCGACCTTACTGCCTCTAACTGGCTAACAATCTAGCTTGTCAAATTTAACCAACAACAACCCTTATACAGAGCAGGTTCCTTCTACTTATATTATCTATGAGACCATGTAGGGTCGATTGAGTAAAAATTAGTTATTATAGACTCAACAACTTACAAAATATCTCTATTACATAAATGTTGGCCCATGCCTAGCCATGAAATTCCTAGAAGACATTAACCATAACTTTAACTAGCCGCGCAAATGTCTTTCAACTTGCATGTATTGGTCATAACTAGTCGCAAATGATGTCCTTCCATTTTCTGTTGGTTCTTCCTTTTGTTGTCTTCCTTTATTTCCACCTGTCCAGCTTTAACTCTTCTACCTGCATCTTCCATCAACTCGGGTTTGCCTTCCTCATTGCAAGTATCCTCATCACAGCTTTCCTTCTGCTCTTCCTCTGTCGCGCACATACTTTTACTCTTTTGCTTGTGCATATGTTTTATCCTTGTATACTTTTCCTTCTTTTCCTCTTTCTTCTCTTGTCCCAGCACGCCCCCAACACTCACATGTGGCTCATCCTGAGCGACTAATAAAAAAGGGACTTTTCCACAAAATTTTGTGCCGCAAAACTTCATGTTTCCCCCAAAAACTTATGTTTCTGGCGTTGGCTGCGCCACAGGACCAAGCATATCATGTAATTCTTTTAAAACTTGTTGTACCCAAGCAACATCCATGCTGAATTCCTTATCTTGTTTCTCCAATTGCTCCACTTGGTCAGAACTGATGTGTTTTGACGGTCTTGCTTCCATCGATTGCGCAATATGCTGAAGCTTCTGCTGCACAGGATGAATAATCCCTGTCACCCATACTACTTCCGACTGATATGTTTCTACCTCCTCATTTCTAGTGCGCTCTCGGCTATTGAAGAGATTGAGCTTCATGTTGAAGTTGTTTGATCTCATCCATCTTAGTAACCTTCTCTTGCAGTGATAGCTTCTTCATCTCTTCCTTCACAGTGGCAATTTTCTGATTAGCTTGTTGCACATCCGCCTTGATCTTTTCTCCCATATAATCTTCTAGAAGCACCTCCCATATAGTGGAAATGACTTCAACTACCTTAGTGTAGAGCTTTTCTCCGTCACAGCCTTAAACGCTGCTTTACTACACTCCTCAAGCAGCTCTGGAGGTGTGCTTGGTACCTGCCTTGCTTGAAGTTCCTCATCATGCTTCTTCCATTCTATTGCAATCCATGACAATAGAGCAAACTTAGCTACTGAATCTTCATCTTTCTAGCCCACTTTCGGCGGGAACCCGACAACTACACCCTTAATAGTCTCAGCTAGCGCAACGCGGCTTTGCTCATGTGCATCAATTTCTTGTTATTTTTCCTTAAGGAGGGACTTGCACCCTTCAATTTCTTGCTCCTTTTCCTTAAGGAGGGCCTTATGCGCCTCTGCCTTCCTTTGTTTTTTTGTTGCCTGATAGGAAACAACATTCTCCCTCGTCTGTATATCTAATGTGGCTGCTTGTTGTAAGCCATATAATTCACTAAAGGGCAGCTTGGAGAAGTCGATTTCCACTTTGGCAAATTCCTTGACAACATCATCGAATGTGGTCATCTCCATACCTGTTTCCAGTGCACACCCTTGGATCTGTACTTTGATCGACGATAGTAACTCTGGCCTGACTAATTGGACATTGGGATCCACGCCATATGTCTCAACCTCAACAGTGGCTTTGACCTCGTTAATGGTGTCTACCAATGAATGGTATTAGGATCAGCAGCCAAGAGTAGTGAAATTTGTGATTAGGGTCCTCTTGTTCCTGTTGCGCATCATCTATCAGTTCATTGAGTATAAACTATGACCAATTGAAAATCAGTCCTTTCCTGCACAGTTCTACAAGCTCTACTACTCCAGCAGTACATTCATTTGGTCTCATCTTGCGCAACAACTTACAAGAGAGGAGATTTGCAGCGAACCGCACTATGTTATCCTTAATAGGGGGAATTTGAAATCCCCTCTTCACATGCTGAAGGTCATACTTCTGCTTTATCTTGTTGGTGTCCTTTTGGTGCAAATATGGCACCAAGTCTTCTCCTGTCTTTGGTAGACCTATAATTGAAGAAATAAGCTCGACGTCAATCGGGTATGGTTGATCAAGCCATAAGAATCCCCTATGGAAACAGACCAGAAGTTGTATCATGTATGTATTAACCTACATACTATGGCAAAAATGCGACATGAACAACAAGTCCAATAGTCCTATGTTGGCGATGCTAGTAGCCCCCTGCATTGGTACTAGGACCTGCACCTGAGTGGGTCCTGCTTGATTTGTAGTCATGCAATTATTTATTTCCAATCCAAACTGCAGGCGAGTGTCAACATATTCGAATGTCAAGCTGGCAATTTTTGGCATTAGATTCCTTAGAAGGGGTACATCATTAGGGATTCGGGGCATGATTAAAATTGTGGATGCTTTCTTTGGAAGCGTCACATCTTCCGCATCAGCTCTTCTGGGCCGAACATAGTGCAGGAATTCATCTTCTTCCCTTTTGTCACTCGTGTCTCTATGAGGTGGTGAGTCCTCATTCATGAGGGCCTCCTCCTTTGGGTCTTCCTCCATTGGTTCTTTCCTGGGGTTATCCACAATGACCTTAGCCTTCCGTTTCCTGGATGGTGGTCGTGCAGAAGGATCTCCAGCTGCTCACTCATCGGCCTGTCTCGGCTCCATGACTAGTGGTGTAGCTGTAGATGGCGGTCTCTGAACTCGGTTCAGCATAGGGCGCTAACCAGGGGTTGGGATATTGGCAAGAACGGTCACAGGACTAACCACAGGGATAGCTATAGGAGCAGGTTTCTTCCTTGTTTGTGCCATCGAGTCGATTTCTGGTTGTTGTATCTCGGGTGATTCTATCTCTTCCTCAATTGGGAAACCCGAGACAACAGTTGTGTTAAATAAATCACTCTCACTGGGAATATCTATTACCATGGGTGTCGACTTACTCTATGATAGGATTCAGTTCTGTAAACTCTCGGCTCTGGTTCTCTCTGCTCTCTCTGTGTGCGTAAAAGAATGTTTAATGGTGAAGCATTGTATTTATACGTGCCTCTCTATCCTTCAGTTGTCATGTGATGGGAGGTTGACATCTAATCGATCACATGGGCTTCTCGACCAATGCATTTCTACACTAACTCAACATCTTGATCTGCGGGTTGTACCTGTTAGCACAGTTATGGAAGTTATGCTGAGGATAAATTGGCAGGACCGAAAAGCACGGCATCGTTCTGCTTGTATAGTATCAAATTTCTGACTCTTAGCTATCATAACCACCTCGATTTCTACTACATATTTGCACTTTAATGTCGTCCAGCCTGTCATCTCCACTTTTTGCAGTACTTTCCACCTTTTCCTGTGCTTCTTGCTTTTTCATGCGGTGTGCACTAGTTTCGTCACATACATGCGAGAGAACACTTTACATCTTTTGGCCTCTCTCTTTTTTTCGTAGCGTAACATGATTCTAGCCAGTGACGTTACAACCATCATAGTATGGTTTTAGGATACTACTGTTCACCAGACCCGTGACATAAGTACCATCTAGTTTCTGCAGTTTTACTGCGCCTGCATTAGTGATGTGCAGGATCACATATGGCCCTAGCCAATGTGTTTTCAACTTGCCTGGATGTTTGAAAATTTTGATGTCATACATCAACACAAGTCCTCCAAATTTGAATGGCTTAACCTGAATATGGCGATCATACCATGCTTTCTGTTGCTGCATCTCAACTGTTCAATGAAATCCTGTGAGGAAGCGTTCTTCTTCCATCTGTACAAGATATGACAACCTTTGTTCAGCAACATATCCATCGGTCATCTCTGTCAGTGCAACAATTCTTAGACTCGGTACAATGTACTCCTTTGGAACAACAACTTCTTGTCCATATACTAGTTTGAAAGGAGTGTGTCATGTTAGTCACTTGCAAGTTGTGTGATATGCCCATAGCACAATTGAGACTTTTTGATCCCAGTCATCTCGGCGCACATTGCATACCTTGGTCAATGCATTCTCCAAAATGAAAGCTTTGACTGTTCCATTCGCTTGAGGATGATAGGGTGTCGTCTTCTTATGCTGAATCTAAAACTTTGCAGTCAGCTCAGCAATCACTTTGTTAACAAAATGAGTACCTTGGTCACTTAGTAGAATCTTTGGAAAACCAAATATGGTGACTATATTTTCAAATAAAAACTTTGTCACAGTTGCAGTGGTACAATATTTAACAGGCGTAGCTTAAGCCCATTTGTTTAATAAGTCTGTTGCAGTGATAATTTAGTGCACACTAGTTCTCTTCCATGATGGACTGATTGATCCCACAAAATCAACTACCCACTTGTCGGCTGCTTGAAGGATTATCTGCAACGCAAGCAACATCTCGTCGTGGCGCGACGGTTTTCCTATTCTCTAACAGATATCACAGTGCCTGCAGAATCTTTTACTAT
Organism: Pseudotsuga menziesii; assembly: GCA_001517045.1. Lineage (NCBI taxonomy): Eukaryota > Viridiplantae > Streptophyta > Pinopsida > Pinales > Pinaceae > Pseudotsuga > Pseudotsuga menziesii. The sequence continues at coordinate 229,418 of LPNX010512197.1, read as the reverse complement.
CCATGTGTATGGTTGGCCACCACAGTCCTGCCTGCAATATCTTATGCACAATTTATTTTCTTGCATAGTGTCCTCCTACGACACTAGCATGTGCTTCGCTCATTACCCAAGGTCGTTCATAATAAAAAACACATCAACGCAATATTTCATCAGCGCCCAACTTGTACAGATGTCCCGCGATCAATGCATAGTCAACAGCTTTGACAACCAAATGTTTCTTCTAATTAGTTGACATTCCTTCAGGTGCATATCCTATGCTCAAAAAGTGAATGATTGCATTAAACTCATGGTTCTGATTGTCCATCATGTGGATCACAAATAGTTGTGTGTTAGGAAAATTATCTTCCAGGCTGGTTGGATTTTCACCACTTTCTATCCTTGAGAGGTGGTCTGGCCTAACATTCAGTTGACCAGGTTTGACAACGAACTCAAAATAAAATTCTTGAAAGAGGAGAAGCCATCTGTAGATCTTCCCCCCCAACACTGGCTTGTTGACTAGGTATTTCAATGCTGAATGGTAAGTGTACATTTGAAAATGCCCACCCAACAAATAGTTTTTGAAATTTCGAAGAACATAAACCATAGTGAGGCCTTCTCTTTCCGTCGTCATGTAGTTATTTTCTATTGTCAACAGTTTCTTGCTAGCAAAAGAAATAGGGTGGTCAAGCCCACCTTCTCCTGGTTGTGTCAAGACTATGTCGAGCGCGACAGAAGATGCATCTACATGCACATGAAATTCCTTTTTCCAGATGGGAAATACAAGTATTGGTACAGTGGCCATTGCGTTCTTCAATTTATCTAAGCTTTCCTGGAAAGCTGCTGTCCATTGAAGCTTTGTGTCTTTCTTTAACAGTTTCTCCATAGGTGCAGTGATTGCTGCATATCCTTTGATGAACTTCCTGCAGTAGCTTGTATGTACCAACACTGATCTGAGTTGCATGACTGATTTAGGAAATGGTAAGTCAAGAATAATCGCAATCTTTGTTGGGTCGACGAAAATACCATAGTGACACACAACGTGACCCAACAGCACACCAAACTGTGCGCCAAATATATATTTCTTGAAATTGAGCACAATCTGATACTAGCGACAATGGAATAGCATCATGCGCAGACTCTCAATAGGGTCTCTTACTAGACCAAACACAATCCAATCATCAAAGTAGACCTCAAGAAATTTATGAATAAAATCTTTAAAAGAGGATAGTACTATTCTAGAAAAATAGCAGGTGCATTCTTGAGTCCAAAGGGCATTATCGTATACTGGTAGCATCCCCATTCGGTGACAAAGGTCATTTTTTGGAGATCCTCCTTCACGATTCTGACTTGATGATAGCCAGAGAAGCCATCAGTAAATGAATACATTTCTTGTCCTCTGACACTTTCAAGTACTTCATCTGTAAATGGTGTTGGGAATGGATCGTGTAATCATGCATCGTTCAACTTCCTTAGATCGACACAGATCCTTACTTCACCGGTTTTTTTCTTAGCCTAGATCATTATAGGGCTCATCCACTCTGACTCTTCAATAGGTTCAATGATTGCTGCATTGAGCATGCGATCCAATTCTTATTTTACCTTCTCTTTATACCTTGGATTCAACCTATATGGTCGCTGATTACTGGGTTTAGCATCTGGTCGCAAGGGTATCTTCATCTCCCCTAGATCTCATACTGTCCCCTTCATCTTTGAAAAGTTGGTGGGGAATAGGTCTTGTTACTCGTGCAGTAAGTCTGTGATCTTCGTGAATGTCTCTTCATCGCAATAATATCCTATATTGGCAAAATTTGGGTTCTTCGGTGACCCAATGTTTAGTTTTTTATTTTTATTTTCAATGGCTTAAGGAACTGGTCACTTGAAATATCGCTTCCTTCTACCGCGTGGGTGCCCTCTGATTTTGGTATGTTTATGTTGTTTGAATCATCATCTGGGTCTCCAGACAGATTGTAGCAAGCCATCCATTGTTGAATGGTCACACTGCATTGGTGAGAATTGGCCTCTTCAATAGGGATTTCAGCGAATATCTTATCCTTTATCATTTGAAGTGCAGCATCAACTGTAGGTTCCTCATCAACAAATTCAAATGTGTACGCGAACTGCTTAGTGAGCCCTTTCGAAAACTGGATTCCTTGCCACAATTCCATAGATGCATACCAGGCTATAGGTGTCATTTCCAATGTATGTATGAAATGATGGACCCATTCTTGTTGCAGGTATTAGAAAAATACCGAGCGATAGTGGTTAAGATGTTCAACAGGGTTCGCTGGTCCTGAATACTTGTGATTCACAAGGGTTACTTCTTCGCCAAATATGACTTGCATCAATATTCTGCGCTGTGGCCAATCTATTATGGACTACTTGTGTGCACCCCAGCATCTAGCCGGTGTAGATTTTAGCACATGATCTAGTGTGGACAAACAATGCGATTCCGTTACAAGTGCTCCAAACTTAGTTAAGAAGGTGGCAAGGTTAGGTAGACCCTCATAGGTGGGAAGCTCTTTTAATTCATTCTCCACCCGTCGCACAGACCTTGTAACTCTCACACACCTCCTCATAGAGATCTCATGTAGTCTATTTTTCCAATTCTCCAAGGCCTCCCTTGAGTTGGATGTGCAGGAGCTAGAACTCTTCTAGATTAGGTTTCTATCCATTGTTGGATTGATGTAATATTCTGCATGGCAGTGACATTATATATCTGGTCAAGGTAGTCAGCCTGTCTATCATTGTAGACAGGCTCAACATATCTCTATCCCTGTAATGGATCAATGGGCAACACCACTCTCATCTCATTATCCTCGAATGAAAGGATCCTTTTCTTAAAGTTTATAATGGTATGATTGTCTATGGCCCAATATATCCCCATCAACGCGGGATATGGGTTTGTGTCGTCAACAATATTAATAACTTCAAAATCTACAAATGTGCGCAATCCTTTGATGTCGATAGGGACTTGACTCAATCTTCCAATTGGGAGGACCTTCACCTGATTAGAAAGTCGCAACTGGACAGGAGACCAGTCCAAGTGCGGCTTGCCCAATCTTTCCCAAGTTTGTCACATCAAAATATTGATGTTGGAACCTAAGTCTAAGATGATGTAATCCATGTTATAATCCGCTATCTGCGTAGTCATTCTTAAATCACGTCTAGCTTTGAATTTTTTTCCAACCTGGTTAACTTTCTTATTAGGTTGTGGATCTACTGGTGTTTCTTCTATCAATGCGTGTAGTTCCACGATAACGTCTTTATCGTGTATTAGCACTAAGCAACTTGATAGGAAGGACTTGATCTTACTAACCTTTTGTGGAGTCCTCTTCTGGAATATCTACTGAAATCATTCAAGCATCTTCCTGACCTCTTTTGATGTTATTGGTTCTTCTAGATCCACAAACTCACGTCGCACATCCATGAATACTTGATTCTATTTTTGGACGTCGAATGGTACCTTCTTCTGTTTTGCAGGTCGTACCTGTGGATGTAGTTGTTCTTGCGGTTTATCTTGATCATCTCTAGTCACAACACCTCATCGTGTTACGACATCAACGTTTGGATCTCTCGGCTCAGCAGTAATAATCTAAACGTTCAAGTTCAGATTCAGGTTTGGGTTTGGATTATGCACAGGGTTAGGACCTATGATGGTTCTATCTTGCCACTTTGTGATCAACTGGGGACATTTCTCTACATTATGGTCCTGTCCCTTACAGTATGAACATGTCTTTGCAATTTCCAGGAAATCTCTGGTGTAGTAACCTAGTTTTCCATAGTTATAGCATGTAACTTGACCTCTTCCTCTACCAAATCCTCCTCCTCCTTTGCCTCTGAAGTTTCCACCACCCCTTCCTTGCGGGTGTGGTTGCTGTGGCAGGCACTGATTCTGCTAGTAATGCAGCTGGTAGTGATTTTGTTGTGCATATGGTTGGTGTGGTGCATATTGTTACTGGTTTCGATACTGATTAGGTGGGAACTACGCAGGCTGATATGATGGTTGCATCGGTTCGGTTTGATCCTACCCCTCATTCTTCATCAAGTAAGTGTCAACCGTCTTTTCCTTCAGGAGCTAGTATGCTCTGCAATCCTTCTCTTGATGTCCTACTAACTTGAAAAATTTACAAAACAGGTTTGTTGGGGTACTTACAACTTTTTTCAAATATACACACTCCTCGTCGCAATGCCCTCTAGACTGGCATATGTGACACCAGGGTAGCCCATGGCCATTTAATGGGTTTGGTGCACCGAATGAGACGCAATTCATGAATTTCAAATAGTTATCCTTAGTGTGTCCATCCATTCTGCATTTCATGCACCATAAGTCTTCTTGTGCTTCCTTGCCCTTTTTTTTATCCTATAGTTGTATCACCAGATTAGCTAGCTGCGACTGAATCTGCACCATCCCTGCGGCACCATTGTCGATTGGCGAGGCCTCTAACTTCATTTCCAACTCTAGATCTTCTTTCTGCAACTCAATATTTTGTTGCATCAGTGGCCCTCAGATGTGAGGTAACAGTGCAGCAATAAACCACTTGTTATGCTGTACATTTGACATCTGGAAGCTTACCTTGGCCATCAGAGTCTCGAGTCGTTGGTCAAATTCCCACAGTAACTCTTCCAATGCTTGTTTGATTTCTTTGTTCTCATTGATGCATTGCAACTCTGACATAGGTTTTATGAACTCAAATATCATTGCGGATCGTATCTCATCAAGGGTCTTCTGCGGTGTTCCTGGTGGTACTACACAGAACTTCATAAACCAGTCAAGTGCACGACCCCTTAGAGTCGTGATCATTTGCGCTTTCTTCAAGTTCGCGTTCTAAACTAAGTGAACCATCCAAACGGCTTCACAAATGAACCAATGTTTCTCTGGATCTTTTGCTCCATTACCATTGAATGTATGTAATTGAATATCCTCCCCAGCCATTGCGTTGGCATTGGGGTTGTCTGATAGCCGGTCCAATGGAAGTATACTCTCTTGTGCGCTATTCAAAGTACTAGCACTATCTGTATTAATAATTGTTTCAGGAGATGAAGCTCTAGACCTTACCTCTGGCGATACTCCCAATATAATGTAGTGGCATCCAGAACTTGGTGACTCGACAATCTCTTTAGAGTCTTCTGCTCCTTCCGAAATCGGGCTATATTCCTCCTCTTTGTCGCAAGATCCTTCGTCTACTTGCGACTGAAGTTCATGCTCACTCTCTTCGAATAAACTAGGAGCTCATCGACCTTCCTCTGTCTTCCTTCTTTTCCCTGACCTGAATCTCCTTCCACTCCTTACGAATCCAGTTTCTAGTTCATGTTCTATACTTCCTGGGAACATTTCAACTCACCATTTCCCATTTTCTTGACAGGTCATTTGCAACATAGCCTTCCTCCAGTGTGTGTGACACAACTATTCAACTATAAGATACCCTTCTCATAAATGATCATCTTGATCAATGTACTGATAAACAACATATATCTTCTTTGGGGTCCTTGGAAATTTTTTCTTTCAGCCTCACTATATGAGGTTATAGCCTCTACTGCAAACTCAGTAATATACCCTTGCAAAATACTGTCAACCCAAAAATGAATAGCTCTAGAGATGGTGTTACTTACACTGGTTACTTCACAAACCAACTGATCACTCCACTCAGCTGCTTCTCTCCTCAGGAAATTTGTCTCCCTTCTTGCCAGTCTTGATCGCCATTCGTGCAGTACAACAAGAAACTATACAAAGAATATCTTGTGAATATCAGTGTTTATGTACTGGTCTACCTAGTTTTTTGCACTCAACCATGATCCTATGCTCTCTTCTTGTGTGAATGCAAGCATCTTAGAATCCAGCCAGTCCTCTATCTTGTTCTTTGTCGTATTCCACAACATTTCCCTCGACTCAAATGGTTAACGGTCCCGACAAAGGAACCATTTTTTGGACTCTATGTACTTCTTGTCTAGACCCGTGGTTTAATCACTCAACACAATACCAACATGAAACCCCAAGACATAGAATCAATAGAGCAAGCTCGGTCGGCAACACCCATGAAGCAGGCACAGTCTCACCCGAGATATATTAATGGGTAACTGCCAAAACCATATTTCCGCAGTTGGAGAGGGATTATAGTCCCTGGGTGCGCAGCCAAGGTGCTCAACAAAGACAATGGGATGGAGTCTGTCACTCTGCGACGGCGACCAACCCCTTATACTCTATAAGCCGTGCATGACTCTTATTTATACTTAGCAGATTAACCATGAAATTATACACATCATTTCAGCAATACTTTTGAGCATTTATACATTCATATTGTGACATTCATATAACATAACTGTAATTGTAATAATGTAAGATAAGCAAACATCCACATAAGTATTCACCATTCAACAAATTTCATCCATATAACACTAGAAATAATGTGGAAACCTATCAGGGAAAAACCACCAAGGTGCTCTTCATCCGGCATGAGAATTGGATATAGCACCTTGCAGCCTGCAACTTGCAGACTGTTCTTAAGATATGTCTTTCTGACTCAATCTTCTTGCTCTCATACTCTCTGGTTTATTCTTCTATCTACTCTTACTGATCCGCACACAACCTGGATCCACTCGTCTACTCATACTAGCAATCTACGCACATAGCTCCAAGATCCATGGCTCAACAGCCTTCTACTCCTACCAGAATCTCCTCTGATTCGAACTTACTGCCTCTAACTCTCTAACAATCTAGCTTGTCGAATCTAACCAACAGAAGCCCTTATACAGAGCGGGTTCCTTCTACTTATAGTATTCACAAGACCATGCAGGGTTGACTGATTACAACTCATTTATTATAGACTCAACTACTTACAAAATATCTCTGTTACATAAATTTTGGCCCATACCTAGCCGTGAAAGTCCTGGAAGACATTAACCACAACTTTAACTAGCTGCGGAAACGCCTTTCAGCATGCCTATACTGGTCATAGCTAACCGCAAACGTTGTCCTTCCATATTCTGCTAGTTCTCCCTTTTGTCATCTTCCTTGATTTCTACCTTTCCAACTTTAACTCTTCTACCTGCCTCTTCCATCGACTCACATCTACCTTCCTCATTGTAGGTATCCTTGTCGCAAATTTCCTTTTGCTCTTCCTCTGTCGCGTGCACACGTTTCCTCTTTTTCTTGCGCATTTGTTTTATCCTTGTATACGTTTCCTTCTTTTCCTCTTTCTTCCCCTAGCCCAACAACATCTTTGCCTTTATTTTGTTAATAACAAGTTCAGATTTATTCTCTTGGTTACGGAGGTCACTTTATCTCACTCTAATTTCTGTGACTGCCACTTTTTGTAAATCATATAATTCCATCAGTCGCATCTTATAAACATCTATGAATACTTGTCCAACACTTCTAGCGACCTCATTGGACTTTGGAGTTTCCAAAACTAGTACTTCTCCTTGAATTTGTACTCTGATTGGGTGGTCCCCTCTTGGGCTCTCGGGTTCCGACACTTTAGACAGGTTAGGTGCATCCTGCGACTCCAGTACTTGGGGCACACGATCTACTATGATTTTAACTTGTTCAATCATTCAGGCACTCTGTGATATTAGTAGTAAACTCATTGTGCTACCTTCAAAGGTCATGGAAACTTGCCTAGGTAGCTTCCTGTAATGCTTCTGCCATTGCTGTGAGGTCTTCATCATCGATGCCGAAGGTATTGGCTTGCTTATTAGCCTTTCATTTCTTGCACTTTGGTTCTCTCTGTTCTGTTGCATCTTTCTCTCACTATTGTGGTTTCCTTTCCAGTGATGGATCTTGAGGAGGCTACTTGGACTTAGTCTTGTCTGGTTCCCTACCTTGTTTTTCTTTCCTGGGGTTTTTGTCTAGATTAACCTCTTTTTCACTTGCTTGAAATTATGGTGCTTGTTGGATCCATTCTTGTGGAAAATCACTGACAATGGTTCCTAAGTCATCTTCTGTCAATAAAAATTGAGTTTCCAACCGCTGATGATCTAGGTCCCTCTGTGGTTGGATGTCAATATAGTGTGGACCAATTTGAAATTTGATAATTCGTCGAAATCATGAAATAGGGTTTGCATTATTTCTCACCTGGTTCTTCACTGGATGCTTTAATGCTTCATTATGTACAACTAATTCAATTTTACTATCTATTTGCATGTTCTTGTTTGTTGAGAACCAAAAGTTCTGGTATCTTGCCCCTCTGCAGCTAACAGGTAAATATACCGGCCGGTAGTCTGCTGGCTCAAACCAAACAACAAATGAAATTAAGATCAACAACCAAGAATAATAGAAATAAATACCTTCTTCCATCAATGCAGTTGCAGCTTGTAACAACTCATTGATACAAAATTGTGACCAATTTATCTGGACTCCTTCTGCATAGAGTGCAGCTAGCGTTATTGCATCTGCAATACATTGGTTTGGTCATGAGGTTCACAACACTTTACATGATAGTATCGTTGCTGCCATTCAAAAGAAAAGGTCATTAATGGATGACACTGAAAATCCTCTGTCGGCCATGACCAGGTCATACCTATCCTTGACCTTCGCAATCAAGGTTGGCTCTTTTTCCTTCTTCAAAATTGACACTAGGTCTACTCTTGCCTGTGGAAGGCCTGTAATTACTGAAATTAGGTCAACATCAACTGAGTATGGTTTGTCTAGTCAAAGGAATCCTCCATGAAATACTACCAGCAACTGCTTTACATTATTATTTGCTTCTTCTCTTTGACCGAAGTGTGGCATGAATAGTAATTATAGTAACCCATAATATTCCAGTCCTTTTTCCCATCACATTGCAACAAAATGGTTTGGTGAGTCAGGTGTATCTTTCACCAGTTTCATGTAGTTCTTTCTATTCGAATCTCTTAGTTTGTCTGTGTCATGCTATTCAAAGGATATCCTCTACAAATGTGGCATGATATCCATTTGTACTTTAATCCCTTTTGGTAGTTTGGGTGCTACCATTGTAGCACAGTTCTTGCTTGGGATAGGAACCTGTAGCACGCATGTCCTCCTTGGTGGAATATATGGTGGCAGCAAGTTTCTGGTTTCAAATTCTTCTCAGTATTCATCGACTGGTGGCATTGATGTTGCTTTCTCCTTTCTTTGCTTCTTCATTTCCTGCTTTCCTTTTGACGTTGGTGAGAATCTTGGTTCATCTACTTTTCGCTTTCCTAAAGGTCGAAGTGTAAGTTTCCCAATAGCTGGGGTAGGCCGGTTCTTTGGGGAAATATATCGCACGATATCTTCCATTATAGGGGTATGCGATGCAGGTCCAAATTTCAGTTCCATAGTGGGACTAAGGCTCGATATTGAAATAATCATGAATCGACTTTGGCTCTTTGAGTTGCAGAGAATAATTGCTCTGTTCTTTTCTAGGGATAATGCTTATGATTGTGGGTGCAAAGTGTAATATTAAAAAACAACTTTTCAACAGTTGTCCTTCACATCAAGAGGTATTTAATTAGAAAGGAATCCATCCTTTCAATCTCATGGGTCGTCCATTTGGATCATTTAAGGAAGCTTTTCAGCACATTGCCAATTATATGGTCTCTTTGAAAGGAATATATTGTCATTTATGGTAGGCGTGATCACAAAGTACGCCACCCGATTCTGTTGATATTTCTAACTTAATGATTGACAGTTGTCTTTTCAGCAAGTTTCTTAATTTGTATGTCAATGTCACATCATTTCCCATCTAAGATTTTTCCTATGGAAACTTTGCTTCTCCTTTTAAGTTTCATCAACTTTTTGTCACTCCTCTTTCGACTTGGATTTTACACACATTTTTTTTTGTTGCACTGCTTGCGTCTTGCATTTCCTCTTCTTAATTCTGTAGTCGCATTCCTTGCAACTTACATTTCCCTTCCCAAAAGGGTTTCTATCCTACAATAGGACAATTTCCTTCCCTAAATATTTCTAATCTTGGCCAAATGCCAAGTCGATATAACCCTCCCCTTTCCTTTTTTTTTCAATGCGACCTAGTCGCAGTTATCAAAGTAAGGATTCAATCGGCTCCCATTGATGAGCCCCCTGCCCTATGTTCCATCTAACTTCTCTAACTTAAATGTTCCTCCATCAGTGATTTCCTTCACAACATATGGTCCTAACCAATGTGTTTTTAGCTTTCCTGTATGCTTAAATAATTTACTGTCGTACATAAGAACAAGACCTCCAACTTCAAAATGTTTGGTCTTATGTGTCTATCGTTCCATGCCTTTTGCCTTTGATTTTCCACATTCTGGTGAAATCCTGCGATGAAGTGGTCTTCTTCTAAGTGGATTAGTTGAAGAAATATTTCTTCTACAACATCAACATCTGTCGTTTCCATAATCATGATAACTCTCAAACTTGGTACGATATATTCCATAGGCATGAAAACTTCTTGTCCATACACCAACCTGAATGGTGTCTAACCTGTCAGCTTTTTACATGTTGTGTGATATGACCATAGTACTGTATAGATATTCTGATCCCAGTCATCCCATCTCGCATTGCAGACCTTTGTAAGAACATTATCTAGAATGTTATTAAATTCTTAAAAAACTCCATTTGCTTGAGGGTGATATGGATTTGTTCTTCTATGATGTATTTGAAATTCATTAGTCATTTATTCAATCAATTGGTTAACAAAATGCTTACCTTGGTCACTGGATTATTTACTTGTGCTATGAATAGTTAGACTGTGACCTGCTTTTCCTATGCAACCTATTATATCAACAATATTTATGCAGTATGATTGTATTCATTTGGTACTATGCGACTAATATACATTTATTTATTCATAACCAAATCTATAATGATCCAATCAATACAACAATTGCATAGATAACTCAAACACATGCATCATTCACACATATACACAATATATAACGTGGAAACTTATCTGGGAAAAAACCACAAAGGTGCTCTTCATATGGCTTGAGTAAATATATGCACCTTTTGTCTGCGCACTAAGTTGCAAACTCTATTTTGGATTTTCTTCTCTATATCTATACACTCTTCCCTCTTCTCATGCTCCCTGATCCTCTCTCTACTCCTTTCCTACTTATTTATACTAATGATTCACACACAACTTGGATCAACTCTACCCTTGCTACTCTTCTGCGTACTCAGCTACAGATCCTTCAACTCGTATGCACTCAAAAATACTAACAGACAGTAATACAGAGATATCAACAGTGAAGCTCACAGTAGTGAATCTAACTTTATGGAAACTAACCCGCATACAAATTGGGTTCCTTCTTTTATAGCCTTATTACAAACTCAAGACTGACGCATTACATAATCTTTACCTATCTCTTTCTCAACCGAATTCCTCTTTCCACCAACAGGATGTCTTTCCTATTCTAGTAACACCTAACGAGAGGCTCTAATGGCATAAATTACACAGATTCCTTCACGCGTGCGGTTTTTGGGGACTCTCACCGAACTCGTACCCACAATCTTTAAGGCCTGTTGCTTTTCGAGTGTTATTCCTTACTATCACTTTCCAGCCATTATGCTACTTGCATGCCTTCTGTTGTTGATATTCTATCATACCTTCCCTTGTCGCATGCCTTCCTTTTGTCGCGACATCCTCTTCTGGCGCAACTTCCTCTTCTGGTGCCTCTTCCTCTTCTTCCTTAAGACTATATTTCACATGAGTTAAAAGTTTAGGGTCACTACTAGTAATAACAATATCATCAACATAAATAACAAGATGATGAGATTGTTTCCTACTTTCTTGGTATAGACATTGGGTTCATAATGACATCTAGAAAAACTAGTGGCAAGGACAAAGATATCCATTTTGGCATACCAAGATCGAGGAGCTTTCCTAAGGACATATAAGGATTTATTAAGGCAACAAACAAGTCTAGAGTCATTCTAAACATATCTAGGAGGTTATTCCATGTAAATGTTTTCCTGCAAATCACCATATAAGAATGAAGAATTGAAATCTATTTGTTGGACATCCCATTTATGTAAGGCTGCAAGGGAAAGAATAAGGTATATGGAGTTCATTTTTGCAACAGGATAAAAGTTTTCATTGTAGTCAATTCCTTCAACTTGGGAAAAACATTTGGAAACTAACCTTGCCTTAAGCCTTTCAACACTTCCATCTGATGCATACTTAGTTTTGTAGACCCATTTGCATCTAACAAGCTTTCTTCATTTTGGAAGAGATACAAGATCCCATGTATTGTTTTCCATTAAAGAACAATATTATTCATTCATAGTTATATTCAAATATGGATTCCCTGAAGATTCTACAAAAGTATATGGATCGTGATTCTTTGAAACTTGAGCTAAAAGAGAGGAGGCTCGTTGGAATTGAGAACATATTTGACATGGAGCTCCCGGATCACTAGCCTCTTCACATGTTGGACGGACCCATCAAGGAAGCGATTGTGCTGTTGCAACTCGAGGAAAATGAACAAGAGGAGCTGGATTTTCATCCTCATTATCATCATCAGAAACTGGAGTTGGAAATATTTCAAGGAAGTTGGGAGTAGAAGAAGGAACATGCACCAAATGAGGCTTGTAGTACTTAGATGGCACAAATGTCAAGTTAGGCTCATAGGACAAGAGATTTTCATTAAATTTAACATCTCTTCTAATAATTATATCATGAGATATGCCTGAATAAGTCTATAACCTTTTACATCTTCAGAATATCCAACAAATATGCACTTTTCATTTTTAGGATGCAATGCTTTCCGCTTTTCATCTGGAATGTAAGCCCATGCTTCACTACCAAACAAATGGAAGTGACTTACATTATGTTTAATTTTACTCCATGATTCTTCTAGTGTGATACCTTGTAAAGCCTTAGTGGGGGTGTGATTAACTACGTAATTTGCACAATTTATGGCTTCAACCTGAAATTGAAGACTTAGTCTCTTGGCTTGAAGCATACACTTAGCCATTTATTTTAAAGTGCAATTCTTTCGTTCCACTACCCATTTTGCTATGGTGTATATGGAAAAACGTGTTGTTGTTGGATTCCATGTTCTGTGCAGAAAGTAGTGAAATTTTTGTTTACATATTCTCCCACATGATTAGACCTTAACTTAAGAATTTCATGACCAGATTGTTTTTTACAAAGGCCTTATAGGCTAAGAACATGTTAAATAATCCACTCTTAAGTTTTAGGAAATAAACCCAAGTGCTTCTAGAGTAATAATCAATGAAGGTTAAGAAACATTTGAAACTTGAAAATGAAGTAGAGGGAAGAGGAGCAAACAAGTCACTATGCATAAGCTACAAAGGGCTACAGCGTGCCAAGAGGCACATTTGTCAAAACTGTCCTGATGATGTTTTCTGAGTACAAAACCAGAACAAACACCATCCCTGTAAGATACCAATAGAAGACCTATCACCATATTTAATTTGCATAGTTGTTGCAATGACTGATAATTTAAATGTCCAAATCTCTCATGCCAAAATTTTCTCAAGTCATCACTACGAGCAACAAAAATTGAAGGAAAAGGTGACGACCCAAATTTGTTAAATTTGTACAACATAGTAATATCATCAACGATTCTGGTAGCTAGGACATGCTTAGGATCTTTAAAATATCTTATTACAACTTGGTCAGGTGTAAACGTTACAGTTTTACCTTCACCAAAATGAGTGATTTGATAGACTGACAATAAATTGAAGGAAATTCTTGGAACACATAATACATTACCAAAATGACCATTATCTACTGGAACTGTTCCAGATCCTACAATACTTAGAGATCTATCATCACCAATAAATATTCGTTTGGTGTTACATTCATGCATAGTAGAAAATATGGCTTGATATTTCGCCATATTATAAGATGCTCCAGAATCAATGAGCCACTCGTTTGAAGTAGTAGACGAAGAAGAAGATGTAGTATAGCAAAAACCAGGAGCACAAAGTGCATTTCCATGAGATGTAGATTCTGAAGATGAATCAAGGCTGATGTGGTGCTTCTTAATTTCTACTTCCAATGCTGCAATCTTCTTGAAACATTTAGATTCATCATGATTATTCTTCCCACAATAGTTACAATGAAGCTCGGTATTTTTACCTTTTGGCTTGGTTCCTTTGTCATTTCTTAAAGAATGAGCTGACTAAGAGGGTTTGAGACCCTTGTTTGACTTACTATTGGGAGTATTTTTCTTCTTAGTATGCTTGGACTTTTATTTTTGGTGTGCCAATAAGGCTTTCCCAGATGTATCTGCATTTCTAATCATTCCAAGATTTGTGTGTTTAAATTTCTCTCTAATCAAGGAATCACAAAAGGATTCAAGACTAGGCTCTTTATAACTAGTTTGATCCAAGGATTCTTTCATGAAGTAAAATGTAGATACAAAAACAGAATATGTAGGTCTAAGTTTGAAAAGAATATGATAAATGCATTGCTTGTCTTCCCTTTTAATTTTTCATTATGCACATAAGAGTCTAAGAGTTTTGTACTTAGATAAATAATATTGAATGCAATTAAGGAAATCAACTCATTTTCGAGTTGATGATCTCATATTTCATTGTGATAACCAAACACATCTTCCAAATTTTCCCAAGCTTTACCTGGTTCATAAATTCCAGATAGGTGCAATTGTAAATCAATAGAGATTGACATCCCAATCAATCCACGAGCTTCATCACATTTATTTTCCCATTTTATTTTCTTATCATCATCAGTGGGTTCTCTTTCTTTCTCTGAGGTAATTTGGTAAAGTACCCTACTTTGTAGAACATCCTCCATGCGATATTTCCATTAGAAGAAGTTAGAACTTGTGAGTAGAATATCATATGGGGTGGTAATAGCCAAAATCCCTCCAAGACCATCATAAGAGGATCATTAGCGAGTGTATGATCTAGATTTATGTGGGAACACAACAAAATACACAAATAACCATAGAAACAAATATGCAGTGGAAATAACACTTCATTTCATTAATCAATAACTGAAACTGGTTTACATACATAATGGAAATAAACTAGCTAGAGTGTTGGTAGCTTATCTCTGAGAAGAGATGTGGAAGCTACATGCCTCTGAACTCTGTGTTACAATGAGGATAGAAGGACTATATATTAATGAGAAACAATGGAAACCCTACACATCCAAAAACCTAACCCTAGGAGGTGAAACGCCAGAATGTGGGCCCCGTTGGGTAACTTGGTACATCAATTTTCTGGGGTCGTAACTTTAGCATACTACCTCCGTTTGATGCGCATGATACAATGTTAGAAAGATATGTTTAAGGAATACATCCATAAATAGAAAATATGAAGCCCGGAGGCCGAAAAAATGTCTTTTAGGGCCTCAAAATGGCTCTAGAAGTTTAGGACCTGAAAACTGCCAAAAATAGTAAATTGTGCTACAATTAAGGAAATTGGAAAACTAAAAGAAACAATGGTGGGGGTCCAAGTGGAATAGGTGGGTGGCCACCAATATCCTCCTGGATCATTCCTCCCCCCTTAGGAAGAAATGATCCCCATTGCGTTGATTTCCTCCATGAGATGAGGAAACTTCTGCTGAACTTGGTCCCTGGTGAGCCACTTTCCCTGATGAAGGAGTTGGCCTGCTTTGACAACTCGATATAGCTGGATCTTCTGTTGGTGGATGTTCTTGATCTGCATGTCCATAATCTGATTAGTTGTGGCTTTCTCCATGCAGTCAGGGTTTAACTCTGTTGGTGTGAGTTGTTCTTCCACGTCTGATGTGTCCTATAGAGGTGGAAAGTAGGGCTGAAGGCGGTCCACATTGAACACTGGGTACAGACCAAGAAATGGTGGAATAATGAGCTCAAAGGCATTTTCCCCGACATCCTTGGTGATGGTGTATGACCCATATCGGAGTGGGAAAATCTTGCGGTGGGGTCCAGTGAGGCGCTCCTTCTGCAAATGTAGCCACACTTTTCCACCCACCTGGAATTTGTGTTGCACCCGATGCTGATCATGTCACTGATTGTACTTAGCATTGGATCTATCCAATATATCATGAACCTATTGGAAAATGTGCTGAATGTGCTCAATGAAGCTATTCAGCTTGGAAACTTTAGACTGAACATGAGCTGAATCAACCTGAGTAGCTACAAATGGCATGGCTACGTCAATGGGACATAATAGCTGGAATACCAAGCCCAACTTAAAGGGGCTGTGGTTGGTTGAGCTGTGGAGGGCCCGGTTATAGATGTGTTGTACATAGGGGAGGCTCTCATCCCATGTGTGTGGATGCTTTGAGTTGTACATGCGAAAAATGTGTACGATCATCCTATTGATGACCTCTATTTGGCCATCAGTATGGGGATCAAAAGATGTGGACTTTGTGAGCTTGGTGTCTAGCATTAACCATAGGCTAGACTAGAATGTACTAAGTAACCTTTTGTCCTGATTTGAGATTATAGACTGTGGGATCCCAAAGTGTACCCACACTCATTCAAATAAGAGTTTAGCAATGGCTTTTAATGTTATATTCTCCTTGCAGGCCTCCATTATGGCTATCTTTGAGAATCTGTCAATGACCACAAACACACAATCATTGTCGTGCTTAGTAGAAGGAAGGCCTGACATGTAATCCATGGAGATATATTCCCAAGGTCGACTAGGGGTAGGCAATGGAGTATAGAGGCCTTGCTTCTTAATGGATGGTTTGGAAATGGCACATGTAGTGCATGATCAAATGTACTTCTCGACGTCCTTTCGAAGGTTCGGCTAATAGAAATACTTCTGCAGTACTGCCACTTTTTTCTTGACCCTGAAATGCCCAGCAACCTGAATGTAGTGCGCTTCTCAAATAATCTTGGCACACTTGCTTGAAGGAACACAAAGGTGTCCCATGTGACATAGCAGTACATCCTGGAGGTGAAATTTCGGAACTTGGTTTCCCTCCAAGAGTGTTTGGTATGTGTGGTTGAATACTAGATCTCTCTTGTAGAGAAGTGGCCAATCAGAAGTCTCATGCCCACAAGAGTTGAGCATGGTGGTTATCGCCACCATTGGTGGTCGACTGAGGCAGTGTGCAACATTATTGGTGCTTCCCTTCTTTTATTTGATGTTCAAATGAAACTATTGTAGATATGTGGACCAATTCTTATGGCGATCGTTCTGTAACTTCCCTTGTGTCTATATGAACTGCAGGGGTCGGTGGTCTGCGTGGATGATCGTTCCCTTCCCCAAAATGTAATGCTTCCATTGTCAGCAAGCCTGTACAATGGAATACATCTCTTTGTCATAAGTGGGATAGTTGAGGACTATGTCAAACAGTGTCTCACTGTGATACACAACTGGATTCCCTTGTTGAGTAAGGACTGCCCCAATAGCATAGTCAGAGGCATCTGTCTTGATCTCAAATGGTTGTTGCAAGTCTAGTAATGTGAGCACAGGGGCACAGCAGAGGCGATGTTTCAATTCTGCAAATGCCTTCTATTGAGTTTCCAACCAAAATAATTTTGCTTTCTCTACTCCCTTGGTGACCTGACTCAAGGGCCAAGTGATATGAGAGAATCCCAAAGGCCCAGAAAGCTGCGAAGCTATGTTAGAGTAGTTGGGGCTGGCCAATCCCGAATGACTTGGATATTGGTTGGATCCACATGTACCCCACACTCATTAATAATGTATCCCAGATACTAAACCTGGGTCATGCCAAAAGTGTACTTGTCCAAATTGGCACACAACTTGTGCTGCCGTAGTGATTGGAGGACCTACTGGATGTGGTGGAGGTGCTCTCCCTAAGTCTTGTTGAATATCAGGATGTCATCCAAGTACGCTACTACAAATGAGTTGGTGAATGGCTACAAGATGTCATCCATTAGTCTAATAAAGGTTGCACGAGCATTTGTTAGCCCAAAAGGCATGACCAACCATTCGAAAAGGCCCTCCTTGGCTTTGAAGGAAGTCTTCCACACATCGGACGGCTCGATCGGTACCTGGTGATACCCGGAATTTAAGTCGATCTTGCTAAAATATTTCTCCCCCTTAAGCTGGCCTAGGAGATCATCAATCTATGGGATCGAGTACTTATTCTAGACCGTGATCTTGTTCAACACCCGGTAGTCAATATATAGTCTCCAAGTCCCATCCTTCTTCTGTACCAACATGATCGGGCTCCCACAAGGCGACGAACTTGGCTGGATGTGACCCTTTTGTAGAAGCCCCTAAATTTTCCTCTTGATTTCATCATTCTCCAAAACATAGCATTGATAGATCGGTCCATTGGGAAGCAGTGCACTTGGGGTCAGATTGATGGGCTGCTTGACCTGACAATGGAGAGGCACCCCGGTGGGTGAGGTGAATATGTCTCGATACTCCTCCACAACTTTGTCCATTTGTTGTTGGCGTGCGGAGGGGCCCTGTCTGGAGGTTGTGGCCATGATCTTCTTCTTACCCTAAGGGCGGATCATCAAGAAAACAAACTTCCTGGTTTTGGAAATGAGCTTACTGCATTGTTTTGCATTAACCAAAGAGATAGCAACAGGAGGTGGTACCTATGGTATCATGTACAAATTATTTCCCAACGTAATAATAATAGCGTGAGGCCAAAACTCATACATAGAATGTCACTTCCATAAGTATGTTTGACCTAATAATACATCACAAACATCAAGAGGAGCAATATCACATAATACCTCATTAGTGAAGGGATTGATGCTGTAGGGAAGGCGGCACTGCTGGCTGACGCGAAGATCTCGTCCTTGGTGAAGCCACCTGATGGTGTACAAATATGGGTGTGCTATGGTCGGTAAACCCAAATTATTCATGACCTCTACTGAAATCAGTTTCTTCTGGCTCCCACTGTCAACAATGAACTGTAGCAGGGAACCCTTTACCCAAATCTTGGAGTGGAAAATATGCTCCTCCTCCTCTGAATCTTCTGGTTTTTTCTTTTGTATCTTCATGGTGGCAACAGTGGCATTGGGCTCTACATCAATAATATTCTTCCGTATTTCATTCCCCTTCTTTGGTTTCGATTGAGTGTCATAGTATGCATCTGATTCAAAAGCCTTTATCTCGGCCACCAATGACTGGTTGGCCCGACACTCACTTGTGTTGTGAGTGGGGATCTTATGGAACTCGCACCACTTTTCGGCTTCCTTCTTCGGCTTTGCAGTGTTGCTCTTTTCTTACATATTTGGAAAGTTTTCTTGAGTCACCATGCCTTGGATGTGTCCTTGATTCTGTAGTTTGGGGGCACCTTTCCCTTGCTTCTGATTCGCAAATCCAAAGTTTCGCTTTTTCTGTTTGAATTTTTGCTCAATTTTGGCAGCATACCGATATGCCGTACCAAGCGAGGAGATGTCGAGGAAATCCATTTCCTCCTGAATGTATATGTGCAGATAACTACGGTACTTCAGCACCAAATGTTTCTCTAAATATTTGATACCCAACTTGGTGCAGAAGGTATGGAATAGATTCGTCAGCTCATACACATCTTGATCTCTTTGTTGCCGCAGCATAGCCCATTGTATGTACTTGTCCTCATAGCTCCCCACCGGATATTATTGTCCCTTTATGGCATCTCGAAAACAATTCCAAGTGGGTACAGTCGAGAACAGAGAGGGTTCCTCCTCGTCCTTTCTCTCATAGTAGGTTTCCCATGAGTCCTTGACATGGGGGGCAACTTTGAGTAGAGAAAAAGTAATCTTTTCCTAGTCAGAAAAGTCATGAACCGAGAAATATCCTTCTAATAGATTCAACCATATATCTACGGTGTCTGCATCTATTCGGCCATTAAATATGGGAATGTTGAAGTTTACTTGTACCTTAAAAGTGGTTGCACCTCTAGAGTGGCTGCTAGATGCAGATGCACCGCCAGTGGGAAGTCGTTGAAGGATTTGGGAAAAGTTATCCATCATTGCGTTCCTTTGTTTTTCAAGGGCCTCCTCAAGCAAAATTTTGACAGGATCTTCTGTGCCCTCATCTTTTTTTTTCATCCCCCATGGGTGGCTATCAATATTTGTGAGGCTGATCTTGCAAAGGTTCAACCACATCGAGCCCCAACTCTTTATACCCTGCCCTCATTGGGGACATGCAAAAAAGGATCAAGAAAGAGAAAATTGCTCTGATACCACTCATCCAGATTTATGCGGGAACACAAAAAAATACAAAAATAACCATAGAAACAAATATGCAGTGGAAATAACACTTCATCTCATTAATCAATAACTGAAACAGGTTTACATATAGAATGGAAATAAACTAGCTAGAGTGCTAGTAGCTTATCTCTGAGAAGAGATGTGGTGGCTACATGCCTCTGAACTTTGTGTTACAATGAGGCTCAAAGTCCTATATATTATTGAGAAACAAGGGAAACCCTACACATCCAGAAACCTAACCCTAGGAGGTGAAATGCTAGAATGTGGGCCTAGTTGGGTAACCTGGCACATCAATTTCCCGGGGTCGTAATTTTAACATACTACCTCCATTTGACATGCATGATACATCGTTAGATAGAACTGTTTAAGGACTACATCCATAAATGGCAAATATTAATTTTGGAATGGACTCTATATTTTCCCAGCCATTTGATGCCGAAAAAATGTCGTTTAGGGCCTCAAAACGACTCCAAAATTTTAGGACTTGAAAACTACCAAAAATAGTAAATTGTGCTACAATTAAGGAAACTGTAAAACTGAAAGAAACAATGGTGGGGGACCAAGTGGAATAGGTGGGTGGCCACCAATATCCTCCTGGATCATTCCTCCCCCCTTAGGAAGCAATGGTCCCCATTGCGTTGAGTTCCTCCATGAGATGAGGAAACTTCTGCTGAAGTTGGTCCTTGGTGAGCCACTTTCCCTGGTGAAGGAGTTGGCTTGCTTTGATAACTCGATATAGCTGGATCTTCTGCTGGTGGGTGTTCTTGATCTGTGTGTCCATAATCCAATCAGTAGTGGATTGTTCCATGCAGTCGGGGTTTAACTCTGTTAGTGTGAGTTGTTCTGCCACATCTGATGTGTCCAATGAAGGTGGAAAGTAGGGCCGAAGGCGGTCCACATTGAACACTATGCGCAGACCAAGGAATGGTGGAATACTGATCTCGAAGGCATTGTCCCTGATAGCCTTGGTGATGGTGTATGGCCCATATCGAAGCGGGAGAAGCTTACGGTGGGGTCCAGCAAGGAGCTCCTTCTGCAAATGTAGCCACACTTTGTCACCCACCTGGAATTTGTGTTGCACCCGATGCTAATCATGTCACTGCTTGTACTTAGAATTGGATCTATCCAATATGTCATGAACCTACTGGCGAATGTGCTGAATGCGCTCAATGAAGCTGTTTGCCTTGGAAACTTCATACTGGATATGAGCTGAATCATCCTGAGTAGCTGCAAATGGCATGGCTACGTCAATGGGACATAGTGGATGGAATTCGAAGCCCACTTGAAATGGGCTGTGGTTGGTTGAGCTGTGGAGGGCTCGGTTATAGTTGTGTTCTACATAGGGGAGGCTCTCATCCCATGTGGGTGGATTCTTTGAGTTGTACATGCATAAAATGTGACGATCATCCTATTGACGACCTCTATCTAGCCATCAGTCTAGGGATGGAAAGATGTGGATTTTGTGAGCTTGGTGTCTAGCATTGACCATAGGCTAGACCAGAATGTACTAAGGAACCTGCTGTCCAGATCTGAGATTATAGACTGTGGGATCCCAAAGTGTACACACACTCATTCAAAGAAGAGTTCAATAGTGGCTTATGCTGTGATATTCTTCTTGCAGGACGCCATTATGGCCATCTTTGAGAATCTGTCAATAACCACAAACAAACAATCGTTACCGTGCTTAGTAGAAGGAAGGCCCGACATGTAATCCATGAAGATATATTCTCGAGGTCGACTAGGGGTAGGCAATGGAGTATAGAGGCCTTGCTTCTTAATGGGTGGTTTGGAAATGGCGCAGGTAGTGCAAGACCAAATGTACTTCCCGACGTCCTGTCGAAGGTTTAGCTAATAGAAATACTTCTGCAGTACTACCACTGTTTTCTTGACCCTGAAATTCCCAGTGAGATGACTGTAGTGTGCTTACCAAATCATCTTGGAACACTCACTTGAAGGAACACAAAGGTGTCCTGTGTGACATAGTAGTACATCCTCGAGGTGAAATTTCGAAACTTGGTTTCCCTCCAAGAGTGTTTGGTATGTGTGGCTGAATTCTGGATCTCTCTTGTACATAAGTAGCCAATCAAAAGTCTCATGCCCATAAGAGTTGAGAACTGTGGTTATCACCATGATCGGTGGTCGGTTGAGGTAGTCTGCAACATTATTGGTGCTTCCCTTCTTGTACTTGATGTTCAAATGAAACTGTTGTAGATATGTGGACCACTTTTGATGGCGATCGTTCTGTAACTTCCCTTGTGTTTGTATGAACTACAGGGGTCAGTGGTTTGTGTGGATGATCATTTCCTTACCCAAAATGTAATTTTTCCATTGTCGGCAAGCCTATATAATGGAATACATCTCTTTGTCATAAGTGGGATATTTGCAGACTATGTCGGACAGTAACTCACTGTGATATGGAAATGGATGCCCTTGTTGAGTAAGGACTACCCCAATATCATAGTCAGATGCATCTGTCTCGATCTCAAATGGTTGACGCAAGTCTAGTATTGTGAGCACTAGGGCACAACAGAGGCAATGTTTCAATTCTGCAAATGCCTTTTGTTGAGTTTCTGACCAAAAGAATTTTTCTTTCACTCCTCCCTTGGTGACTTGACTCAATTTCCAAGTGATATGAGAGAATCCCGACACGAATCTGCAGTAGAAATTAGCAAGGCCCAGAAAGCTCCGAAGCTCTGTTAGAATAGTTGGGGCTGGCCAATCCCGAATGACTTGGATCTTGGTTGGATCCACATGTACCCGACACTCATAAATAATGTATCCGAAATACTGAACCTGGGTCATGCCAAAAGTGCACTTGTCCAAATTGGCACACAACTTGTGCTACCGCAGTGTTTGGCGGACCTATCGGATGTGGTGGAGGTGCTCTCCCCAAGTTTGGATGAATATCAAGATATCATCCAAGTACACTAATACAAATGAGTTGGTGAATGGCTGCAATACGTCGTCCAACAGTCTCATAAAGGTTGCAGGAGAATTCGTTAGCCCAAAAGGCATGACCAACCATTCAAAAAGGCCCTCCTTGGCTTTGAAGGCGGTCTTCCACACATCGGTCGGTTTGATAAGTACCTGATGATAGCCGGACTTTAAGTCAATATTGCTAAAATATTTATCCCCCTTAAGCTGGTCCAGGAGGTCATCAATCCGTGGGATCAGGTACCTATTCCGGACAGTGATCTTGTTTAGCGCTTGGTAGTCAAGACAGAGTCTCCAAGTCCCATCCTTCTTCTGTACCAACACGATCGGGCTCCCATAGGGCGATGAAATTGGCCAGATGTGACCCTTTTGCAGAAGCTCTTGAATTTGCCTCTTTATTTCATCATTCTCCAGAACAGAGCGTCGATAGATCGGTCTATTGGGAAGCGGCACACTTGGTGTCATATCGATGGGGTGCTTGATCTGACAGTGGAGAGGCACCCCGGTGGGTGAGGTGAATATTTTCTGGTACTCCTCCATGACCTTGTCCATTTGTTGTTGGCATGTGGAGGGGCCCTGTCTAGAGGTCGTGGCCATGATATTATTCTTGCCCTGAGGGCAAATCATCAACAAAACAATCTTCCCAGTTTTGGAAATGAGCTTACTGCATGTTTTGCAGTAACCAAAGAGATAGTGACAGGAGGTGGTACCTATGGTATCCTGTACTAATTATTTCCCAACGTAATAATAACAGTGCGAGGCTGAAACTCATACACATCATGTCGCTTCCATAAGTATGGTTCACTTTATAATACATCACAAACATCAAGAGGACCAATATCACATAATACCTCATCAGTGAAGGGCTTGATGCTGTAGGGAAGGCGACACTACTGGCTGACGCGGAGATCCCGTCCTTGGTGAAGCGACCTAATGGTGTACATCTACGAGTTTGTTGTGGTCGACAAACCCAACCGATTCATGACCTCTACTGAAATCAGGTTCTTCTGGCTCCCACTGTCGACAATGAACTATAGCGGGGAACCATTTACCCACATCTGGGAGTGGAAAAGGTGCTCCTCCTCCTCTAAATCTTCTGGTTCTTCCTTTTGGATATTCATGGTGGCAACGGTGGCATTGGGATCTGCATCGATAATCTTCTTCCCTCTTTTATTCCCCTTCTCGGGTTCTGATTCAGTGTCAGATTATGCATCTCATTCAGAAGCCCTTATCCCGACCACCAATGACTGCTTGGCCCGACACTCACTTGTGTTGTGAGTGGGGATCTTATGGAACTCGCACCACTTTCCCACTTCCTTCTTTGGCTTTGCAGTGTTGCTATTTTATTACAGCTTTGGAAATTTTTCTTGAGTCGCCATGCCTTGGACGTGTCTTTGGTTTTGCAATTTGGGGGCACCTTTCCCTTGCTTCTGATTCATAGATCCAAAGTCTTGCTTTTTCTGTTTGAATTTTTGCTTAATTTTTGGCAGCATACCGATATGCCGTACCAAGCAAGGAGATTTCGAGGAACTCCATTTCCTCCTGAATGTATCTGTGCAAAAAAATGCAGTACTTCAGCACCAAATGTTTCTCTGAATCTTTGATACCCAATTGGGTGTGCAGGTTTTGGAACAGATTTGTCAGCTCATGCACATCTTGATCTCTTTGTTGCCACAATGTAGTCCATTGTATGTACTTGTCCTCATAGCTCCCCACCAAATATTATTGTCCCTTTATGGAATCTCAAAAACAATTCCAAGTGGGTACAGTTGAGAACAGAGAGGGTTCCTCCTCGTCCTTTCTCTCACAGTAGGTTTCCCATGAGTCCTTGACATGGGGGGCTGTTTTGAGTAGAGAAAAAGTAATATTTTCCCGGTCAGAAAAGTCATGAACCGAGAAATATCCTTCTAATAGATTCAACCATCTATCTATGGAATCTTCATCTATTCAGCCATCAAATATGGGAATGTTGAATTTTACTTGCACCTTAAAAGTGGTTGTGCCTCCAAAGTGGCTGCTAGATGCAATTCGCCGCCAGTGGGTAGTCATTGAAGGATTTGGGCGAAGTTATCCATCATCGCGTTCCTTTGTTTTTCAAGGGCCTCCTTGAGCAACATTTTGATAGGATCTTCTGTGCCCTCGCCTTTCTTTTCATCCACCATGGGTGGTCATTGATATTTGTGAGGCTGATCTTGCAACGGTTCAACCACATCGAACCCTAACTCCTTATACCCCGCCCTCGTTGGGGACATGCAAAGAAGGATCGAGAAAGAGAAGATTGCTCGGATACCATTGATTCGAATTTATGTGGGAACGAAACAAAATACACAAATAACCATAGAAACAAATATGCAGCAGAAATAACTCTTCATTTCATTAATCAATAACTGAAATGGGTTTGCATACAGAATGGAAATAAACTAGCTAGAGTGCTGGTAGCTTATCTCTGAGAAGAAATGTGGCGGGTACATGCCTCTAAGCTCTGTGTTACAATGAGGCTCAAAGTCCTATATATTATTGAGAAACAATGGAAACCCTACACATCTGAAAACCTAACCCTAGGAGGTGAAATGCTAGAATGTGGGCCTTGTTGGGTAACTTGGTACATCAATTTCTCGGGGTCGTAATTTTAACATACTACCTCCGTTTGACACACATGATACATCGTTAGAAAGATCTGTTTAAGGATTACATCCATAAATGAAAAATATCAAGTTTGGAATGGAATCGATATTTTCCCGACCATTCGATCCCGAAAAAACGTCGTTTATGGCCTCAAAATGGCTCCAAAATTTTAGGACCCGAAAACTCCCCAAAATAGTAATTTATGCTACAATTAAGGAAACTGGAAAATTGAAAGAAACAATGGTGGGGGTCCAAGTGGAATATGTGGGTGGCGACCAATATCCTCTTGGATCATTCCTCCCCCCTTAGGAAGCAATGGTCCCCATTGTGTTGAGTTCCTCCATAAGATGAGGAAAATTTTGCTGAACTTGGTCCCTAGTGAGCCACTTTCCCTAGTGAAGGAGTTGGCTTGCTTTGACAACTCGATATAGCTGGATCTTCTGCTGGTGGGTGTTCTTGATCTGTGTGTCCATAATCTGATCAGTTGTGGATTGTTCCATGCAGTCGGGGTTGAGATCTATTAGTGTGAGTTGTTTTGCCATGTTTGATGTGTCCAAGAGAGGTGGAAAGTAGGGCCGAAGGTGGTCCACATTGAACACTAGGTCATGTCATCAGTCTCATAAAGGTTGCAGGAGCATTCGTTATCCCAAAAGGCATGACCAACCATTCAAAAAGGCCCTCCTTGGATTTGAAGGCAGTCTTCCACACATCGGTCAGTTTGATCAGTACTTGGGGATAGCCGGACTTTAAGTCGATATTGCTAAAATATTTAACCCCCTTAAGCTCGTCCAGGAGGTCATCAATTCATGGGATTGGGTACCTATTCCGAACAGTGATCTTGTTCAGTGCTTGGTAGTTAAGACAAAGTCTCCAATTCCCATCCTTCTTCTGTACCAACACGGGCTCCCATAGGGCGATGAACTTGGACAGATGTGACCCTTTTGCATAAGCTCCTGAATTTGACTCTTGATTTCATTATTTTCCAGAACAGAGCATTGATAGATTGGTCCATTGGGAAGCGATGCACCTGGGGTCATATCGATGGGGTGTTTGACCTGACAGCGGAGAGGCACCTCGGTGGGTGAGGTGAATATGTCCCAGTACTCCTCCACAACCTTGTCCATTTGTTGTTGGCATTCAGAGGGGCCCTTTCTAGAGGTCGTGGCCACGATATTCTTCTTTCCCTGAGGGTGATTCATCAATAAAACAAACTTCCTGGTTTTGGAAATGAGCTTACTGCATTGTTTTGCAGTAACCAAAGAGATAGCGACAGGAGGTGGTGCCTATGGTATCCTGTACAAATTATTTCCCAACATAATAATAATAGTGTGAGGTCGAGAATCATACATAGCATGTCACTTCCATAAGTATGGTTGACCTTATAATACGTCACAAACATCAAGAGGACCAATATCACATAATACCTCGTAAGTGAAGGGCTTGATGTTGTAGGGAAGGTAGCACTGCTAGCTGACACGGAGATCCTATCCTTGGTGAAGTGACCCAATGGTGTACAGACATGGGTGTGCTGTGGTCGGCAAACCCAAACGCTTCATAAACTCTGCTGAAATCAGGTTCTTCTAGCTCTCACTGTCGACAATGAATTGTAGCGGGGAACCCTTTACCCAAATCTGGGAGTGGAAAAGGCGCTCCTTCTCCTATGAATCTTCTGGTTATTCCTTTTGGATATTCGTGGTGGCAACGGTGGCATTGGGATCTGCATTGATAATATTTTTCCCTCTTTCATTCCCCTTCTCAAGTTCTGATTCAGTGCCAGAGTATGCATCTGATTTAGAAGCCTTTATCTTGGCCACCAATGAGGCTCGAAGGCCTATATATTATTGAGAAAAAATGGAAACCCTACACATCCAAAAACCTAACCCTAGGAGGTGAAACACCATAATGTGGGCCCCGTTGGGTAACTTGGTACATCAATTTCCTGGGGTTGTAACTTTAGCATACTACCTCCATTTTACGTGCATGATACATCGTTAGAAATATCTATTTAAGGACTACATCCATAAATGACAAATATCAAGTCCAAAACAGACTTGTTATTTTCCCATTCGATGCTAAAAAAACATCGTTTAGGGCCTCAAAACGACTTCGAAAGTTTAGGACCTGAAAACTGCCAAAAATAGTAAATTGTGCTACAATTAAGGAAACTGGAAAACTAAAAGAAACAATGG
The DNA here is from genome assembly GCA_001517045.1 of Pseudotsuga menziesii. NCBI lineage: Eukaryota > Viridiplantae > Streptophyta > Pinopsida > Pinales > Pinaceae > Pseudotsuga > Pseudotsuga menziesii. The sequence continues at coordinate 201,651 of LPNX010512197.1, read as the reverse complement.
TGGGGGTCCAAGTGGAATAGGTGGGTGGCCACCAATATCCTCCTGGATCAGTGTATGTAGCTATACACTGTCTCTTAGTTAAGCACCCTTAAATAAATGCCAAAAACATATTAACAAAGTACCTCTCAGCCTGCTCTTTTAAACATAAAACAGAGGTATGTAAAAGTGCAGAGTTAAAATAGTTAGCCATAACTATTTTAAGATTTCCTCCATACATGCATAATACTGAGACGGTGTAACCTTAGCCCTATCGCAATACCCAAAAGGTGACCCATTGTCCTTGCAACCTCAAATGTAATATCCAGTTAAGAACGTGTTGCTGCCGCAACTTTTTCTCCCCGATTTTATTGTTTCACTTAAACTTTGGGACCCCTCCTCATCATTTTGCTTGGATTGATTGTTAAAGGCTTGGCCCCTCGAACATATTTGTTCGTTTTGAAGTTGAATGCCCACTATTTTGTTTGCCTCGTTTAGTTTAGTTTGAGTCGTGTGGTCTGTTTTAATACCCATAGAACGTGAAATTTTTGCCTTAGCGAAGAAAAAATGTTTCTGGCTGCAATTGATCCTTAACGCTGTTGGTTTTCGCCTTGGATCGAGCCTCTTTCGGAAAGTGATGAGCCTTAACTCACCCGCCGTTGCGGCTCCTAGATCATTAAACTTTCTGCCCGATTGAAGTTTCATCCGACGCCCGATTCGTTTGTTTAAACCGCTTGCTCCTAAGATTCTACTTGCCCGCCGTTGCGGCCGGAAGGATGAAGTCAGCTTCCGACATCCGACTTAAGCTCTTTTCTCCGCATCGCTCCGCCTTTTCCCATCCGCCGTTGCGGGTGACAGAGCAATCTAGTCTCCGATACACTCCTTTCCAGCGTCCGACTGCCTTTGTCGCCTGTGTTTTCACTTACCTGGTTCTTATGCTCCTCCGCCGTTGCGGCTCCTGAAGCCTTGTCCCATCCGACGCAGACTCGTCTTTTCTCGTCCGATCTAAGTATCGCCCGACCTCTGATTTATTTTTGCTGCGATTTCTCGCCCGGATGAACCAGGCTAGCTCCTTGTGGATTTATCATTATGATTAGAAATTTTCAATGCCTAACATCTCAGTTTAGTGGATAATGCACCAAAGTTGTATGCAGGGAGAATCCCATAGATCGCTGAAGCAACTTACAGCGAAGAAAAGGACAACACAAACGAATGACAGAGGCACCGACGAGGCATTTTCAGCAGTTACTGTCAGAAGGTAAACGCCTGTGGAAATGATTGGGGAAAACGTAACGAACAAAGAGGAAATTGAATTGTTAAGGGTGCTGAAAGATCACACGATGAGGAAGCCCAGGAGATGGGAGCTGGAGTTAAATAGTGGGAAGCAGGACTGAAATGGGGCTTTTTCCCCTGGAAAATTTTGTAATTGTTTGCTTGTAAGAGGAACTACTTCGTTTTGCTAAGAAAACTGCAATCTTGTCTGCTGGAAAAAGTAAAGAAGTGGAATGTACCAATGCAATTCAATGAATAATGTTGAAGAGGAACTATTTCATTTTCAGTTGTATTTCATTCACTGTAAGAATATTTAATATTCTGAACCTGTGTTCTTGTTAAATGTTCTTCAGTAGTTGTCTGGGATATATTTTCACTAAGAGCAATAAATGTTGTTATAGAATGATCGGCTATCTGGTTATTTAAATATCTGTAAGCATTCATGTGCTTTAGAATAAGTATCGGCTACCTGTGATTCTTCTTAATGTATGTGATAATATATTGCTCATCCAAAATGATAACCATGCTCCCTAGGGATAGTTTAGATAGTTAGTTTATTTCCTTTTGGATCTGATCTGGTTGCTTGTGAGCACAAGACGAGAGGTAAGAACCTGCGCATCACTTTGTGACCGCTTGTTGCATCTTGATCGCCCTGCATTTTTAGTTAGGCACTTGCATTTCATCTCTTGAGTCAAAATACAAAAACTCGATGGACTGGGCCGCAACCGGTGAAACCTTTGCTTTGTTACTTGACCTACGGTAGCCGGACTGCAAACCGAACGGATTCCCTATACCAAACAGTCAACGGGCTAGTTGGGAACGTTGATTGGGGAGAATCCCTTACTGTTGTCGCCTGCGAATTTCCAGGCCTCAACAGTTTTGGTGCTAGAAGGAGGGCCGCCAGTGCATGGCTGGCCGAGGAAACCCATTTTCCCGAGAATATTTCGCTGGTTACAGTTCTGGAAGTAGTGCACCACGCAATTCAATTCCGGAAGAAGAAGAAAGAGAATATGTGTACCCTTTTCGCAACGAGATTGTTAAAGATCTGAGAAGACACACCAGGGCATACTTAAAGAAGATGGGAGGATTTCCTATCATTCCCGAGTTGCCTAGAAGAGAGTACAAGAGGAAAGACCGTCCTATAATAGAAGATTCGGTGTTGGTTGGAGACTGGCAAGAACTTGTAGAGACTGCCTTACAAGAAGTTGAGCTACCTTTGAATCAAGAAGGCCTCGATACCCCTTACATTTCTCCTATTCACACCCCAGTTGGTTCACCTCCGCACTCTCCACCTCGACTTATGGCAGCAGCTAACGCCAACCAGCCACCTAATCCTCCAAACCCACCACCTGCTTGGAAAGCCAGATCACCTCTGAATCTGACCCCACCTTTGCATGACCTACCTCAAGCCTTCGAAAAGTTATTGCCTAAGTTTGATCCCAATGAGAAGATATTGGTAGACGACCACTTGCAGAGTTTTTATTTGGCTATAGAAGGATTAAGGGCAGGGGAGCATGAAGATGTGGTTTGTAGACTTTTCCCACATACCCTCAAAGGAGTTGCGGCTTCTTGGTATTTTGGATTGCCTGCCAACTCTGTCCCAGATTGGGATACCTTCGAAAGAATGTTCAGAAGTAAGTATGCGCTCCAAAAGACTCATGCTGCCCTTATGAAAGGACTTTGTGCTTTGAAAAAAGAAAAGAAGGAGAAGGTGCACAGTTTCACACAAAGGTTCACAGCTTATCTAAAAAATTTCTCAGATGCAGACAAACCTTCAGAAAAGGTTCTAATTGAGTATTATACATCAGCTTTGGGCCCTGACTTGGCCATGTTTGCAAAAGGTAGGGTCAAGCCTACTTTAACAGAGACTTATGAAGAGGCCGAAGTAGTGGAAGCAGAAAGGGAGAGCATTGAAGATTATCCTGAACAGTCAGGGGAGAAAAGGAGAACTTTGCTGTTTACTAAGCCCAAAGAGGAGAAAACACCAGATTATGAAGGTATGGCCAAAATGGTGCAGAAGCTGTCTAACAAGATCATAGACTTAGAGAAAGAAAAGGAAGCACAAAAGTTTTACAGGCCATATTATAAGAAGAGGGAGGAAAACAATCAGTCCCAACCTCCTTCTCCTCAAAAGAATGCATCTATGAATCTAACAGACATAGGAATGGAAAATTTCTGTACCTTTCATCAACAACCTCATTCCGAAAGAAACTGTCCGCAATGGATAAATTCAATGACATTGGTCATGAATCAGATGTTGGATTCAAGACTAACAGAAGAAGATGATGATGAAAAGAAAGAAAATGCTGCTTCTACTTCTACAAAAGAATAGGAAGAAGAAACTTTGGCTTTATGGAGTTCTGTTTCAGTACTCGACGCAGAAGAAGAGAATACTCAGGGACGCAAAGAGGTCAGTGAAGCTAACGTGACAACTAGGAGTAAGGGGACGGTTAGCGATGACAGTCTCTTACTCCCAAAGATTAGAAGGCTGCAAAGAAATATCAGGAAGAAGTTTCAAGACAAGCCCTTGGCCGATCATGTACCGGAATTCACCATTACCAGTCAAGACCCTAAACAGAACAGAACGTTGCCTAGGCCAAATGAAGAGAATGCGAACGCTGATAAATCTCAGCCCACAAAATCACAAATTGAATATGACATTGTTGAAGATTTGAAGAGGATAAAGGCAAACATCCCACTGTTTGAAATGTGCAAAGTACCTCAACAGAAAGAAAGGTTGTTGAAAGCACTTGAAACATCTGAAGGGAAGTTGCCCACTGAAAATTAGGCTCGGGATGAAGAAGAAATTGGAGAAGCTAGCACTGGAGGTATGTCCAAAACTAAACACCCACCTTTCCTCTTGACATTTGAAATTTTTAATCATAACGTGCACAATTGTCTAGTAGACTCAGGGGCGTCAATTAATGTTATTCCCATATCAGTATGTAAGAAAATAAACGGGCAGCCTCAGCCATCCACATGGAGGGTGGTGCAATTGGATAGGACAGATGTTAAGGTAATTGGCGAGATGGAAGACGTCCTAATCCGCCTGGCATCCGATGACAGAGTATGACAAGTTATTAACATTGTAGTGGCTGATATACCAGATGCTTACAGCCTGGTACTAAGTAGAGATTGGTCAGCTCAATTAAATGGGTATTTCGCCTCGGAATGGTCACATCTTTGGTTGCCATACAAAGGAAGTCCCAATCAGATCAAAGTTATGAGAGAACCTTACATGAAGTATAACATTACTCAATTGGATGAGAAGAATGTCCCAGTTGAGTCTATATTGGGAAACTACTTCCTTGAACTAGAACCAGGGAATTATCGGGCGGAAGAGGCTAGCAATACATCTGACACACATACCCTCAAAGGAGCTGCGGCTTCTTGGTATTTTGGATTGCCTGCCAACTCTGTCCCAGATTGGGATACCTTCGAAAGAATGTTCAGAAGTAAGTATGCGCTCCAAAAGACTCACGCTGCCCTTATGAAAGGACTTTGTGCTTTGAAAAAAGAAAAGAAGGAGAAGGTGCACAGTTTCACACAAAGGTTCACAGCTTATCTAAAAAATTTCTCAGATGCAGACAAACCTTCAGAAAAGGTTCTAATTGAGTATTATACATCAGCTTTGGGCCCTGACTTGGCCATGTTTGCAAAAGGTAGGGTCAAGCCTACTTTAACAGAGACTTATGAAGAGGCCGAAGTAGTGGAAGCAGAAAGGGAGAGCATTGAAGATTATCCTGAACAGTCAGGGGAGAAAAGGAGAACTTTGCTGTTTACTAAGCCCAAAGAGGAGAAAACACCAGATTATGAAGGTATGGCCAAAATGGTGCAGAAGCTGTCTAACAAGATCATAGACTTAGAGAAAGAAAAGGAAGCACAAAAGTTTTACAGGCCATATTATAAGAAGAGGGAGGACAACAATCAGTCCCAACCTCCTCCTCCTCAAAAGAATGCATCTATGAATCTAACAGACATAGGAATGGAAAATTTCTGTACCTTTCATCAACAACCTCATTCCGAAAGAAACTGTCCGCAATGGATAAATTCAATGACATTGGTCATGAATCAGATGTTGGATTCAAGACTAACAGAAGAAGATGATGATGAAAAGAAAGAAAATGCTGCTTCTACTTCTACAAAAGAATAGGAAGAAGAAACTTTGGCTTTATGGAGTTCTGTTTCAGTACACGACGCAGAAGAAGAGAATACTCAGGGATGCAAAGAGGTCAGTGAAGCTAACGTGACAACTAGGAGTAAGGGGATGGTTAGCGATGACAGTCTCTTACTCCCAAAGATTAGAAGGCTGCAAAGAAATATCAGGAAGAAGTTTCAAGACAAGCCCTTGGCCGATCATGTACCGGAATTCACCATTACCAGTCAAGACCCTAAACAGAACAGAACGTTGCCTAGGCCAAATGAAGAGAATGCGAACGCTGATAAATCTCAGCCCACAAAATCACAAATTGAATATGACATTGTTGAAGATTTGAAGAGGATAAAGGCAAACGTCCCACTGTTTGAAATGTGCAAAGTACCTCAACAGAAAGAAAGGTTGTTGAAAGCACTTGAAACATCTGAAGGGAAGTTTCCCACTGAAAATTAGGCTCGGGATGAAGAAGAAATTGGAGAAGCTAGCACTGGAGGTATGTCCAAAACTAAACACCCACCTTTCCTCTTGACATTTGAAATTTTTAATCATAACGTGCACAATTGTCTAGTAGACTCAGGGGCGTCAATTAATGTTATGCCCATATCAGTATGTAAGAAAATAAACGGGCAGCCTCAGCCATCCACATGGAGGGTGGTGCAATTGGATAGGACAGATGTTAAGGTAATTGGCGAGATGGAAGACGTCCTAATCCGCCTGGCATCCGATGACAGAGTATGCCAAGTTATTAACATTGTAGTGGTTGATATACCAGATGCTTACAGCCTGGTACTAAGTAGAGATTGGTCAGCTCAATTAAATGGGTATTTCGCCTCGGACTGGTCACATCTTTGGTTGCCGTACAAAGGAAGTCCCAATCAGATCAAAGTTATGAGAGAACCTTACATGAAGTATAACATTACTCAATTGGATGAGAAGAATGTCCCAGTTGAGTCTGTATTGGGAAACTACTTCCTTGAACTAGAACCAGGGAATTATCGGGCGGAAGAGGCTAGCAATACATCTGACACACAGCCTGATCTCCTTCGTTTTTCTCAGGCTGATGATCTTGACTGTAAAATAGTAGATTTAGCTGTAGGAGTAGATTCATTTTCAATAGATAATGCTTTTTGGATTTTATATTTTGACAGCTCGAAGACATTAGAAGGGTCAGGGGACGACTGCGTCCTTATTGATCCACAAAAAAAAATACTTCCTGTCCTGCAGATTAGAGTTTGAGTGTACTAACAATACAGCCGAGTATGAAGCACTGCTGCAGGGACTCAAAAAAGCGATTGAACTGAAGGTTAGTAATTTAAAAGTTTTCGGGGACTCAGAAATAGTTGTGAAACAAATAAGGAATCAAATACATTGTGTTTCCCCTCATTTGAAAGCTTACCAGAGTGAGGTATGGGATTTGCTTAAAAAATTTCGTGCTTTTAACATTTCTTCAATCCCAAGAATAAAAAATGCAGCCGCTGATCTTCTAGATACATCAACCGCCAGATTGGTTCCCACTAATAACAAATGCTCTATTGAATTACTTTTCTGGCCATCAGTTCCCGACATGATCACCAACTTGCGAGTATTTGACGATGATCAGCAAATAATTGAATGCTTGACAAACGAGGAGGTTTTTAAAGGAGCCATTATCGATGATGAGGAACATCAGGCTGAAATGAAATATGACAATTTCATTCCCAAAGGGGTCAGGACGTTAGAAAAAATGTTTGACTTGAACGAGAAATTTAGAAGACCCGCTAATGTGAAGACGCACAGCTCAACTCTACAGTTCGAGCTAATAAATTTAGGGACTGAAACGGAGCCTAAATTCGTTAACCTCGGCAAGTGCTGTTCACCAGTAGAAAGAGACAAGTTCCTCAGGTTGTTTAAACAGTACAAAGATGTCTTTGCATGGACGTATGCAGATTTAAAAACCTATGACACTAATATCATCAAACATATCATTCCTATTAAAGCAGGAGTCAAGCCATATCAGCAGCCGTTGAGGAAGATGCACCCAAAGCTGGAACCACTAATTCAAAGCGAGGTGAAGAAATTGCTGGACGCTCGGATTATCTTTAAATTCAGGCATTCTGAATGGGTGTCAAACTTGGTGCCTGTTAGGAAAAAGTCGGGAGAGATCAGGCTGTGCATGGACTTCAGAAATCTAAATCGTGCCTCAGACAAAGACAACTACCCGGTACCTCCCATGGAGCAATTAATACAGATGGTTTCTAGCTCTGAAATGTTTTCATTGTTGGACGGTTTCTCTAGTTACAACCAAGTGCTAGCAGCCGAGGAAGATAGATTAAAGACAACTTTCAGAACTAAATGGGGAACTTTCACCTATAGAAGAATGCCTTTTGGACTTATTAATGCCGGAGTGACATTCCAGAGAGCTATGGATATAGCTTTCCACGGGCTGATCGGACGAAGTGTAGTGGTATACCTTGATGACATCACAATATTTTCAAAGAAAAGAAGTGAGCACGCATTCCACCTGAAGCAGATTTTCGAACGCTGTCGGAAATATGGCATTTCCCTCAATCCTAAAAAGTGCATATTCGCGGTCACGGAAGGCAAGTTACTGGGGCACATAGTTTCAAAAAGAGGTATATCTATAGACCCAGAAAGAATTAAATCCATTGAACAAATTCCCATGCCCCATAATAAAAAGGGAATGCAATCCTTCATGGGAACTATAAATTTTGTGCGTAGGTTTGTGCCTGATTTTGCCCAGACTGTTAAACCATTACAGCAGATGGTCAAGCAAAACACACAGTTTAAGTGGACTGAGACTGAAAAGAATGCTTTCAGTAAAATCAAGACTATTGTTGTGCACGCACCCTCTCTGAAAAGTCCAGACTTTGACAAGGACTTCATTATGTATACATTTGCATCCGATGATTCATTGGCAGCTGTACTTACGCAAAAGGAAGATGGGGGTGATTAATTCCCAATTTATTTTATGAGCACTGGGCTACAGGGGGCTGAATTAAACTACCCAGCCATTGATAAGCAGGCATATGCAGTATTTAAGGCAGTAAAGCAATTCAGGCCTTATATACTAAAAAATCGTACCAAGGTAATAGTCCCTTACCCAGCGTAAGATCCCTTCTCATTCAAAAAGAATTAGGAGAAAGAAGGGGCAACTGGGTAACAACACTTCAAGAATACGACCTTGAATTCAAACCAGCTACTATAGTAAAAGGTCAAGGGTTATGCAAACTGATGACTGGGAAGACAAACAATGAAGAACAAGCATGGGAAGATGAAGCTGAGTTACATGTGATGGATGTTTGCCCTTTATTCACAGCTCTTGAGTCTTGGTATAGAGACATTGTGCATTATTTGTAGTCAGGGGTATTACCTGAACATTGGAATTCCAAACAAAGAAGAGCTCTACGTCTGAATTCAGCTTCCTATCAAATCATAGAAGGCGTATTGTTCAGAAAAAACTATGATGGAGTCCTCCTGAGATGCTTGGAGAAAGAAGATGCTGAGAAAGTAATGTCTGAATTGCACGACAGCCCAGCTGGGGGACATTATTCAGGGGACACTAAAACCCACAAGGTTCTCAGAGCCGGTTATTACTGGAAAACACTTTTCAGGGATGCACATGCACACGTCAGAAAATGCGATACTTGCCAAAGATGTGGTGGAAGACAACCTAGGGCAGCAGCACCTTTAAAGCCTGTAATGATCACAGAGCCTTTCGAACAATGGGGGATAGACATCATTGGAGAAATAAAGCCAAATTCTTCCCTGCTGCACAAGTATATTCTTACTGCAATTGATTATTTCACTCGCTGGGTCAAAGCTATCCCATTGCGCAAGATAAACGAAGACGAAGTCATCAGTTTTCTACAAGATCATATCATGACCAGGTTTGGGGTTCCAAGCTCGTTAGTTTTTGATAATGCTAAGTACTTTTCATCCATTAAATTGACTGCATTCACTCATGAGAAAGGAATAAAATTACATTATTCTGCTAACTACTATCCACAAGGGAATGGCCTGGCTGAATCCTCCAATAAAAACCTCATTAGAATCCTGAAGAAAACTGTCATAGAAAACCAGTGAAGTTGGCACTCCGCCTTACCCAATGCCCTGTGGGCTGATAGAGTCACCCCCAAGTCTGCCATAGGAGTTTCACCCTTTACCATTGTGTACGGTAAGGAAGCCATCCTTCCCCCCAACATCCTGCTCCCATCTTCCATACTAGCTCAAGAGTCTAGGGGATCGGATGATGAATTTCTCCAAGTGAGAATATACAATCTTTTGAAAGCAGAAGAGGCCAGATCCAAGGCTAGAGAACGTTTCCAACAGCAGCAGGAGGTAGTGAAAAGATGGTTTGACAAGCATAAAGCTGGGAAAAAGGACTTGGAAGTGGGTGACCTTGTTCTCAAATGGGATCACCCTCATGACGAAAAGGGAAAGCACACTAAGTTCCAACAGTTGTGGGTAGGCCCATTTCAAATCACAGCAAAACTAGGCCCTGCTACTTATATGCTACAAGATTTACAGGGATGGGAAGAGAACTTACCAGTTAACGGTTTGGTTCTTAAGCCTTACTTTTCTTGAGGTTTCTTTGAGTTTTTTTTTGTTTTTGTTTTTTGTACATAAATAAGTTGTTTGTTTTCCTTTTCAGTCATGCTTTCTTTTGGTTTAATTTAAGTCTTTGGGTTTCAATAAAGGGACGTAGCTCATGGTTAGTTGGGGGACACCAGAATTTCTGGGTGGTGGACATTCTGAGTAGTCAGACTATGCGATGCTATGCGAATTTCTTCCAGTCTAATAGTTTTCTCAAAATCTCTGTGTGCATTGAAGTCCTACTTAAATCCCTGCAAGATAAACCGGACCCTAAGAGTCTAGAGTACTATGTTGGGGCTACGCCCACTTTACACTTAAAAGTCGAAGGGGCGACGACAGGAGACCCATGGAGAAGGGCAAGATGAACAGAGTGTAAAATATAAATGATCCCATGCCAGAGAACAAATGCCAAAAGGCTGATAAGAATCAGAATTCCTATGAATACATCATGCATCAAAGCAAAAGCTAAATCATAAGTACTAAATTGCCGAAGCATCCTCTCCGTCCGTGAGCTGAAACTTTAAGCATACCACTCACACAAAAGGGCACTATGGGATAGAGGATCCTGAATTAAAATTCAGTAAGAGAGGCACACAGAAAGACCCAAATGAAAGGGACAAAGGTCCAAAAGCACAAAAGATGCTAAAATGGCATGGGAATGAGGAACAAATGAACATTTATGTTCATCACCTGCTACGATCCTGTGGTGTCAAGGGCTGTCAGCCACCTTAAAGAAAAATTAATAATGAACCCATTTTTGGGCCTCAGTAGAGTTATCCAGACTTGAAGGCCTTGGTTTCCACCTCCCAAACAGGACTATCATCAATGCTTAAGGTACACACTTCTGTTGTTGAGAATTCTGTATAGCTGGAAGGGTTCAATGGATGTGTTCTTTATGGAACAGTCTGCTGTTCGAAGAGAAATCACCCAGAGATCTAGGTTCACCAGGAAATCGCCAGTTGTTGCTGCCGCAACTTTTTCTCCCCGATTTTATTGTTTCACTTAAACTCTGGGACCCCTCCTCATCATCTTGCTTGGATTTATTGTTAAAGGCGTGGCCCCTCGAACATATTTGTTCATTTTGAAGTTGAATGCCCGCTATTTTGTGTGCCTCGTTCAGTTTAGTTTGAGTCGTGTGGTCTGTTTTAATACCCATAGAACGTGAAATTTTTGCCTTAGCGAAGAAAAAATGTTTCTGGCTGCAATTGATCCTTAACGCTATTGGTTTTCGCTTTGGATCGGGCCTCTTTCGGAAAGTGCTGAGCCTCAACTCACCCGTCGTTGCGGCTCCTGGATCAAACTTTCCGCCCGATTGAAGTTTCATCCGACGCCCAATTCGTTTGTTTAAACCGCTTTCTCCTAAGCTTCTACTTGCCAGCCGTTGTGGCCGGAAGGATGAAGTCAGCTTCCGACATCCAACTTAAGCTCTTTTCTCCGCGTCGCTCCGCCTTTGCCCATCCGCCGTTGCGGGTGACAGAGAAATCTAGTCTCCGATACACTCCTTTCCGGCGTCCGACTGCCTTTGTCGCCTGTGTTTTCACTTACCTGGTTCTTATGCTCCTCCGCCGTTGCGGCTCCTGAAGCCTTGTCCCATCCGACGCAGAAGTCTTTTCCTGTTCGATCTAAGTATCGCCCGACCTCTGATTTATTTTTGCTGCGAGTTCTCACCCAGATGAACCAGGATAGCTCCTTGTGGATTTATCATTATGATTAGAAATTTTCAATGCCTAACATCTCAGTTTAGTGGATAATGCACCAAAGTTGTATGCAGGGAGAATCCCATAGATCGTTGAAGCAACTTACAGCGAAGAAAAGGACAACACAAACGAATGACAGAGGCACCGACGAGGCATTTTCAGCAGTTACTGTCAGAAGGTAAACGCCTGTGGAAATGATTAGGGAAAACGTAACGACCAGAGAGGAAACTGAATCGTTAAGGGTGCTGAAAGATCACACGATGAGGAAGCCCAGGAGACGGGAGCTGTAGTTAAATAGTGGGAAGCAGAACTGAAATGGGGCTTTTTCCCCTGGAAAATTTTGTAATTATTTGCTTGTAAGAGGAACTACTTCGTTTTGCTAAGAAAACTGCAATCTTGTCTGCTGGAAAAAGTAAAGAAGTGGAATGTACCAATGCAATTCAATGAATAATGTTGAAGAGGAACTATTTCGTTTTCAACTGTATTTCATTCGCTGTAAGAATATTTAATATTCTGAACCTGTGTTCTTGTTAAATGTTCTTCAGTAGTTGTCTGGGATATATTTTCACTAAGAGCAATAAATGTTGTTATAGAATGATCGGCTATCTGGTTATTTAAATATCTGTAAGCGTTCATGTGCTTTAGAAGAAGTATCAGCTACCTGTGATTCTTCTTAATGTATGTGATAATATATTGCTCATCCAAAATGATAACCATGCTCCCTAGGGATAGTTTAGATAGTTAGTTTATTTCCTTTTGGATCTGATCTGGTTGCTTGTGAGCACAAGACGAGAGGTAAGAACCTGCGCATCACTTTGTGACCGCTCGCTGCATCTTGATCGCCCTGCATTTTTAGTTAGGCACTTGCATTTCATCTCTTGAGTCAAAATACAAAAACTCGGTGGACCGGTGAAACCTTTGCTTTGTTACTTGACCTACGGTAGCCGGACCGCAAACCGGGCGGATTCCCTATACCAAACAGTCAACGGGCTAGTTGGGAACATTGATTGGGGAGAATCCCTTACTGTTGTCGCCTGCAAATTTTCGGGCCTCAACAGAATGGTCACATTGCAATACCATGAAACCAATATGATTTCTATCGCACCACCAGGGTTCCTTATCATACAAGCGAGTCTGTATGCGACACGCTCCCTTAGCGGTTGATCAAAATGAGCTTTGATCTCTACCTTCGAATTTATATAATGTTTGGTCAAGCATTCAACACCATAGATCTAACTATTCAACCTCCAAGAACCATTGATTTGGTTGTGTATAAACTTCATTTTTTTTCTACGCACCCAAACCCTAAATATGCCTGCAATTCTAGACAAATTTGTGATATATTTTCATTGTTCAATAACCAATTCGATCAGTATATTCACAAGATATGATTTTAGTAAAAACTTTCCTTTGATTCAATTAGTGAAATTAAAGATTTTTTTCCATATGCACACTCAATACATAGGATCTGTATATAATATACTGATAAAATGACAATACAATAGAATTTAAACTACGATATACTAATAACTTTTTCCAAAACTTGAATTCTCAATTGGATCTTACTGTCAGAAAATCATTTTTGTGTATGCTCAAAGAATTTAATTCCGATCCCTCTTCAAGTTTCCTTGAGCTACCCAAACTCTATTGAGCTACCAAAAGCTGCAATGAGCTCACCAAAACAGCTTCCCCCCCAAACTTATGAAAATAACAGAGTTTAAATACCATAAAAGAGTTCGTTACAGATCCACAATTTAGGGATACAACCCAATTTGAATAATGTTATTCCTCTATGATTCACCATACTATATGCTAGAAATAATCAATAGAATTAACTAATCTTATCCTATCTGTTACATTTCAAAAAGGATCGAGATCCTTTTTTTTGTTCATACTTCTAATAAAAAAAATAGAAAATTACAAGAAGACTCTAAGTCTCTTCTAGAAACTTCTACTTTGACTCATCAAAGTCATTGACAATTTCCTCTTTGAGCTCATGCTCCTGCATAAAACTCCCCAGCTTAAAATTATTCATGGGATCCTGTCCATGAGTTCTTATGTTGTTTTTTAGTAGCATTGTAGTAGACACCCAAGGATTCGTTCTAGGTAGCTTCCTCATTTTGAACAGTCCTTCCAACCAACTACTCCAGCCAAAAAATTCTGTCTGTATCAACTTCATCCAGATCACCTTTTGATCTGATTTATCTGTCAGTTGGTGTATATATTATTCTTTCATAAAATAATCATGTTCATTCTTCATTTGCCTGCAATTGAACAGATCATCTTTCCTGCCACAAAAACAAACACAAAACATAACATCATAAAAATTTATGTCATCCAAGAATTTCTTGAATGAATTCTCTGGTCATGTCTTCCTTGCTTGCTTCTGTTGCACAATCTTCCACCACATCACTTTCCTTTGCGATCTCCCCAAGCATACTTCCTTTACCTTCCTTTATGACTACATTCTTTTGTGCTTCCTCCATCATTACATAACTTGCATTTGTCATAACCTGTTGATCTTTCCCTTCCATCAACCAGTCATTGCAAATTTCATTAATCATGATAATTTCAAATTCATTCAAATAACTTGCTTGTGAAATTATATTTACCTTTGATTTTGTCATTCTTGATTCTTTCAAAAACCCATTTTCGTTCAACATAAGAAACTGATTTCTGTCACTGAATTTTACTCTTTGATCTCTTAATCGATGAAGACTGTGTCTCTGTCCATTATATCAAAAGAATACACATTCCTTTTCCCCTTTCCAAGGCCTACCTAATAAAATATGACAAGCATCCATTTCTATTATGTCACATATTACCTCATCCCGATAATTCCCGATCTGAAACTTTACTTGACATTGTTCATTCACAAGAACTTGTTGACCTTTCTGCAGCCACGCAACTTTGTATGCATTTGGATGTGTTGAGTCCAAAATTGGTCCCTTTTTAACCACCTTTAATTACCTTTCTTCCCTTGTTTTGCACTGCTCAGCATGCCAATCAGACTGACTCTCTTCACTTTATTCCTTAAATTGTCAAGGTAAGACTGATTATCGTTTCATCTTATTAATGCTTATTCTTGTGACAATTAAGGCTATTTATCTCTCAAAATTGTGCTAATATGTGTGATCTATGAAGATAGTGTGAGATGAGCAGGATGTAGGGGGATGAGCTGAACGAGTCTAGGGGCAAGGGATGGTCGTGACTAAAAAGGGATCCTCAATTTGTCCATCATCTATTGGGGCACGTGACATTCCAGACAAGAGCCAGTCAGAGTAGCTATAACAGAATGTGCTATGATCGAGGGATCTTCAGTGTAGCTACTCAAATATTATGGCGATCTGAGAAGATCGCCACTTCTGGGCCATTCAACAGTCTTCTCGCATTTTCTATAATTGTATCATGCCACGTCTTGTAACAACCGGTGTCATTCAGGGCGCCTGAAGATCAGAGATATTCATGGCTGCCCTTTGTAATAGGATTGGATGTTATTGTTTGGATGTATAAATGTAGAAAACTGTCTCGACCCAGGGGGTTTTTGAAAAAAGGAGTTAATTTCTTCTTGTGTATTGACAGCGGGAGCAATCTGTAATAATTCTTCCTTTTTAATACAAAGAGTTACTGCTGGTTTAAGGGAGCTGTACATTGTTAATCCAACGTCTCTGTGTGAAGGCTGGGCCCACCTTCCGCAGAGATTGCTGAGTTCAGGTAGGATCTTTTAATTTATGGTTGTGTGATGTTTTGTTAATTGTATTCTCTGTGTGTGCAGCAGTAGTATGTGTGATTACAGTATTGCATTTTCCTAAGATTGATAACTGTAACAGCGTAACAGTCGACTGAGCAGATAGTTTTTATGCAATTTGTTTGATAGCTGTACACAGCTCTGTTCATCTCATGGTTCAGGTTGACATCCCACAAATCTCTTGCAATTCTTTGATTATCATAATTGTTGATCTTTTCTGTAATTCAATTCTTAGAATAGCCGAGCTTGATCTGTTGTGATTGAATTTAATTTATGATTATGGATTCCAAGTGTGATTAGATCAAATAGGCAATTCATTTATTTTGGGTTATGAATAGGATTTCCTTTCTGTCAGTAATTGTGGTTGGATATGAATTCATTTCTTGTTGATGAATAGAAGGAAAAGGTTGAATTTGTAGAGTTAGAGGATTGGTGGGATTACACACGGGTTGTGGGATGAACATAGTTGTTTAAAGAGAAGTATGAACTACAATGATTTGGTGTTTTAAGCATATATTGTGCACTTACTCTTTGAAACAAAAGACTTCCTCGGGTTGACAATGAATTTCGTAAGCTCTGTGTGTTGATAATAACTTATCCGCATTTAGGGTGCTTGACAGGATGTACTGTCCTATTTAAATTATTCTTGTCCACCATTTACATAGACACCAAATTATCAGTACTACCACTATCAATAATCAATTCACAACACTTACCTTCAGTTTTGCAAACAGTCTTAAACAGACTCCTCCTTTGGTCTGACTCATCAATTACCTTCCTCAACAACAAGGCTTCGCCTTCTTCAGGGTAATTCTCAATCACCTCTAATTCTTTTGGAGCTTCATGTTCAGCTTGAACTACTTTTGCTGCCCTCTGTTTGGAAACATTCTCTAGACAGTCCCATGACATATGGCCAAGCTACCCACATGTATAACACCTTACTTGTCCACCTCTTCCTCTGCCTCTTCCTCTTGAAGAATTTCTTCCACCTCTATTATCAATATTTTTGTTAGGTTGTAATTGCTCATTTTAACTACTAGCTTCACCTTTCTGTTGTTGTTCCCTTCCTCCAGAGCCTCTTACCTCTTCTTTCTGACTCTGCTTTCTCATCAGCTTCTACTCAGCCTTCAAAGCAACCTGATATGCTTCTTCAACAGATATCAATTACAACAAGCTTAGTTCATATTGTATATCAAACCCTAGACTATTTACATACCTGACAACTTTATCAAGTGTATCCTCTATATGACCTGGTCTAATATTCAGCTTATAAAATTCCTCAGTTAACTCCCTAATTGTCATTGACTTCTGCTTAAGATTTTGCGTTTTCCTAAGCAAAATCAATTTGTAATCTTTAGGAAGAAATTTACCTCTTAACTTAGCTGTGATTCTGCTCCAGTTATTGATCTTGGATTTATGTTTCAAGATCCTCTCCTCTTGCACACCATCCCACCACAAGGATGCATGCCCTCTCAACTTTGTGACAACAAATCTCACTTGCTTGTCTACCTTCACCTCAGCATGATCGAAGTGTTTGTTCATAGCATTGATCCAATCAATTAGTTCCTCTCGATCCAAGCTCCCATTATGGAATGGTACACCAACCTTTGAAATTGAACCTGCACCAAACATTGATTTCAGTATTTTTACCTCCAGAGTTTCAGTAGTTGTGTCCTCCTCCTCATTTGGTATCTCTTCTTCACTTGTATCTCTAGTGTGCTCTGGATGTCTAGATGTTTCCAAGGCTTCCAACCATGCTCTCAGAGTTCTCACCTCCTCTCTTAACTCTGCATTGGTGGTAGGTCTTCCTCGTCTGCCCCAACCTCGTCCAACCCTGACATCCATCTCCTAGAAAAAAATTTCACTGTTGGATACAACTTTCCTATCAATAATATCTTGCTCTAGATTTGTTAGCAATTTAGGAGTAAATATGATCTTTCCTATTATACAAGAAAACTCCTACCTCATAAATGTTGATGTATATGTAACTTCGGAATGTATTCTTCTATGTATCTTATATATTGTAACCCGATGTTTATTCTGGGATGTCTCTATTATGTATTTGAGTCATGTGGTCATGCCCCGATGTTCCGATCGAGAGGATTAATAATGTAATCAAGTCATATCAAGTCATTAAGTAAGTCCCCACAGTTTCAGGGCACTTGAGTTATTATACACTAATTAAGGTGTAGGCTCGAGTAGTAATTATTAGGTTGAGCCTAGGTGTGAAAAGGAAATTCAAGTGAACAGATGAATATAAATAGAGAGTGAGAGTCTCTCTATTTATCACTTGTGAAATACATCACTTGCTCTCCCAAGTATGGCGCACTATTGGAGAAGGAAATTTTGGGACTAGACAGAAGACAGAAGACTACTGCTGTTTTGGGAGATCTCTTACTGTTTTGGTGTTGATTCTATCTTAGAGGAAGTTGCGGGGTTTTCTCCTTTATGGTTTCCCCGAGGAAAACTCTTTGTGTCTCTTGTCTATTGTGATGTGCTTGTGTTTTATTGCTGTGCTTGTTATTCTCTCAGTGAAAAGATCCTAAGATCATAATGCTAGCTTAAATGCGATGAAAAAATAACATGGTATCAGACCTAACCTGAGAAGAAGACATTGTGCAGCTACAGGAACTAGGGCTTCCTAGTTTGTGGATCTTCCTCCACATATTTTCAGCAAAAGTAAGGTCGAACAACTCTCCTCCTTAGGGCGCATCTTTCTGTCGAAGTGGAATTTGATTCCGAGCATTTTCAGTCTTCGATGCGGAAATTAGGGCTTCCTACAGAAGATGAATTTTTGAGTGAGACCAGCATAGTGTTATTCTCCTCATCAAAACAAAAGTTTAGAGACCTGGATCAAGAAATTTGGTTGGGTAAAACTCCAGGAAAGTCAAACCCTATTTTGACCCTGAGCTAGGAGAAACCCTAAATACTAAAACTGCTAAGTTTTGGTACAGTCACTATATTCTGAGATTGGAGAAGTATCAAAAGCTGAAAATTGCAGGGGTCGAATTTAAAATCCTGATGAATCCTGTGTCCAACATTTAGACTCCTATTCCCTTTACTCTAGGAGATATGATCTCTCCAAGTTAGGGTTCCAGCCTCTTCCAGAATTCATCCCTGAACAAGACATCTGGGGAGATCTACAATATCTTCAGCTACAGAGGTCCAAATGGAATTCTTGAAGATGTTCCAGAAAGGGAACGGACTGTAATTTTGGTGGTCCGAATATCAGACTCAGAAGATGAACCAGTGACATGTGGCATGTCGTACAACTTCGCTGTTCTGAACAGTCCTGTAACAGGTCACCTTG
Organism: Pseudotsuga menziesii; assembly: GCA_001517045.1. Lineage (NCBI taxonomy): Eukaryota > Viridiplantae > Streptophyta > Pinopsida > Pinales > Pinaceae > Pseudotsuga > Pseudotsuga menziesii. Next base: position 182,899 of record LPNX010512197.1, on the reverse strand, counting down.
GGAAAATGATCGTAAATCCAAAATGGTGAAACCAATTCTGATGAAACTTGCAGTGTTAGATCAGGGACTTGAGAGGTTACCTCAGTGTGAAATTTCAGACACAGAGGAGCAGTAATTTAGGAGATATCATAGAAACAGTAATAGGAATTTCTGTAGAAGAAATTGGAAAATTAGGGCTTCCAATTCCAGGAGCTTCCCTCCACTGTTTTCAGAAAAGGAGTACATTGGACAACTCCATTTGAAGAGATCTATCTTTTTATCCAATCAGATCTAAAAGATTCCAAGTTTTGAAAATTAGGGTTTCTGTGACAAACCCTAGATCAGCGAACTCCGGGACAAGGACGGACACCTCAAATCGGTAAGATCTGATCCTTTGTTATTTCCATTTGAGGTTCTCATTTCAATATGATATATCACATCAGCTTGGTGACAAGCTTGGGGAAGTTGACAACTTCCAAGCCTGGAAGTATCTAATCTCTCTAAAGAAACTGGATTGGACACGTACCTGAGTATAGAGGTTCCAGTTTCAGAGGGAGACGAGGTTAGAAGATTTTCACAAGAAGAACTTGGTCAAGGCCAAAGAAGACATCATGCTCATGCTACAGAGGATGATGAACCATCCAGAAAGAGATCCAGATATGAAAGTGAAGATTCTTCAAGCAAGGATGAATATGTTCTGATATTATCTCTCATAGGTAACATTACTCATGGAAGTGATGATTGGCTTATAGACAGTGGGGCTTCCAAACATATGACGGGATTCAAGGAATCCTTTGTAAGACTGTCAGAACATGAATCACCTCACAAGGTGAAACTAGGAGATGACTACCAATATACAATAACAGGTAGTGGGGAATCTTCATACAAGCTAGACTTTAGTAAGTTTCTAAGAATGAAAGAAGTATTGTTTGTGCTAGGATTGAAGAAGAACCTTCTCTCCATTTCAACATTGATGCAAAAGGAATGCGGGCTGCATTCATAGATGGTCAAGTCATCATATGGCCAAAAGGAAAGACTATCGATGATGTGGTAGTGATTGAAGAACAAGAAGGAGGCTTGTACAAATTGAAGGGATATCTAGAACAAGCCTTGATCCATGACACAGTAGAGCCAAATGAGCTTTGGCATTACAGAGCACTACCTTTTGCAACCAAAGCTGTTGAAGGTCTTCCAGAATTTCAAGCTATTTGAAGGGAAGAAAAAAATCAGAATATGACTTAAAGAAACCAGTTGAAGAATGTGAAGATCCAGAATGCAGAGACCATGCAGTCATAAGAGTCTCTCAAATCAAATAACAACTTGAAGCGGTAAAAGAAAAAGTGAAAAATGCAAAAGTGGTGATGGCCACCTTGAATGGCCTCCCAGGATCGCGGAATTCATTCATGTGAGGAATGTGTGCTAGAAGGAAGTGAGTACTTTCAATAGACTCTAGAAAGAGAACTCACAAGAAGAAGAAGCTCAAGAAGAGAAGGTGGGAGCAATTGAAGATCAAGCTCTTTCCATCCAAAGAATATCCCTCAAGCAATGAGGAATATGAAGAACTCAACTCTTGAAGAACTTCTTATCCACGTTAGCTTTTGGATAAGAAACAATGCTATTATGAATGAAGAAGACGATGAAGCTGAAGGCTCAAGAAGGAGTCTACCCTCGAAACAAATAAAGATAAGTATTCAATTGTCATTTCATTATATTATTTTGTTATGCATTTGTTTATATTCAGCTACTGTATTATGCATGATAGGTTGTTTGCATTAATGACAGAATACTACTAATATGCACATGATGGGTAGGTAGCTCAT